>CANTUQ010000119.1:3500000-4100000 GCA_947683425.1 Excoecaria cochinchinensis | reverse complement strand
TGATCCTGAAAAGAGGGAGAGCAAGAAGAAGTCTAATTTCAATGCTGTGCCACGGCCTGTCTTCATGATTGGGTCGAGCCTACCTGAATGGTATGTATTACAGGAGTTATATGGCAATGAATACGTTGCTATCACTCGCCCTGAGGCAAGTGAAGAAGGGATTCCCGTGGCGGCGATAGACTGTTGGTCCACTAGTGAGAGTGGAGACGAAGACGAAGACGAAGATGAGAAAGATGGAGAGTTCACGGATCCATGGGATTTGGAGGAGGATGAGAGAGTTGGGGCTGTAACAAGAAGTGGAAGAGTGGTCCCCGAAATTGAGAAACAGCAAGACTCTGTGCAAGCACCTGTAGAGAAGGAGCCGGAAGAAAATTCCATAATAAAGCAGCTGAAGAAGACCACGGCTCAGATATCTATTTGGGACCTTCTAAGGCAGTCCCCTTCTCATAGGCAGAAGTTAGTTGAGGCATTGAGTGAGTCCACCGTAGCCACCACAATTTCTCCATCTGAGCTGCTAGATCTCGTCAAGGGGGGATCAGGGGAAAGACTGATGTTTTCTGACGCAGATTTGCCAACTGAAGGCCGCAATCATAATTGACCACTATACATCAAGGCTTAAATTAACGGCAAGCACACCGCTTGTGTTATTGTTGATGATGGGTCATCCATAAATGTTTGCCCCCTAGTGGCACTTCAGGCTTTTGGGCTGGACGAGAGTATGTTGAGTAAGTCTGATCTGACCATCACAGCCTACGATAATTCTCGAAGACATGCATCGGGAACATTCAGAGCTCTAGTTAGGACTGGGCCTGTTGAGAGAGAGGCAGAGTTTGTGGTCTTGCCTATCCCAGCAAATTTCTCAGCCCTACTGGGAAGACCGTGGTTCCATAAATTGGGAGGAGTGCCGTCCACCCTACATCAAATGGTAAAGATACCTCATGAAGGGGAGGTGGTGACCATTAAAGCAGCAAGAGAGAACCAAGTGTCTGCCTTGGGGATCTCTAATCAGCCATTTAGTGGCTTCCACGTATCAGTGATTGGTGAGGAGCAGGGCTTAGCAGGTAGCCCTTAGGTGATGAATATGATGAAGAAGATGCACTTCCTCCCAGGGGCCAGATTGGGTAAAAATTCGCAGGGGTTGCAAGATGCCATCATAATACAAGGCCAGAAAGATCGGAAGGGTCTGGGCTACAAAGGAGAGCATGGCAGGAAGAAAGTGTCAGAGAAGATTCCCCACATTTCAGAGAGTTTTGTTCCCTCATCTTCGGCCTGTGCCTATACTGGAGAAGAAGAGCCTCAGTGGGTGGATAGAAAGATCATTCCGGGGTTTGAAATTTTCAATGATGTCTTTGACTGGGATGTTGGAGTTATTAGGTCCGCAGAGAACTTCTGGGATGAGGAGATCATGACTCAGTGCAGTGTCTGGGATAGGGATGAGCCCGAGGAGATTGTCACTGATAAGCTGCTAGCTACCAGGTTGAAGGGGAAGGAAAATATGGTAGAGCCAGAGCTAGAGATTGAAGATTTGAAGATCTCACCGGAGGTAGTTGAAAAGCCTCCACCAAGCCAAGAAGTCAAAGCACAGTCGACTGCAGCATCATCATCGACAGAAGATGAAGGCAGTAGTTGTTTAGATAGTCTTTTTATGCCAGAACTTTTTAATGACAATGTTAATATTTCTGATTACATTAATGAGATGAATAGCTTTGCTTACTTGTGTGATGTTTCTGATGATTTCATTTCTCATGATCATAGATATGATGCATTCATTTTTTACATTAACTCAACTAGCACGACTGCATTTAATCTCGAAACTTTGGAGAATCCAAAGGAAATTTTGATAGCATCAGACATAATTCCTGAGGAGAGGCTAAAATTTGAGAGAATATTAAAGAAATATGAAAAAGTCTTTGCCTGGACCTACGAGGACATGCCGGGGATTGATCGAGATGTAGCCGAACATGCCATTCCAACTTAACCAGAAAGTAAACCGATCAAGCAAAAGCTCAGAAGGCTTAGGCCAGAATGGGCTCAGAAGGTGAAAGAGGAGATCCATAAGCAGATTGAGGCTAAGTTTCTACTGGAGGTTAAATACCCGACGTGGCTGGCTAATGTAGTCCCTGTGGCTAAAAAGGATGGAAAAGTTCGAGTATGTGTGGACTATCGGGACCTGAACAAAGCTTGCCTGAAAGATGATTTTCCTCTGCCTCATATTGATGTGCTGGTGGATAGTGCCGCTGCTTGCATGATGTACAGCTTCGTGGATGGGTACGCAGGGTACAATCAAATCCTTAATAAGATAGTGGATCGAATAAAGACAGCCTTCATCACCGAGTGGGGTAAATTCGCTTACCGGGTTATGCCTTTCGGACTAAAGAATGCAGGAGCTACCTATCAGAGGATGGCCACCAGAGTTCTCAATGATTTGATCCACAAGGAAGTGGAGGTGTATGTTGACGATATGATGATCAAGTCAGCTACCAGAGAAGGTCACTTCGAGGCCTTGGAAAAGTTCTTTCAAATGATTAATAAGTATGATCTCCGCCTCAATCCCAAGAAGTGCATTTTTGGAGTTACCTCGAGTAAGCTGTTAGGCCATGTGGTAAGCCAGAGAGGAATTGAAGTAGATCCCAACAAGGTCAGGGCCATTAGAGAGATGCCAGTGCCTCAGAAAGAGAAAGAGGTTAGAAGTTTTCTGGGAAAGCTTCAGTACATCAGCCGGTTTATTGCCAAGCTGGCTTCAGTATGTGAGTCCATCTTCAAACTTCTTAGGAAGAATCAGCCGGTGGTGTGGAATAATGATTGTCAATTGGCTTTTGATACTATTAAGGATTATCTCTTGAATCCTCCAGTTTTAAGACCACTACGGCATGCCAAGCCACTAATCTTGTATCTGGCTATAGAAGACAATTCAGTGGGTGCCATGATGGCCCAAGAGGATGATTTTGGGGTAGAATTTGCTGTCTACTATCTTAGCAAGAAATTCTTGACATATGAAGCCAAATATGTGGAAGTGGAAAAGATTTGCTTAGCAGTTATTTGGGCTTCTAAGAAGTTGCGGCACTACTTTCATTCCTTCAGTGTACAAGCGGTTGCTAAGCATAACCCGCTTAGGTACCTTCAGGAAGTGCCCTCTCTGCTGGGAAAGATGGGAAGGTGGTTACTACTATTATAGGAGTTCGATATCGAATACATTACCAGGAAAACCATTAAAGGAAGAGCTGTAGCTGAGTTCTTGGCTGAGCATCCTATTGAGGGAGACCAATTCGAATACAATTTCCCACATGAAGATGTCATGGCCATAGCAGTACAAGGTTGGTAGATATTCTTTGATGGGGCAGTTAACAGTAAAGGGGCAGGAGCAGGGATCATTCTTACGACCCCGGATGGTGAAAAGCTGCCATTAGCCAAAAAGTTGAGGTACAAGGCGACCAATAATGAAGCAGAATATGAAGCTTGCATCTTCGGATTGGAAGCATTGCTGGCTCTAGGGGCAAAGACCGCAGAAGTCTTCGGAGATTCTTCATTAGTAATTCATCAGATCAGAGGGGAATGGTCAGTTAAGGAAGAGAGGCTGTTACCTTACGTGAAGCACTTGAGAATGTTGAGCAGCCAGTTCGAGACTTGCACTTTCACTTCACCCCCAGGGATGAAAATCAATTGGCCGATGCTCTAGCGACACTAGTGTCCATGTGGGATAATCCAACATGGGTTACTATGAAACCCGTACTAATCTCTAGCTCAGAAAAGCCTTGCTTTGAAGCTGAGCAGGTGATGGATGTTGGGGCCACCGATGGAAACCCTTGGTACTACGATATTCAGAATTATTTGGAACGGTCAGTTTTTCCAGAAGAAGCTACCGAGAAAGACCAAAGGATGATTCGAAAGTTGTCCACTCAGTTCATTAGTGTAAATGGCACTTTGTATAAGAGACAAGTCGATGGTATCCAGTTAAGATGTTTAGCGGAGAAAGAAGCTGAAAAGGTTATGGAAGAGGTTCATGCCGGAGTCTGCAGAGCTCACATGAATGGCTTAGCCTTAGTGAGGAAGATCATGCGCCAAGGATTCTATTGGCTCACAATGGATACGAATTGTTCAAAATATGTGAAGCAATGCCAGTTATGCCAGCAATACGCGAATTTAAGGCATGTCCCAGTTTCAGAGCTACATAATTTGACATCTCCATGGCCATTTGCAGCTTGGGGGATAGATATCATAGGTGAGATACGTCCTACAGCTTCTAATGGGCACAGGTTCATTATAGTCGCCATTGATTGGGTCGAAGCTGAATCTTTCAAGAAGATTGATGCTAGGGATATGGCTAAGGTCATCGAGCGAAATTTGATATGCAGATATGGCCTCCCACACCATATTGTATCTGATAATGGGGTGCAATTCTTAGCAGAAACTAAACAGATGCTTCAGAAGTACGAAATCTAGCATCACAAGTCTTCTCCTTACCGTCCTCAAGCTAACGGTGTGGTTGAAGCTGCAAACAAGAATGTGATGGCCAAGATGGTTCAGAGCTATAAAGATTGGGCGGAAAAGCTACCTTTTGCACTCTGGGGTTATAGAACCACAGTCAGAACCTCTACGGGGGCAACATCGTTCTCTCTGGTATACGGAACCGAAGCAGTTCTACCGGTTGATATTGAGCTGAAATCTTTAAGGGTAGTCTTGGAAGCCGAGATTCCAGAGACAGAATGGGCACAATAACGATTATTGCAGTTGAATCTGTTGGATAAAGATAGGTTGAGAGCCTATTATCACAATCAGGTTTATTAGAAGAGACTAGCTCGGTCCTTTGGCAAGAAGGTACGAAAGCACCCATTGAAAGAAGGGGATTTGGTCTTTAAGATGATGAGGCTGGGAGTGCCAGACATACGAGAAAAATTCAGGCCAACCTGGGAAGGCCTGTCCATTGTGAAAAGGTTGCTAACAAAGGGAGCGGCAATCTTGGCAGACAGCGATGGGAATGAGTTTAAAGACCGGGTCAATGTCGATAGGCTAAAAAGGTTCCATGGCTAAAGACAAAAAAATGAAAAGAAGGGAATAAATGCCCCGCAGGTCAAAAACCGAAAAAAGGCAGCCTTGCTAAAATTGGGCGCCCTGTCAGGGTGAAAACCGAAAAAAGGCATCTTGGGCAAAAATTAAGGGCTGAGAGAAAATGTTCAATCGAGAAAACCCGAGAGGGCCGATTGATAACAGGAGTTTGATGCTTACAAGATCTATTCCGAGATTAGGTGTAGTCTTGTGCTTTTGAATTCTTGTTAAATAAGGATTATGTATGATGAAATCATATACAAATGTACTCAATTTTGCAATGAATAAAAGAATGCAGTTTACATTTTCATTGTTCTTTTAGTTCTGTCTTAAAAAGAAACTTATCATCTATTTATCTAATGACTATTGTCTACTCATTCTATCTGAAGATATCTAAGCAGATAGGTGCTATTCACTCTTAGTGGTGGTTCTGATGATAGCCTTCTCTTGCAGTTAAAAAAAAAGAAGAAAAAGAAAAGGAAAAAAGAGGCCGTTAGAGATAAAAACCGTAATTGGCTCTCTAAGCAAAAGTTAGGCCAAAGGGCAGGGTGAAAACCTGAAAACAGGCAGTCTGCCCTACAAAATGAAATAAATAAAAAGCCGATGGTTTGGGTTGGGTCCATGCCAGGCAAAAATTAGGCAAAGGGTTATGTGAAAATCCCTAAAGGGGCGCATTTCCCGCAAAGAAAAGCTAGTGTGAAAATCCACAAGGGACGCACCACCTTTTAAAATAATGACGTTTGATGCTTAGAGCAATAAGGCGACATATACTTCAGATGATCATTCTTCAGTCAGATAATGCATGAGTCAGAGTCCTGGGCATGCGATCATTGACCGGTGGGCAAAGATGAACATTTGATGTCTCTCAGAAATGTCTTGGGGTCAGAGTCCCCAAAGCCAAAATGTCACTCTATCAGATTCTTGGAAGGGTAACGCAGCAGCCAAGCTATATCCTCGGCAGACCCTTAACCACCTAGGATAGGGTCAATATATTTTTGCAAACATTTACATCTCATATCATACACACACGTTTTCTTGTATGTATTTTTGTGCACATAATATTGCACAAAATATTTAAAAGAAGACACTCACCATTCGAAGATGGAATCCTGCACTTTTAGTAGTCTTGTCAGCAACTCGGTGCAGTGCACTTTTGGTAGTCTGTAGCAGACTTGGTGCAGCTCAGAAGAGCAAGTTTCACGTTTCGTATTCTTGTCAGCGACTCGACGCATCATAATCAGAAGAAGCAACAGTGCACTTTTGGTAGCTTTGGTAGTGGCTCGGTGTAGTTCTTTCGTGCACTTTTGGTAGCTTTGGTAGTGGCTCAGTGTAGTTCTTTCGTGCACTTTTAGTAGCCTTGTCAGCGGCTCGGTGCATCTCTTTTGTGCACTTTTGGTAGCCTTGTCAGTGGCTCGGCGCATCGCTATCTGCGGATGGCACCTGTACATTTTGTAGTCTTATTAGCGACTCCGTGCAGCGCACCTTTAGTAGCCTTGTCAGCGGCTCGGTGCGATTTGTCTTTCGCGCTTTGTAGTCTTGGTAGCGACTCGGCGCATCACCGTCTTAGGATGGTTCCTTGGCACTTTGTAGTCTTGTCAGCGACTCAGTGCAACTCAAGAGGATGAATCACGGCACTGTTCCCGAGGGAGCAGCTGGAAGGAGGCAACCTCAGGTACGCGCTTCTTTCCTTTTCCTGAATTTTTGGCTCACCTAGGCATCCACACACTAGCCTCCCCAAAATTGGGGGCAACTGTAGACACCGGGTCCCGAGTAGCCTTGATCATAATTACCCAATGATGAAATTAAGTGTGCCGATCTATAGGCAAAAAGAATGAAGTTGGAAGTGACGATTTCCTAGTCGATTAGTTATTTTAAAATTAAATAAAAATGTATTTCAAAAATATTTAAAATTATTTTGTGATGAAAAAAATGAGTTTTTAAATTATTATATTTTATAGGAATTTAAAAAAAAAAATTCCGCGCGAGTGTCGGGCTGCGGCAGCGCTGGGTGCGCTCGCGGCGCGTGGGCGCACGCTGACGGGCTGCCTGTCGCGCGCGCCTGCACGCGGGTAGCCCGTCGGGCGCACCGACTGGGCGCCCCGCGCCCCTATTTGTCCTTTTTGCCTATTTTGGCCTTTTTGGCCATAAATTCTTCATTTTAAATGCTTTTTAACTCATTTGTTTTTGCAAAATTTAATTCAAAAAGCCTTCTATCTTCCAACCCAATAAATTCAGTATTTTTTTGTAGTTATGGGAATTAAATTAATTTAATTTCTTAATTAAAAAATCTGAATTTTAAGGGGAATAAAAAGAGTTTTTTAGTGAGAATGGAGGGGGATTTTCTTGGGAAAATATTTTTTCTTCTTCTTTCTTCTTTCAAGCACAAATTCTCTCAATTTCTAAAGGAATTTCCAGCAACTCTTAAGGCAAAAAATAACCATTTTTGTTTTTGAGAATTCTCTTATTTTCAATTTACAATTTTTGCTTTGAGACAAATAAATAAATTATTTGTTCTTGAGTAAAAATTCACTTTCAATATTTTATTTTCTAATTTTATTCTAACAATACAAGACAAGGAATTGGATCTTACCTTCTCTTCATCAAGATAAATTTTGAGGGTAAACATTCTTGGCTCAATTTCTTATAATTTTTAATTTGATTTTTTTTATTTATAATTAATTAGTTAACATGTAAATTCTCTTAGTCTTATTATTTTCTTCTTATTTCTTGTTTTGGCTTTTTATTTAATTAGTTAACAATGTAAGTTCTCTTAGAACTATTTTATTATTTTTATTCAATTGTTCATATTATTTTTATCTAATTGTTTATGTTGTTCATATTGTTCATCTTCTTTTATTATTATCATTATTATTATTATTATGTTTGATTGTTCATATTCTTTGTTATTATTGTGTTATTATTATCATTGTAGTTATTAACATCATTAGTATTATTATTATTATCCTTATTCTTGTTTAATTTTATTATTATTATTATTATTATTATTATTATTATTATTATTATTATTTATTTGTTATGCATGCTGAATTTTATGTTTGTATTTTCTATTCATGTTTTTTGCATGTTGAGTTTTATAATTATTATTTTATGTTTGTTTATGCATGTTGGCTTTTATTACTATTATTAATATGTTTTATGCATGCTAATTTTTATTATTTCTTTTGCTTTTTATGCATGATTGGATGTTATTGATGTTATTTTGTGTTTTTATGCATGTTAAATTCTATCATCATTATTTTATGCTTTTTATGCATGTTAAATTTTATTAACACTATTTTATGTTTTTTATGCATGTTGATTTTATTAATTTGTTAAATTGCATATTTTTATTATGTCATTTTAATTGGCTTGTCATATATGATGCAATTTTGTTTGTCTTAATTTAATTATTTTCAAGTTATATGTTTAATTATTTTTATACTAACTTCATTTTTATTTGTTTTTTTTTTTATTTTTCAATACTTATTTTTCATATGTGAGTTTTTGTCAAGTGGGAGCCCATGGAGATTTGAAGATCCACTTGGGAGTTGTTTATTATTTTTGTTGCTTTTTATTATTTTGGATTAATTTATTATTATGTAATTTGTAATAATAAATTTATTTTCATGCACGTTAATTAAAAAATCACAAAAATATTTCTATTAAACTAAAATGGATTTTATTTAATAAAAATGGGACCAATGTCCTAGATTTTTCATCTAAAGTAAATTATCACTTTAAAATTGTTTTCTTAAATTATGCATGAGAGGACCAATGTTCTCATTTTTAATAAATAGCCCGATTTATGTATGATTTGCATTTTATTTACAAATGGGGGTTGTATTCTGCCCCTAGTTTTATTGTAATTTATTTTGCTTTCATTTACTTTATTTATCGTTTTTATTATATGATTGAAATGCGTTTAATTAAATTGCATTAAAATTGAATGAGAAAAGGCATGAAATACTAAATTCAAAACTCGATTATAAACTTAACCAAGGTATGAATAAATGGGGAGTCTCGAACCTTCTCTGGTCTTTGGGCTCAAAGAGGCTAGAGGTCTATCCGATCATTCGTTGGAACTAAGACCTCCAAGACACTTCTTGGGTCACGAGACTTAAACGTTAATCATAGGCTCCTTTGGGAGAGAGGTTTACCCTCCAAGACCCCTTTGGTTGGCCCAAACTGGATAATAAGCGCAGTCTTAGTCTCTCCGAGGCGAGAGAGACTTTCCCAATGTTCTATTGGGTGGCGACTCCATGAAATCTCCTTGTTACCCAAAATAGACGCACTTGTAAATACCTTACAAGTTTTATGAACCTCTCTCAATAGCCCTAAAGCGAGCTTTCGGGAGCTTACGGGGTTCGGCGCGCGTCACAGTAGTGCATGCTTATAGGGTATGAGTAGTGGAGTTGGGTTTGTATGCTTTACTCATACATTAGTAGGGTGTTTTAAGTTGAGAGTGCATTGTATGTGAGTAGTGTATGCTTGTTGTGTGTGAGTGGTCAAGTTCCACAAATCTTAGGGTGACACGTGGCTAGGGTTTTTGGAAATGGGTGTAAAAAAAGAAAGAGAAAGAAAGACAGCCACTCCTACTGCCTCTTGCCTCGTTTTCTCTTCTTCATTACTCCTTCTTCCTCTTTTTCCCTTCCCATTTTGTCCTGGTATTTGATTCAAGTGATTTGTGGTGGAATTTGATCGCTCCTTAACTTACGCTAGGTAAAGTTTTCTGCATTTTCATCATCTTCTTCATACTGTTCATTTCTTCTTTTCATTTCTAGATTGGGTTTTAATTTAGGGTTTTTGTTTGTGTGTTCTTGGTGTGTCGGCTGTTAGTCGAGCCTCCCTGTGACCCGAAAGGCAAAGAGAAAGCTGGAAGTAGTGGAACCAAGTGACTGAAGCTAGGATTACAGGTTTGGGAATTTTGGCATTTCCTATGTTCTTATTATGTTTGCTCCTTTTGTTGGCAACCTGCAGTGTTGATAATGCATGCTGGGATTGAATGAATGGGTTTTGATTGTGGTTAATGCCTGATGATTGAAACTTGGAAAATAGAGTTGATGTGAATGTGAGCTTACTGCTATTTTTTCTGGATTTTGATATTTTGAGTTTTGATTTGTTTATCCTCTGTCTTGGGATGGGTAATTGTTGAGGAAGTAATTTTGTATTGTTTATGTTGGTTTTTACGTGCCTGAGGAAGCTAATTTCAGGTAAGAACGATTTGGATTTAAGATGGGATAAAATTCTGGGTTCTGTCAAAATTTCACGATCTTAGGGTTATGAGTCGGATCGGGAGATTGGGGTCTCGTGACTCCAGTCACGAGTCGTGACTTCCAGTCACGACACGTGACCCTGATCTCCCAGTCACGACACGTGACCTTAAGGAGATTCGACTGGCTGGAAGGCCAGTCACGGGTCGTGATCATTAGTCACGACTCGTGACTGTCCTAGAGACCAGTCACGAGTCGTGATCTAAGGTCACGACTCGTGACTGTCCTGTGAGACCAGTCAAGAGTCGTGATCTAAGGTCACGAATCGTGATCGTCCTGTGAGGCCAGTCACGAGTCGTGATAAGACTCGTGACCGACCTTCGTTCGGCCTATTTTTCTGAAATTGCCCAGTTTTAATTAAAATGAATTTCATATCTCTTCTGAATGGACTTACACTACTGCATGATACATGTCATGCTTTTATATGCTTTTATATAAGTAATACCACGATTTCTTCAGATGAATTGTATGTTGTACTTTGAATATAATTATATGTTATCTTTGGAAACATGATTTGAATGATGCATGACCTGCTAGAGTCAAGTAAGTGGATAGTTAGGCATGCCTAGTAGAGTCTCTTAGCTGCAGCCGATCAGGTCCCCGTTTGGTTCCTCGTGAACCCCTCAGTATTTGGATCTTGTTTAAGGTCCCCTCTGTAAAAATGTTTTGAATGCGGCAAAAAAATAAAATGGTTTTTGATTCGTACCTGTAAGGTACGCTATGCGTTTGATTCGTGCCCGTAAGGTACGCTATGCGTTTACTCGTTATCCACTATTGTGAGTCAGCAGGTGCTCTTTTTGTTTTGTTCCACTTTGATACGATTACAAGAATTTTGGTATTCGGATGCGTATAATAATAAGTATGAGAAATCAACTGAAGTGTAAGTGAATGTGGATGTGAACTTCTAAATGCATGTCTTTATTATGCAAGTATGATTATATAGCTAATATCATTATTCGCATTGGTCATATTGTATGTGTATGGCATAGACGACCATTGTGAATGGCCGTTCACTCTTTTGTTGTGTGTTCCCCACTAAGCGTTTATCGCTTAGCACGGTGTTTTATCCGTGCAGGTGCGGAGGATGATGTTCTTTTGGTAGAGTCTTCGCCAGTCAAGCCAACACAGAGGGATTAGTGTTAGGGCTTTATTTTTGATAGCATGACTGATTCTTTTGTATCGGAACTCTCTTATACCATTATTTTTGTAAAGCTTCCGCATTTATATACTTTTGGGTTATGTAATTATCTTATTCTGACTTTTGATCAGGACATCTTTGTAACGAATTTTGTTATTGTAATGATGGAATATTCTGATGCTTAGGAAAAGTTTTAATTTCCTTGTAATGATGTATGGTTATTATGTATGAATGTATGCTTTGTATCTTTTTATACTTGGTGACACACCCGGCTCATACGGCTTCTCACTCCTGGAGGATGGGTACGCCTACGTATGGGTAGGGGGTGTTACAGAAGTGGAGTTTACCTCACCAGAGCCTCGCCGGAGGGAAGGTGGTCGACACCACCATCGTCGGAAGGGAGATCAGACCGCCGGGATCTCGCCGGAGTGGGTCACGCGCCGGAACGAGCGCTACCGTCGCCGAAAAACGTCTTGAAGCGTCCGGGTCTTCTTCTCTCACGCGCTGGCTTCCGGCGGCCGACGGAGGAACGGTGACCAGCGATTGTTTCGTCCGGACCTCCTCTCCACGGTGGCGGGACGCGTGCGGCGATTGGCGGCCGTGGCTGGCCGGCGGAGGCAACGCCTCCTTCCCCTCCCTTTTCTTCTTTCTCTTATTCTCTCCGGCGCCGTTGGTCTCCGTTGGCCCCTGTTCCACCCTCTCTTCTTCTTTCTACTTTCCTCCTATTTCTCTTTGATCTTGGTCCCTTTTTCCTTGCTCACTCTTTCTATGTCTTATACTCCCTCTCTCTTTTGCTCTCTTTTCTACTCTCTTTTCTATTTCTTTTCTTCTCCTCCTATGGCCGGCCACCACTGCTCTCAGCTCTCCCTTTCTTTTTCTTTTCTTTTTCTTTTATTTGGCTTTTTCCTTCTCTTTGTGTTCCCAATCCCAATCCGAAGAGAGCTCCCTTTTTCCTTCATTCCTTTTCTTTTTATACTCCAAAACTAGGGCAAATTAGGTGCACAATAGTAATTTCCTCCATTTTAATTTCTTAATTAATTTAACTTAATTCAAATAACACACATTAATTAATTTAAACATTACATATTAATTAAACATTACATATTAATTACATTACATATTTTACATCTTAATATAATTAATCTATATATCATATAATTTATCTAATTAATTAAACACTTTACATATTAACTAATTAATCTTTAATCTTTCATGCATTTTAATTATCTAATTAAACTTACAATATTAATAAATTAAATTAACCCAACATTAATAATTAATTTCTAATTTTACCTACCTAATCTATATTATATATATATATATATTTTTTCGGAGGGAATTACTAAGGACCCAAAATCACTTTTTGACATTAAACCCGACTCGAGACCCAGTGTCTATAGTTGCCCCCAATTTTGGAGAAGCTAGTGGTAGACACCTAGGTGAGCCAAAATTCAAAGGAGAAAAACCAAAATTCAAAGATGGAAGAGAGAGAATTACATACCTGGGGATGCCGGACCTTACCTTGCTAGCGTTGGTACACGTGCCCTTGCTGGTCTCGTCTCGACCTGTTTCTGCTGGCCTCGTCTCGGCTCGCGCAGCTTTTGTGAGATGTAGTGCTCTCTGACTACAACGTCTATTTGTGGCCTGTTCCACCACGAATTTTCTGCTAGCCTCGTCTCGGCCTGCACGGAGTTTGTGAGATGTAGTGCTCTCTGACTACAACCTCGATCTGTGGTCTGTTCTACCACGAGTGTTTCGCTAGCCTCGTCTCGGCCTGCATGGAGTTTGTGAGATGTAGTGCTCTCTGACTACAACCTCGATATGTGGTCTGTTCTACCACGAGTGTTCCGCTAGCCTCATCTCGGCCTGCACGGAGTTTGTGAGATGCAGCACTCTCTGACTGCAACCTCGATTGTGAGATGTAGTACTCTCTGACTACAATCCCGATTCGTTGGAATTTCCTTGCTAACCCCCATCCGATCTGCAAGGTGCGTAGTACTCTCTGACTATGACTTGTGAGATGCAGTACTCTATGACTACAATCTCGGTGTGAAGAGCAGTGTTCTCTAACTGCAACTTCGATTGAGAAGTTCTCCTGCTAACCACCATCCGATCTGTAAGGTGCGTAGTACTCTCTGACTACCGCGTGAATTGTAAGATGCAGTACTCTCTGACTACAATCCCGGGGTGAAGAGCAGTGTTCTCTAACCGCAACTTCGATTTGTAAAGTTCCCTTGCTAACCCCCATCCGATCTGCAAGGTGCGTAGCACTCTCTGGCTGCCGCGTGAACTGTGAGATGCAGTACTCTCTGACTACAATCCCGATGTGAAGAGTAGTGTTCTCTAACTGTAACTTCGATTTGTGAAGTTCCCTTGCTAACCCCCATCCGATCTACAAGGTGAGTAGCACTCTCTGGCTGCCACGTGAACTGTGAGATGCAACACTCTCTGGCTACAATCTCGGTGTGAAGAGCAGTGTTCTCTAACTACAACTTCAATTTGTGAAGTTCCCTTACTAACCCCCATCCAATCTGCAAGGTGCGTAGCACTCTCTGGCTGCCGCGTGAACTGTGAGATGTAGCACTCTCTGGCTACAATCTCGGTGTGAAGAGCAGTGTTCTCTAACTGCAACTTCATTTGTGAGATGCAGTGTTCTCTAACTACAGTCCCGCCTTGTGAGGTGCAGTGCTCTCTGACTACAACCTCGATTGTGAGATGCAGTGTTCTCTAACTGCAGTCTCGGTTGCAATCTGCTCTATCGCTGATGTTTATCTTGAACTTTCTTTTTTTTTCTATAAAAAAAGGAAAATGCAAATTTGTAGGGTAAATTATAAAAGAGACATGTACCTATGGCAGTACCTGCCTACTGGGGTCATTGTCAGTTGATGCTCACTGGGAGACTTTGATGCTCACTGGGAGACTTTGATGCTCATTGGGAGGCTTTGATGCTCACTGAGAGACTTTGATGCTCACTGGGAGGCTTTGATGCTCACTGGGAGGCTTTGATACTCACTGGGAGGCTTTGATCGAGAGGCTTTGATGCTCACTGGGAGGCTTTGATCGAGAGGCTTTGATGCTCACTGGGAGACTTTGATGCTCACTGATTGCCCCCCGGCACAGCGTGGACAGGCTTGCTTTTCTGGGTAGTGTCTGACAACATTGAGCTGAACCCATTATTTAGATCACCTTTAAGTATGGGTTCTATTCGGACCTTTCCCCTGAGTCACGTACATGGCAATATATACAAAATATTGTGTGTATATGGGAGCATGTGTTCAAAATGTATATATACATTTGAATTCGGATTTTGTACACTTTGTGTGATGTGTGTAAGCGTACATCTTATGATAGAAAAACTTACCTGCTTGACCCCGGCATGGCATGCATGAATAGGCTTGCTTCCTGCTCAAAAGGCTTTCAGATTTTGCCTCTTCAGAGGATTTTGAGATCTTTGCTTCCTCAGAGGACTTAGAAATTTTGCTCCCTCAGATGACTTTGAGATTTTGCCCCTCAGAGGACCTTCAAATTTTGCCTCGCCCCTTCGAAGAACTTAGAAATTTTGCCCCCTCAGAAGACCTCTAGAGTTTACTTATCGATGTGCAACTGATGTATATTATCTACTGTGCATTGCACACCATGTATGCGTGGAATACATGTGAAAGGCTGTGCATTTATGAAATGACATGCAAAGGACTATGATCCTAAAATGCTTATGCGTATGTCATATATGCCAATGGCTTATATCCATGTGGAAGATTATAGAACATGTGCTAAGAATTGTTATTCTAACATGTTTGCAAATGATCATGAATGAGAAAGACATGCAAAAGTTCATGCATGAGAGATATATGCAAAGGGAATATGTATGCAAACTATGTGCAAATGACCATGCATGCAAATGATCATGCATGTGGTAAAGAGTCATTCATCGGCATAGATGTAAAAAAATCATATGCAAAGACAGGTGGGATATGTTATATACATGAAAGCTATGTAAGGAATTGGGTGTGTGCAATGTGTGTATGGATAACTATGCACATGAAATAAACGCAGAGAAAAAATTATGTATACATGTACAAAATGCATGCAAATGATGTGCATGTGAGATGCATGCAAAAGATATGCCCACGAAATGCGCAAAACAAATGGACCTTAGAGAGGCACGTGTGCGAAAGTATCTATGAAATATGCTCGCTAAAAATTTTTATGCCAAAAGACATGCACCAAGAATTATACATGTAAAACTATTTATGAGAATGTTTGCTACAGTTATGTGTAGAAACATTTGCAGAAAGCATATGTACAAGGGGTGTTGCTGGGGTATATGCAAAGTATCATTTTCATGAGTAGTGATAAGAAATACCCCAAGATTGTAAAATGAGTGCAACCTATTAGGTACCTCAAATCCGAGTTTCTATCTGCCTTTGAGCATATTGAATGAACCACATTCTCAACTGATTCAATCTCAATAAAAGAATTCAGGAGTCATTCCCAATGAAGGGCAAGAAGATAAATGTGTAGATATCAAGGTTTACTAAACCAACATGTAAATACGAGGCATACCATGCGATCTCTGTGTGTATGTGCAAAAGGCCAAAACAGATTTTTTTTTATCATTTGAAAGCAAATTCTAGATGCAATGTCGAGGACAAGACTCAACTCGAATGCATAAATGCACTCATGACTTCTCTCTTGAAGCTCAAGAAACACAATATGCCTCTTCCTACGTACCAAACCTTATCAGAAGGTCATCTCCGCTAATTAGATGAGGCCAAACCAAGAATCAATAGGTCTTATTTTGGTTGTAACGTTAGGCTTAGGTAATTGGCTATCAAAGGAGGATCAGGTCACTAGAGAAAAAAAATGGCTGCAGCGTTCATTCGGATGATGGAAGGACCATTTTCAACCCCAATTGTATACTGTCCAGACACTTTTGAATTTGGATTTGGTAACACTCTAGCTCGTCAAGCTCAGTATAACGATTAAGTTAAGAAAGATAACTACTGAGCTCATCAAGGGAGATTATCCTAAGCTCTATTTTTTCTTTCTTCGTTTCTTTCTTTTTTTTGCCCTCCTTTTTTTTCTCTTTTTTCTTCTTTGCTTTTTTTTTTTTACTCACAAGCTTATGTCTCAAATTACACAAAAAATTTATCGATAATTTAAACTCCTTTTTCCAAAATGTAGCCCAAAAATTATCGATGATTGAAAATTTTTCTCAAGGGGTAAACCCATCCTTATCAGGGTGATTTTTAGGTAACCCACAAAAATTACTGATGATTGAAATTCTGCTCTCGAAGTGCAAACCCATCCTTACTAGGGTGATTTTTGGGTAGCCCACAAAATTATCAATGATTGAGATTCTCTTTCTCGAAGTGCAGACCACTCCATATCAGGGTGATTATTGATAGCTCAAAGAATTACCAAAGATTGAGACTCTTTTCCCTAAAGTGTAAATCCATTCTTATCAGGACGATTTTTGATGGCTCAAAGAATTGTCAATGATTGAAGCTCCTTTTCCCAAGGTGTAAATCCATTTCTATCGGGCCAACTTTTGATGGTTCGAAAGAATGTCGTAATGTGCATCCGTCCTTACTAGAGCAACCATTCTTCTAAGGGGAAGCCAAAATTATTTTAGGCGAAAGGTAGTTTTAATATGTGTAATAATAAAATCGGTATGCATTTAGCATACCAAAATAAAGGCTCAACAGGCTAGCAAGTGATTGTAAAATGAGGGTAGGAAACGGTCATTTAGAGAGCTATACAAAAAAAAAATGGTGCCTAAATCATTTTCTAGATTCAGCCTTATCCAGGGGTCGCTTTGATGGGTAATCGGAAAGGTTCTAGTGCTCTTAGTGAGTTTTCATCGAATCCCCTAATTGCAACTAGCTTTTTCAGTTTGTTTTCAAAACGGGCCAAAAGTGCTCTGAACTTAGAAATTACGTGGTATGGTCAAATATCTTCATGTGATCTAGCTCTTAAAGACCAAACATATATACCCCTTAATTCAAAGTGGAATGAAACTCAGATTTCTAGAGTTAAGATCAAATCCATTCATAGTTGAGGACTAATTAGGCAGAGTCAAACCTTGAATTAGAGGTACCTCAAGAGGGTGCAAACATGTCAGCGTTTTAGAATATGGCTTAACACAAAAAATATTTTTATTCCATAAAAAATGTATATGCACAAAAATCGTGTAGGCTTAAAGAATTTTTATTTTTTTTATTATTTTATTTTTTTTATTTTTTTTTTAAAATGTACAAATTATGTGTTAAAAACCATGTACATGAAACGGCGCACGCAGTAGTATCGTGCATATTAGCAATACATGTAAGGAGCTATATGTGCAAGATATGTGTAAAAAAAATTGTATGGAAATATGTACATAAAATATGTGCACAGATGTGTGTTCATGAAATATCTGCCAAAAGGAATTATGAGTGTGTAAACACTGCATGATAAATGATGGGCGTGCATGAATTTTCAGTGTACATGTGAACAACATATAATGAAGGCATGAGTGTAAAATATGGCACAACATGGAGATGGATGTTCATGATACAGGGTGTATGTGCATATGGTGTGATTTTAGACATGATAGAGATATGTATGTAAGATGAAGATGTGATGTAGGATGAAGATGATCTAGCACGAAAATGTGCACCAATGAGTTGCGAGGAGTGGCAAAACTCACATATATAGAAGTGCAAAACATATACAAATAATGCGCATGAGATGGGACACAACATAAGAATGATTGTGTACAGTGAGCTTCTATGGTGTGCAATACAAGACATGGAATGAAAGTGGTCGCAAGAAATGAGTGGCCCCTACAAAGTACATGTATTTACATGGTATGCGCACACAAAATGTGGCATGGTATATATGTAACGACTGACATGCATGATGCAGGATTCATATGTGCATGGCATAACGCATGCATGATAATGCATGTTCATGATATGGCACACAGTGTGAGAGATGCAAAGTGTCATGATGTGTATAATGTCTAGTCTAATGAAGTATGCTAATGTGTGCACACTATGACATGAAGCAGTATATGTATGTAATGTGAGCATACGGATATGTACATGCTATGACACATGGTGAATGCATTATTTTGATTTGATATTATTTTATTTTATTTTTTTATGTGTCATGGTGGTAGTATGTCTATGCGTGTTATGATACATGTCAATACGTACCTTCAGGGATGCATGCCGTATGTACTGGCTATGGTACACGATGGATGCTATGGATGTCATAATGTTAGTGTGAGTCGTGACAAGCGCTGCTATGTATGTACATGCAGGACAAATACATGTCATGTTCATATTCACAAATTATGATACAAGTAATTTTATATACAGAGTGCACAGGTTCTATTATTGTATGGAAAGAATTATACATGAGACAAAATGCATGTGTTTTATTTACTATTATTACTCATAAAAGAATGTACAAGAACAAATACACACACAAGAAAAGAGTTCCTCCCAACCTTATTTTTATCACACAGGGGGTCGTGCGGGCTCTTTCCCTAGGTAGGCTTGATCCATGGGTTAGCGGGGAACCCAATGAGCGCGTACAGCGTGCTGCGAAGCACGAACTCTCATTATTAAAAGCGCATGGAGATGAATTTTCGGCTATCGTGTATTTAAACAATTCTAATAAACCAAAACACGCCCCTCAGGGTATGAAAACCTTTAAGGAGTGAGCATCTAAATTTATTTGGATTTATTCAATACACAATAACCCACTACACAAGCAACGTATTATGGCGCATGCCCCCTAGTGGAAGTATCTAGGTCCATTACATGGGATTTGGTCCAAGGTGATGATATTTTAGCACTACCCAAGCATGGTCCCTGCCAACAGGTCTAGCTCATCACGAGCGTAATGGCCGATCGGGTCACCATTTGATATACCATGACGGTACAAGGCTTGAGCTGGTGATTATCTTTAACACTTCCCTACATTGAGTGAACATAGGGTCGTGCTTCGGGAATGCACCGGGGTCAGTAAAGGGACCAAGCTAGCATAGATCTAAAGCTTTAATGCGATGCAATGCAATTTTGAAAGAAAGCGAAATTTATAAACAAAAACTTAATTGTAAATTTTAATCAAGGTACTTTCAAATCGAAGTCTCGAGTACATCCCCAGTGGAGTCGCCACTGTTACGCGCGCCGGGCCCTGCGTGCCGCCCGCTCGAGGGCGATCGGGGCATTTGTGGGTCCATTGGCAACTTGCAATGAATTGTGAGTGCTTCTATTTTGGGCAACAAGGAGGTTTCATGGAGTTGCCACCCAATAGAACATTGGGAAAGTTTCTCTCGCCTCGGAGAGCCTAAGACTGCGCTTATTATCCATTTTGGGCCAACCAAAGGGGTCTTGGAGGGTAAACCTCTCTCCCAAAGGAGCCTAGGATTAACGTCTAAGTCTCGTGACACAAGAGGAGTCTTGGAGGTCTTAGTTCCAATGAATGATCGGATAGACCTCTAGGCTCTTTGAGCCTAAAGACCAGAGGTAGGTTCGGAACTTCTCATTTATTCGTATCTTGATTAATTTTACAATTAAGTTTTGAATTTATTATTTCACCCTCTTTCCACACGATGCAATTAATTAAAAGGCGCAATCATTCACGTAAAAGCAGAAAATAAAAGCAAAACTAAAATGAAGCATTCAAAAGTAAATTATAATAAAATTAGGGGCGAAATACAACCCCCATTATAAATAAGGTACAAAACAAGCATAAATCGGGATGTTCATTTAGACGGTGTAAGCACCGTGTCCCGGAGCGGTCCGGATCAGAGATTACCCTATGATGAAATCGGTATCCGAGCCTATACAAATGGTTTGGATTCGGAGGCTGTAGTCCCATGCTCCACGAGAAACGAGTCTTTTTACCTTCCGCAGGTAGAAGGGGAGAAAACGGGGGGAGTTTTTAAAGTAAAAAAAAGTATGTTTTCCTTGACGGACGGCCAGCCCGTCTGTCAGAGGCCAGCCCATCGGTCAGGTGGCAGGACCGTCGGATGAATCCTTGTGTCAGAAGGATTCTTTCGACGCCCATCTGTCAAGTGGCAGGGCCGTCGGATGAATCCTTGTGCCAAAAGGATTCTTCCGACGCCTGTCGATCAAAATTGCAGGGCCGTCAGTTCAATCCTTGTGTCAGTAGGATTCTTTCGACGCCCGTCGCCACCACAGACGCCCGTCGGTCATGCCTGGCCTATAAAAGCTTTGAATTTTCTCATAAAAGGGGTTGAAAAATTTGCAAAAATAGGGAAAACTCTGCCAAAATTCATGCGCGTTTTCTCTCTCTTCCAACAAACACATTTCTAAAAAGATCTAATTAATTCAAGAATCAAATCTTCAAAGGAAAGAGGATCTAGTTGATTTTTTCAAGGGTTTTTGATTTCCAAAACTCAATTTTCGTCAAACTGTTGAGGACACACTCTATCTTCAGCATTTGATCTCTTATTCAGACTTTCTCGTGGAGCGTCCGGGAAGCCAAACAACAACAAGAAATCCAACCAAAAGGTTGTTCTGAGGGTAAATATCCCGGACCTTTTTCTGTCGTTTTTTTTATCTTCATTTTCGATATTATCTTTGCTCTTGTCTTTGTTTTTCATTTCTTGCTTCTATTCTCCTTGAATCTGTGTAAAATTTGTCTTTTTTTGCCTTTTGAAAAGTTTATGTTTTCTGGGACAGTGGTGACCGACGGGTCATCTGCTTTGACCGACGCCCGTCGGTCACCTTTAAGCATAGACCGTCGGCCACCCCCACAGATGGCTCCCTTCGAGTGAGCGACGGGTTGTATTGGTCACCTTGACCGATGCCCGCCGGTCATTCAGCATAGCCCGTCGGTGGGTTCTGTCCCACATTTTCAAATCTTTTTCTTTTCCCTTTTTTGTTCACTCAAGTTTTTATGTTTATTTATAACTTTTCCTCTGTATTTTAACATCCTTTTGGCTTGTTTTGTGAGAATATGCTTCTGTTTTTTGGACTGGTTGGAGCTTGAGGGAGTTCTCCTGCATTTGGAAAGTTCGCCTGGTTTAGTTCCCTATCTTCCTCTCTTTCATATTTCATGTATTTATTTATTGTTTCTCCTGTATATGAAAAAATTATTGTATTTCTCGCTAACGTAAAAATTGGCCAAATGTTTTATATTTAATAAGCTGAATTCTTCATAAAATCAAGGACCCAATGTCCTATTTTTATCCAATAAAATCCTCACAATAGAAATATCCATTTTAATAATGATGCATGCGAGGATCAAAGTCCTCAAAATAAGCAATGCCCCGATTTGTGTATGTATCGCACATTTATAAATGGGAGTTGTATTCCGCTCCTTGTGTTATTGTAATTTATCTCTTACATTATTTACTTGTTCATTTACCGCTTCCCAAATATGAATAAATGCGCTTTGATTCAATTGCATCGTGTAGAGAGAGAGCAAATTAATGAAAATTAAAATTTGATCATAAAATAATCAAGGTAGAAATAGATGAGAAGTCCCGAACCCAGCTTTGGTCTTTGGGCTCAAAGAGGCGAGAGGTCTATCCGATCACTCATTGGAACTATGATCTCAAAGACCCCTCTTGTGTCACGAGACTTTGACGTTAATCCTAGGCTCCTTAGGGCGAGAGGTCTACCCTCCAAGACCCCTTTGGTTGGCCCAAAATGGATACTAAGCGCATTCTTAGGCTCTCCGAGGCGAGAGAAACTTTCCCAATGTTCTATTGGGTGGCGACTCCATGAAACCTCCTTGTTGCCCAACATAGACGCACTTGCAATTTATTGCAAGCTGTCAATGGACCCTCAAATGCCCCGATCGCTCTAGAGCGGGCGGTCGTACGGGCGGCAAGCGAGGCCCGGCGCGCGTCTTTGTGGCGACTCCACTGGGGACTTATGGTTTGAGACTTCGATTTAAAAATACCTCGCTTAACATTTATGATTAAAGTTTAATTCATAAATTTGCTTTCTTTCAAATTTGCATTTACATCCCATTAGAGCCTTAGAATATGCTAGATTGGTCCCTTCTTAACCTCGGTACGTTCCCGAAGCACAACCCTACGTTCACTCAATGTGGGGAAATGTTAAGGATAATCACCAGCCCAAGCTTCGTACCTAATGGTATATCAAATGATGACCCGATCGGTCATTATGCTTGTGATGAGCTAGACCTGTCGGCAGGGATCATGCTTGGGTAGCCCTAAAGTAACATCTCCCTTGTTTAAAGCTCATGTAATGGCCGTAGCTACTTTCCATAGGTGATATGAACCGTAATTCCATGCTTGCTGTATGGATCCTCATGTATTGGGTGAGCCCAGATGTCTTGCTTGGTAACCTAGCCAAAGGCTTTCATGCCCCGGTAGGGCCATGTCGAAATTTTTGGAATGTCTAAATATATGATGATCATTATCCATTCGCTTCTACATTAGCATAGGAGTGTCATGCTGCCGGTTTTTTGCCGTGCACCATGTGTGTCCATTGGGTCCCCCGCTGACCCTTGGGCTAATCCCGCCTAGGAAAGAGACCGCGCGACCACATGTGTGGGAGAAATAAGGGCGGAGGGACCTACCTGCTTGCTTGTGTTTTGTGAGTGTTGCATATAATGATCATGCATTGCATCTGCATTCCATGCATCACATCTAACACCTTGTCCCTGCAGCCATCATAGATCTGCCTAGGTGGACTAGAGCACCTACCGGACGATTGATCCAAGTTCCTGCATCTGAACTGCTAGATAGAGAAGGCCTTCCAGAGATCTTACCGGAAGTCAGCTGTACCATATCTGAGATGGCAAACTCACCTAGGGGAAATGATGCCACCAGGGCCATGATTGAAGAAGAAGTGGGCCGACGGTTTGAAGAGTTTGAGGGCAGAATGATGAACATGCTAACTGCTTTGGCACAACAGAATGCTCCACAGAATCCACCACCTCCTCCTCCCATGAGACAAAATGAACGAGAAGAGGAAAGAGCTGAGAGACAAGAGGAGCCTATTCGGCCGCCACCAATAGAGCTGAGGTTAATAGCTTTGGGAGGTCAGAGGAGAAGACCGGCGCTGAGGATAGATGATGACAGGGATGACGAGGATGACAAAATGAGTATTGTATCTGAGAGAGGGAAGGCACCCCAAACTGATGAGCTCATTCTGAAGAAGATGGAAGAGAGGTTTGAAGCCATGGCCCGTATGTTGAGTATAGGTCAGGGGATGAACCTGGAAAATAAAGAATTGGAGGGAGAAGACCCGATTCCTTACAATTTCAAGATGCCTGATGTGCCAAAATTTGACGGTACCTCTGACCCGACTGCCCATGTTAAGCAGTACTCTCTGGTCATGAAAGGGACCACTTTGTCTAAGAGGCAGAAGGTGGAGTACTTTTGTTTGAGTCTGACCGGCCCTGCCATCGACTGGTATCATAGCCTCGATCGTCGAACTAAGAAAGATTGGGATCTACTCACAGAGGAGTTCTTGAGGCAATACGATTGCAACACCAGGATAGAGGTGACTCTTAAGGACCTTGAATTGCTCTAGCAGAAGGCCGGGGAATCTTTTCACGACTATCTCACCCGCTGGCAGAATAGGGTGATGGAAATGCGAAGAAAGCCAGACACCTAAGACCAGATCCGCCTGTTTATCAAGAACGCAAGCTCGTATTTGAAGGACGGTTTGAAGATGAAAGGGTTGAAGGACCATGAATACTGTGCATTTCATCAGCACACAGGCCATCTAACAGACAAGTGTAAGGCACTGAGACACTCTATTCAAGATCTGATTGATGACAAATATATTTTTGACCCTGAGAAGAGGGAATCCAAGAAGAAGCCTGGTTATAATGCCGTGCTGCCACCAGTTTTTATGATCGGATCCAGCTTGCCAGAGTGGTACGTACTGTAGGACTTATATGGGAGCCAGGGTATTGCTATTGTTTGTTCTGAGGATAGAGAAGGAAGAGCAGTTGTAGCGACCATTGATTGTTGGTCGAGCAGTGAGAGCGGTGAAGAGGCCGAAGAGGAAGGAGAGACAAACTCTGATTTGTGGAGATCTGATGAGGATGAAGAAGAGGTAGGGGCTGTGACAAGAAGTGGGAGAGTGGTCCCTGAGATTACAAGGGTACCAGAACCAGCGCAGCCATCGACGGAAAAGGAACCGAAGGAGAACCAGATTGTTAAGCAGTTGAAAAAGACCGCAGCTCAGATACCCATCTGGGATCTCTTAAGACAGTCCCCTTCTCACAGGCAGAAAGTGGTAGAGGCCTTGACTGAGTCCACTGTTGCCACCATAATTTCCCCATCAGAGCTTTTAGGTCTAGTTAAAGGAGGATCAGGGGAGAGATTGGTTTTTTCCGATGTCGACCTGCCAGTCGAAGGCCGCGATCATAATCGACCCCTATATATCAAAGCACAGATTAACGACAAGCACACCGCTTGTGTTATGGTAGATGATGGATCTTCTATCAATGTTTGCCCTCTGATAGCTCTTCAGGCTTTTGGATTGAGTGAGGATATGCTTAGAGAATCAGATTTGACGATTACAGCCTATGATAATTCAAGAAGACAAGCCTCGGGAACATTCAAGACCCTGGTCAAAATGGGACCCATTGAGGTAGAAGTAGAGTTTGTGGTTCTGCCCATTCCATCTAATTTCTCAGCCCTGCTTGGGAGGCCGTGGTTTCACAGACTAGGAGGAGTACCACCCACGCTGCATCAAATGATAAAGTTCCCACATGAAGGGGAGGTGGTCACTATTAAGGCAGCTAGGGAGAATCAGGTGTCAGCTCTTGAAATTGCTAATCAGCCATTTAGTGGCTTCCACGTGTCAATGATTGGAGAAGAGAACGGACCAGTGGATAACCCAGCAGTGGTTAACATGATGAAAAAGATGCACTATCTCCCTGGGGCTGGTTTGGGTAGAAACTCTCAGGGGCTGCAGATGCGATCACTACTCGAGGTCAGAAGAACTGGAAGGGTCTGGGGTACAGAGGCGGTTTTGGCAAGAAGAAGATGGCAGATAAGATCCCTCATATCTCAGAAAGTTTCATACCAGCATCCTCAGCATGTGTTTATACAGGTGAAAACGAGCCGCAGTGGGTGAATGGGAGGATTGTCCCCGGATTTGAGATCTTCAGCGATGTATTTGACTGGGATATCGGGGTTATCAAGACCGCTGAGGACTTCTGGGATGAAGAGGTCATGACTCAGTGCTTTGCTTGGGACAGATGTGAGCCCAAAGAGGTTGTCACCGAGAAGATGTTGATTGCTAGGCAGAAGGGGAAAGAGAAGATGGCAGGAATAGAATTGAAGATTGGGGATTTAAAGATTTCCTCAGACATACCTGAAGGGCCTCTGCTGAATCAAGAAGCCGATGAGCAAGCTGCAGCAGCATCAACCTCTAGGGAGGTAGAAGAAGACTCTAGCTTAGGCTGTCTTTTTATTCTAGAACTTTTTTATGATGTAAATGACAATTATAATATTATTAATAAGGCAAATGATGTCTCTTACTTGTGCGATGTTTCCAATAATTTCAACATGCATGAACATGATCATATTCCATCAATTTTTGATATTGATTCCACCGATACAATGCCTTTTAATCTTGGAACCTCGGAAAATCCAAAGGAAATTCTAATAGCATCAAATATAACTCCTGATGAGAGAGAAAAATTTGAGAGAATAATAAGAAAATATGAAAAAGTCTTTGCCTGGACCTACGAAGACATGCAGGGATCGATCGGAACGTAGCAAAACATGCTATCCCGACTTATCCAGATCATAAGCCTGTAAAACAGAAGTTGAGAAGGCTCAGGCCAGAATGGGCAGACAAGGTCAAGGAGGAGATTCGGCAACAGATTGAGGCCAAGTTCCTTGTTGAAGTGCAGTATCCTACATGGTTGGAAAACGTAGTCCCTGTAGCGAAGAAAAATGGGAAGGTCAGGGTATGTGTGGATTATCGAGATCTGAACAAGGCCTGTCCTAAAGATAATTTTCCACTACCCCACATTGATGTGTTGATAGACAATGCCGCCAACTGCGCGATGTACAGCTTTGGAGATGGTTATGTGGGCTACAACCAGATCCTAAACAAGATAGCTGACCGGGTTAAGACCACTTTCATCACAGAGTGGGGGACCTACGCCTACCGAGTTATGCCTTTTGGCCTGAAGAATGCAGGGGCCACTTACCAAAGGATGGCGACTAAGATTCTAAGTGACCTGATCCACAAGGAGGTGGAGGTGTATGTCGATGACATGATGGTCAAGTCAGCCACCCGAGAGGGCCATTTTGGAGCTCTAGAGAAGTTCTTCACTAGGATTGATAAATACAATCTGCGACTTAACCCCAAGAAGTGTATCTTCGGAGTGACTTCAGGGAAACTGTTAAGACATGTCGTCAGCCAGAGGGAAATAGAAATTGACCCGGACAAGGTAAAGGCCATCAGAGAGATGCCCGTACCGTAAAAGGAGAAGGATGTCAGGAGCTTCCTGGGCAAGCTGCAGTACGTCAGCCGATTCATTGCTAAGCTCACTTCGATATGCGAGCCCATTTTTAAGCTGCTCAGAAAGAATCAGCCTGTGGTCTAGAGCGAAGATTACCAAAAAGCCTTTGATAGCATCAGGGAATATCTGTTGAATCCGCCAGTGTTAAGGCCGCCGCAACCAGTCAAATCGCTTATCCTGTATCTGGCAGTGGAAGGTAGTTCTGTGGGTGCCATAATGGCTCAAGAGGATGAATTTGGAGTGGAATTCGCAGTTTATTACCTCAGCAAGAAGTTCCTGGATTATGAGATAAAATATACTGAGGTAGAGAAGATCTGCCTCGTAATGATTTGGGCATCAAAGAAGCTGAGGCATTATTTCCATTTGTACAAAGTTCAGGCAGTGGCCAAGCAGAATCCGTTGAGATATTTGCAAGAAGCGCCATCTTTGCTTGGCAAGATGGGGAGGTGGTTGCTTTTGCTATAGGAGTTTGATGTGGAATACATCACTCGCAAAACTATTAAGGGGCGAGCCGTAGCTGAATTTCTTGCCGAGCATCCTATTGAAGGGGACACTCCCAAGTTCACCTTTCCTGATGAGAGCATAGTCGCGATTTTTATCTAAGGATGGCAGTTACAATTCGACGGGGCAGTGAATAACAAGGGGGCCAGAGTTGGAATTATTTTGACAACCCCAGATAATGAGAAACTCCCTCTAGCCAAGAAGCTGAGGTACAAAGCAACCAACAATGAAGTCGAATATGAAGCATGCACTTTCGGGTTAGAAGCTTTAGCTGCTTTGGGGGCAAAGAACATAGAAGTCTTTGGTGACTCATCCTTGGTGATTAACCAGATCCGAGGTGAGTGGGCTGTAAAAGAAGAGCGGCTGGTACCCTATATTGAATATTTGAAGGAGATATATGGGCAGTTTGAAACCTGCACTTTCCACTTCGTGCCAAGAGATGAGAACCGTCTAGCTGATGCGTTGGCAACCCTAGTGTCGATGTGGGATAATCCTGAAGGGGTGGCTATGAAACCACTGTTGATTTCAAGTTCGGAGAAGCCCAGCTTTGAGATCAAGCCAGTAATGGAAGTAGAAGTGGCGGATGGGAAACCATGGTACTTTGACATTATGAATTATTTGGAAAATGCTAGGTTACCAGAGGAAGCTACCGAGAAAGACCAGAGAATGATCCGAAAGCTATCTACTCAGTTCATATCCTTGGAAGGAGTGTTGTACAAAAGATAGGCAGATGGGATTCAGCTCAGATGCTTAAATGAAAAAGAAGCCCGCAAGGTAATGGAGGAGACCCATGCAGGCGTCTGTGGGGCTCACATGAACGGTTTAACTCTGGCAAAGAAGATCATGAGGCAAGGCTTCTATTGGCTTACAATGGACAATGACTGCTCAAAATATGTCAAGCAATACCAGTTATGCCAACAGTACGCAGATTTGAGATACCTGCCAGTATCAGAGCTACACAACTTGACATCGCCTTGGCCTTTCGCTGTTTGGGGGATAGATATCATTGGAGAGATTCGCCCTACGGCATCTAATGGACATAGATACATCATAGTCGCAATTGACTATTTTACCAAATGGGTAGAGGCAGAATCCTTCAAAAAGATTGACGCAAGGGATATGGCCAAGTTCATAGAGAGAAATCTGATATGCAGATATGGCCTCCCTTATCACATAGTGTCTGACAACGGGGTGCAGTTCATGGGGGAAACTAGGAAGCTCCTTAAGAAGTATGGTGTCAAGCACCATAGATCCTCTCCCTACCGACCACAAGCTAACGGGACAGTAGAGGCTGCCAATAAAAATGTGAAGAGGATCCTATCCAAGATGGTCCAAACTTACAAAGACTGGGCGGAGAAGCTACCCTTCGCATTGTGGGGATACAGGACAACGGTAAGGACATCTACGGGCGCCACGCCATATTCTCTAGTATACGGGACGGAGGCAGTATTGCCAGTTGAGATAGAGCTTTGATCGTTGAGGGTGATTATGGAAGCCCAAATTCCGGAGGCTGAATGGGCACAATAGAGGCTATAGCACTTAAACTTACTGGATGAGAGTAGGCTGAAGGCTTATTATCACAATCAGATCTACCAGAAGAGGTTGGCCAGGACTTTCGGGAAGAAGGTGAGAAAGTATCCGCTGAAGGAAGGGGACTTAGTGTTCAAGCAGATGAGACCAGGTATACCGGATATATGAGGAAAATTCAAACCAACCTGGGAGGGGCCGTATATCCTTAAAAAGCTGTTGTCCAAAGGAGCTGCAATCTTGTCAGATAGCGATGGAAATGAATTCACAGAACCGATCAATGTCGACAGACTCAAAAGGTTCCATGGCTAAAGACCAAAATAAAAAGAAGAGAATAAAATGCCCTGCAGGTTGAAAACCAAAAAAAGGAGGCCGTGCTAAAATTGGGTGACTCGATAGGGTAAAAACCGAAAAAAAGCATCCTGTGCAAAAATAAGAGGCACGAGAGAAAATGACCAATCGTGAAAACCCGAGAGGGCCAATTGGTAACAGGAGTTGATGCTGTTAAAATTTGGTTTCATGTATTAACAGGGCGTACACGGTCGAGTTAATGTCAAAACTGATCATGTATACTGAAATTACATGGAAATGTACACAATTTCGTGAAATAGAACAAATATTATCCTTTTCATTTTCGTCATTTTCTAGTTCTGCGTTAAAAAGAAATGTAACACCAAAAGAAATATATATGTAAGCTAAGCTAAGTCCTGCCGCTGCTCTCGCCAACCAGATGCTTGAGCCCTTGTGTCCTATTATCAGATGCTGGACTAAGGACCCATTTCTTGTACTCGCTGGTCGAAGCCATGGAATGATCGCCGAAGCTCGGAATAACAGTCTTCACGGGTAGTTTGCTCCACAGCTCATGATACCTAGAGGCGAAGGCAGCCGAAAGAGCTCCTCCCCGAAAAGATAAGGGAACCCTCACCACATCCTGGGTCATTCCAAGCTGATGTGCACATCAAGAAATGATGCAAAAAGTGGCTTGACGGAGCCCACAGAGGGGAACACACCCCGATAGCCCATCAATGACCACATGAGACAGTGGGTGCCAGGCAAACGTGAAACTGATATCGTCATCTGACAGTTCGCTAAATCTGGTAATGCCTTCCCCAACAGTGGCACACTCATACAGCCGTCGACACGGAAGAAAATGGCTCGGCGAGTACTGTGGAATGACCCAAGGAGGTGGCTCAGACAGCATCCTCAGTTTCTCTTGCAGCCAGATCTAAAAAAAAAAAAAGAAGAAGAAGAAGAAGAAGAAGAAGCCGCTGGAGTAAGTAGGGTTTACTTCAGGCAAAAGTAAGGCAAAGGGTTGTGTGAAAATTCGAAAGGACGCACCTCCTACTAAGAAAAGCTAGTGTGAAAATCCACAAGGGACGCACTACCATTAAAATAATGACGTACCTGGAGCAATAAGGGGCTACCGGTGAAAGTAGTGGTGGATCCAGAGCTCACAAAGTCCAAACCTAGAATGGTTTCAGCTAAAATGAGTGGGAAGGGTGATGATCCCCGATGGAAGTCACTCAGAATCCCGAACAGGCGAGGGTCGCCTATCAAACCCCCTGGAACCACAGTGAGAAAATTCGTCATGCAAAACAGAAATATGATGCTTACCCGGTAAGTGGGTACATCAGTGAACCGATCTAGAGCCTCAATCAGTGGCTCCAAAGTAAAGGAAGAGACCGGAGAAACCAGCCGAATGGCCTCAGAAGGGGGTATGCCGAGAGCCATAGCTATATCCCGAGTCTGGAGTAGTCCGCAACGGGGGACGCAGGGCAGAACGTTAGGGGGATACCAGGCTCCAAGAATGGCAGCTAACTCCTCAGGCAGGGGGCACAACTCCTGATAAGTGAACCGAAAGACGTGAAACCGGGGGTTCCAGAAGTGGGTCGCCGCCAGAAGAAGGTTCTGGTCCACTTTGACTCGACGCAGATACTTTAGCCCAGATAGAGAGGAAAGGGCGCCTTTTTGCCAAGTGTGCTTGTCATCTAGGATGCGGTGCATTCTTTGGAGAAGAGGGGAAGACATTTTGGGAAGAATGAGGGGCTCAAGATGTTCGAAAAATGAAGAGACACAAAAAAGCGAAATTTTTGGAGGAATTTATAGAGAAGCGCCACCGACGGCCTACCCGTCTCTCACAAGAGACGGCCTGCCCGTCGGTAAAAATCCACCTGGCAGATGCATATGTCAGCATAGCATTAATCACGAGCATTAAATTCGCATTAATTGGGGAATGGGGAACGACAGACGGGCAGCCCGTCGGTCCCTCCTAGCGACGCCCAGCCCGTCGGTCACGAAACTCTATATAAGGGCGAGTGACAGACGAACCAGTGGTTACTATCATTTTCACTTTCCCTCTCAAAACAGTTTTTTTTGCGTTTTTTCTGCATTTTCAAGTATTTCTTCTCCTCTTTCTTGCAATTTCTTTATCTTTTCGCGTTCTCTACTCACCGGGCGCTCGGACACTCATTTTTCTTCAGTTTTTCTACACTTTTCGCGACTACAAGTAAGTAAAATAACTACTTTACTTTTTAATTTAATTTATTTCTTCTTTTTTTCTTCTTCTTCTAGCCTTAAAAATGGTTAGGATGCTTTAGATGCCTTAAATACCTAGGGAGAATGCTGCCCATTTTTTTGTAATTTTTAGTACAATTAATCTGAGCCTTTGCATGATCACATAGAAATAGAACTTTTATATACCTTTGTCGCCTTAGAAATAGGCTTTCTAGCGCATATATGTGTGTTGTTGGGGCCTGAGGCCGTTCTTTTGTGCAGGATTGGGGGCACACCCTTGCCGGGGTGCGGCCCATTTTTTTTATGTATATTGTGGTTAGGGCCTGAGGCCTGTTTTGATGCCTTTTTTTATGCAGGAGGTTGGGCACACCCTTGCCGGGGTGCTGCCCAAATTTTCTTTTTTTATTCTAAAATTGATTATTTTTGTGTATAATGCATGTCTTGGGGTCTAAAAAGCCCATTTTTATTCGCTTTTAGAATATCTTTTTCTACGCCAAAGTGGGGCACACCCTTGTCAGGGTGCTGCCCATTTTTATTAATCTTTAAATCTTTCTATGCCAATTGCATGTTTTTCTGCTTTTGATATGTGCGAAGCATGCTGGGCAACATCCCTTGATAGGATGTTTGCCCATTTTCTTTTTTTTTTTATCTGTTTTGTTTCACCTCGTACTCGGGCCGCTATTGCCCGGGTGAGGCCTCAATGGGCTTTCGCCTCAAAAACGAGCCTAATAACGCATATTTCGTCAAATTTTTGTTATCTAACATTTCTTTTGCAGGATGCCTCCTAGGCGCAGAGCACCACAGGCCCAACCCGAGGTCGAGGTTCCGAGTTGGATGGACGGCGAGTTAGCCCAAAGATACAGGGCGCTGGCTCAGGTGGAGATCCGAGCTAGCCGCTTTGTGTCTCGGCCGTTCCTAGAGGCCCTAGGGATGGCCCCGGAGGTCGACGTACTTATCGAGGGCACCGGGTGGACAGAGTTCCTTGAGCCTACTTTCCAGACCTTCCTTGAGGCTACCTTGCAGGTGCTAGCCACCTTGCGCTACGGCGGTTTTCAGAGATCAGATACAGAGCCGGGGGTGGTATAGTTTTGGTTCGACGGCCAGTATTTCAGCATCACCAGGCAGAGGTTCGCGGAGGCCATGGGGCTTCCTAGGGAGGAGGGGGTCGAGATCCCACGGTGAGCAGTGAGACGCGCCCACTGGGCAGCCATTTCCTTACCAGGAGTGTTGTATGACCACGATACAGCGAAGAGCACCGTACTGGTGTCTCAGGCACTCCGGTACCTACACAGAGTGCTATCCAGCTCGTACCTCGGTCGAGCTGGTAATCCAGGGTCGCTTAACGCGGTCGAGATCTGGAGCCTCTGGGCCATGGTGGTAGGCCAGTGCCTCAACATTAGCCATGAGATATTGGCTAACCTGATCAGAGTTGGCAGAGGACTGACGCCCATGGTGATAGTAGGGGGAGTCATCACTCATTTGCTTTTGGGGTTAAGAGTCGCCCCGGATAGGCTGAGAGCACCCCTGGACGAGGGGATACATGTGGATGCCTCCGCAGCAGTACAGAGGGGGATGATTTCACAACTGTCAGGGCAGGCAGAGGCTTTCAGGTTGCTATCTATCCACGAGACCAGACGGGTCAGACCCAGAGCAGCCAAAGCAGCAGCCTCCTTAGCCTCCTCAGCCAGAACCAGAGCAGCAGCCTCCTCAGCCTCCTCAGCCGCAGCCGCAGCCCGAGCAGGAGCCGCCCCGGACTCCGTTGGATTTTGACGTGGAGTTCACCATGAACGAGCTGTTCGGTTCTTCACCGGCATCCAGGGCGTCGACTCCTGCTCCGTCATCGAGCACCAGGGTGCAGAGGTCTACCTTCAGGCCCCCCGAGAGGTATCACCCATACTTCCGGAGCGATCCAGGGGCATCATCCTCCACAGCCCCATCGCCAGAGCCAGCACAGCCTGATTTCTCCCAACTCCTCACTTCTATGTTCGCAGCCTTTGAGCGATGACTGGATGAGAGAGAGAAAGCTCTATAGGAGAGGTTAGACCGTCAGCAGGCTGCTATTCAGGAGCAGTCCCGGATGATAGAGCGGTTGACTCAGGAGCAGGCCGATTTTATTGAGCACACAGTACGAGAGTAGGCTCAGGTCGTGGAGACCTTTAGGGACGAGCAGGCGAGGCTAGTAGAGCAGATTGCCCAGGGCCAGAGGGAGCTTAGGCAGCAGCTCACTCATGATCTGAGGACATCCCAGGACCAGGCGTCTCAGAGAGTTGATATGATTTTACAAATGATCGATAAGTCACTCGACTCCCTGAGATCCCAGGTCCAGGCGATAGAGGGGATCCTTCCTCCCTTGTCCCAGACCATGAGGGAGTTTAGGGAGCAGACGGAGCTGCGCCTAGATCAGATGAGGAGGACCGCCAGCGAGCAGACTACTCAGATGAGCCAGGCATTCAAGAAGTTAGGAGGCACAGTCTCAGAGACTTTGGAGTTCATGAGGATGTGCACCCAGCCCTTCTTGGATGACTATGCTCAGATCAGGTTTAGACAGACTTACGATGCTGGGGCAGGATCTTCCACGGCTCAGCCTCCACGTCCGACACAGTCAGCTCCACCTCCACCTCAGCCAGGGACAGTGCATATCTCAGACGATGAGGATCCTGATGAGGAGCCCTCTGACTACGCGCCCCTCTGATGTTCAGGGAGTCATTTTTTGTATTTTTGTACATTTTCACTTTGTATATACATTGTACAAAAGTGGATATTTCTAGTGAAAAACTTTTGTTTTCAGTTTTGTACATTCATTCAGTTATTCATGATTCATTCATGTTACAGATAAGTGTATGTTTTCACATTTACTCATATTCCAAAATGATGACGACATAACAAACGAAAGGGAAAATAATAACAAAAGATAACCAAGATTTGAAAAGTGACAACTTAATAAAAATAAAGAAAGAAAGAATATAAATGAAACATGACATGGTAAATAAAACAAAACCACATCATTCATGGACATGTTAAAAGATAATAACTCAAAACCTTTTATCACACAGGTACAGAGAAACATTGATCCGGACACAAGCATCGATCAAAAGTGCGAACATGAGCGCCTAAGATTCATGTCTTCTTGGAAAAGGGAACCCAGTGAGGTCTCCTCCTCCACAAAATCAAGATTACGGTCAGAGAGTACCGCTTCTCAATAATCGAAGTTGTAGTTAGAGAATACTACTCTTCACCTTGAGACTGTGGTCAGAGAGTACCGCTTCTCACCAATCGAAGATGCGGTTAGAGAAACACTGCTCTTCACATCGAGTTTGTAGCCAGAGAGTGCTATATCTCCTCAACACTGCGTGAGCCGAGACGAGGCCAGCAGAAGCAGAAGTTGCGGTTAGAGAAACACTGCTCTTCACATCGAGTTTGTAGTCAGAGAGTGCTACATCTCCTCAGCACTGCGCGAGCCGAAATGAGGCCAGCAGAAACAATCGAAGTTGTGGTTAAAGAAACACTGCTCTTCATATCGAGGTCGTGGCTAGAGAATGCTACATCTCGCCAACACCTACAGGTCGAGACGAGACCAATAGGGATATCTTCACCCGCCGAACAGATTGAGACGAGGTCTACCGGGCAAAAGGCACGGAAGGTAAGAACCGCCACCAGTACGCTTTCTTTCTTTCTATCCTTTCTCTGAGTTTTGGCTCATCTAGGCGCTTGTGCACTAGTTTCCTCAAAACTGGGGGCAACTGTAAGCACCGTGTCCTGGAACGGTCCGGATCAGAGATTACCCTATGATGAAATCGGTATCCGAGCCTGTACAAACGGTTTGGATTCGGAGGTTTTAGTCCCATGCTCCATGAGAAACGAGTCTTTTTGCCTTCCATAGGCAGAAGGGGAGAAAATGGAGGAGTTTTTAAAGTCCAAAAAAGTATGTTTTCCTCGACGGACGGCCAGCCCGTCTGTCAGAGGCCAACCCGTCGGTTAGGTGGCAGGACCGTCGGATGAATCCTTGTGTCAGAAGGATTCTTCCGATGCCCGTCTGTCAAGTGGCAGGGCCGTCGGATGAATCCTTATGCCAGAAAGATTCTTTCGATGCCCGTCGGTCAAAATTTCAGGGTCGTCGGTTCAATCCTTGTGTCAATAGGATTCTTCCGACGCCCCGTCGCCACCACAGACGCCCGTCGGTCATGCTTGGCCTATAAAAGCTTTGAATTTTCTCATAAAAGGGGTTGGAAAATTTGCAAAAATAGGGGAAACACTGCCAAAATTCACGTGTATTTTCTCTCTCTTCCAACAAACACATTTCTAAAAAGATCTAATTAATTCAAGAATAAAATCTTCAAAGGAAAGAGGATCTAGTTGATTTTTTCACGGGTTTTTGATTTCTAAAACTCAATTTCCGTCGAACTGTTGAGGACACACTCTATCTTCAACATTTGATCTCTTATTCGAACTTTCTTGTGGAGCGTGCGGGAAGCCAGACAACAACAAGAAATCCAACCAAAAGGTTGTTCTGAGGGTAAATATCCCGGACCTTTTTCTGTCCTTTTTTTTACCTTCATTTTTGATATTATCTTTGCTCTTGTCTTTGTTTTTCATTTCTTGCTTCTATTCTCCTTGAATCTATGTAAAATTTGTCTTTTTTTGCCTTTTAAAAAGTTTATGTTTTCTGGGACAGTGGTGATCGATGGGTCATCTGCTTTGACCGACGCCTGTCGATCACCTTTAAGCATAGACCGTCGGTCACCCCCACAGACGGCTCCCTTCGAGTGAGCGACGGGTTGTATTAGTCACCTTGACCGACGCCCGCCGGTCATTCAGCATAGCCCGTCGGTGGGTTCTGTCCCACATTTTCAAATCTTTTTCTTTTCCCTTTTTTGTTCACTCAAGTTTTTATGTTTATTTATAACTTTTCCTCTGTATTTTAACATCCTTTTGGCTTGTTTTGTGAGAATATGCTTCTGTTTCTTGGACTGGTTGGAGCTTGAGGGAGTTCTCCCTCATTCGGAAAGTTTGACTGGTTTAGTTCCCTATCTTCCTCTCTTTCATATTTCATGTATTTATTTATTGTTTCTCCTGTATATGACAAAATTGTTGTATTTCTCGCTAACGTAAAAATCGACCAAATGTTTTATATTTAATAAACTAAATTCTTCATAAAATCAAGAACCCAATGTCCTATTTTTATCCAATAAAATCCTCACAATAGAAATATCCATTTCAATAATGATGCATGCGAGGACCAAAGTCCCCCGATTTGTATATGTATCGCACATTTATAAAAGGGAGTTGTATTCCGCTCCTCGTGTTATTATAATTTATCGCTTACATTATTTACTTGTTCATTTACCGCTTCCCAAATATGAATAAATGCGCTTTGATTCAATTGCATCGTGTGGAGAGAGAGCAAATTAATGAAAATTAAAATTTGATCATAAAATAATCAAGGTAGAAATATATGAGAAGTCCCGAACCCAGCTCTGGTCTTTGCTCAAAGAGGCGAGAGGTCTATCCGATCACTCATTGGAACTATGATCTCCAAGACCCCTCTTGTGTCACGAGACTTTGACGTTAATCCTAGGCTCCTTAGGGCGAGAGGTTTACCCTCCAAGACCCCTTTGGTTGGCCCAAAATGGATACTAAGCGCAGTCTTAGGCTCTCCGAGGCGGGATAAACTTTCCCAATGTTCTATTGGGTGGCGACTCCATGAAACCTCCTTGTTGCCCAACATAGACGCACTTGCAATTTATTGCAAGCTGTCAACGGACCCTCAAATGCCCCGATCGCCCTAGAGCGGGCGGTCGTATGGGCGGCAAGCGGGGCCCGGCGCGCGTCACAGACGGGAACATTGGTTCCCAAATACTCATTTTACAAAAAAGTATAGAATTCTCAAATCAAGTTAAACCTTTTGGCTCAAGATGAAAATGAGGACATTGGTCCAGTTTTATTAACCAATATTTTATTTGATAGAAAACATTTGTGTGGTGGTTCTTTTTAAGAGCGGTCGAAAATCATTTTATTATTACAGACCACAAATGCATAAAATAAGATAAAATAGTAATTACATATTTTTTGAATAAATAAATAAATTCTAAATGAACGATTAAATGAATTAAATTAGAAGAATTACTGGATGCAAAATATGATGACAATTATAATAATCCAACGAAAATAAAAATGCTAACAATAATATCATACAATAATAATATTAATAATAAAACAAATAGTATTTGATAATAATAATAATAATAGCAATAATGCAAATAATAATAATAATACTAATATTATAAAATTACTAATAAACAAAGCCAACAACAATAATAATAATAACAATACTTATAATATAACAACAATCACAATAATAATTATAATTAATCATAGCAAATAAAGAATAAAATAATAGCAATAAAAATAATAATAACAATATATAAAAACAGAAAATAATAACAAATGAATAAATATAACAATTAATTAATAACACCCAAATAATAATAATAATAATAATAATAATAATAATAATAATAACAACAGAAATTAAATAGATAAAATAATGATAATAATAAAAGAAATTAAATAAATAATAATAATAATAATAATAATAATAATAATAATAATAATAATAATAATAATAATAATAATAATAATAATAATAATAATATAAAATAGGGGGAAGTGGAGTTTAACTCACCAGAGCCTCGCCGGAGGGAAGGTGGTCGACACCACCGTCGCCAAAAGGGAGATCGGACCGCCGGGATCCCGCCAGAACGAGCGCTGCCGTCGCCGAAAAACGTCTTGAAGTGTCCGGGTCTTCTTCTCTCACGCGCTGGCTTTCGGCGGCCGACGGAGGAACGGCGAGCACCGATGGTTTCGTCCGGACCTCCTCTCCACGGTGGCAGGACGCGTGCGGCGATCGGCGGCCGTGGCTGGCTGGTGGAGGCAACGCCTCCTTCCCCTCTCTTTTCTTCTTTCTCTTCTTCTCTCCGGCGCCGTTAGTCTCCGTTGGCCCGTGTTCCACCCTCTCTTCTTCTTTCTACTTTCCTCCTATTTCTCTTTGATCTTGGTCCCTTTTTCCTTGCTCTCTCTTGCTATGTCTTATACTCCCTCTCTCTTTTGCTCTCTTTTCTACTCTCTTTTCTATTTCTTTTCTTCTCCTCCTATGGCCGGCCACCACTGCTCTCAGCTCTCCCTTTCTTTTTCTTTTCTTTGGCTTTTTCCTTCTCTCTGTGTTCCCAATCCCAATCCAAAGAGAGCTCCCTTTTTCCTTCATTCCTTTTCTTTTTATACTCCAAAACCAGGGCAAATTAGGTGCACAATGGTAATTTCCTCCATTTTAATTTCTTAATTAATTTAACTTAATTCAAATAACACACATTAATTAATTTAAACATTACATATTAATTAAACATTACGTATTAATTACATTACATATTTTACATCTTAATATAATTAATCTATATATCAAATAATTTATCTAATTAATTAAACACTTTACATATTAACTAATTAATCTTTAATCTTTCATGCATTTTAATTATCTAATTAAACTTACAATATTAATAAATTAAATTAACCCAACATTAATAATTAATTTCTAATTTTACCTACCTAATCTATATTATATATATATATATTTTTTCGGAGGGAATTACTAAGCACCCAAAATCACTTTTTGACATTAAACCCGACTCGGGACTCGGTGTCTATATAGGGACTTAATTGCAAGAAAATAAAGTAGTGTAATGACCAAAAGGTAATTTTGCTTGATTAGCGTTAAGTGAGATTAATTAATTTAAGCATGATTAATTAAACATAATCAATTATTAGTGGGATCTATGTGTTTCAAGCTAGAGCTGCAACCTAGCCTTGAGGGGATTAGAGAGTGACACCTAGTAGATTGCATGCATATATAAGGTTGGTGGAGAGAGAGCAAGTGGAAATATCTGTTCTTGCTTCTCTTTAGTTCAGCCCTCTCTCTCATTTCTACTTCCTTCCTTCTTTGTTCTTTATCCTTTTTTTCATTCCTCTCTTGCTTCTTCATCCATTCCATTGGTTTCTTAAGTTTTGAGTGGTGTTTCATTAAGAAGATTAAGAGACAGATAGAAAGTTTGTATTATGTGCTGTTCATCTTTTCTTCTTTCTTGATTGAACTTCTATTCATAGTGTTAATTCTACTTTGAATGTGTATGTGGTTGTGGCTGTAAGTTGGTGAACCAAGTAAGAGAGCTAAGGGAAAAGAGAAGGCTATTTGAGCTAAGAGATTGAAGGAGTGCTTCAAGAGGTTTGGGATTGTTTTGTTAAGTTCTTTATTTTGGTTACATGTTTAATGAGTTTGGGATTAGAATTTGTGTTAACCTTTGATTAAGTGCATGGTTGATTAATTAGGATTTATGTGTACTTATGTGATAATTGATAAGATGTTATAAATTGAGATGTGTGTTGAAATTGTTGCTTGAATGTCCATGAGATTATGACCAAAGTATGAACCCTAGTTTTAGGGGAAAACTCTGCTCAGATTGTTGTAGAACTCCATCTGATATTTTGGTCATAAATGGAGTTTGAGAACATAAAATTAAGTCATTGTTGCTCCATTAGGACCATCATTCCCATACCTATAAAAGTCCTAGAAATCACCATGAATTAATTCTGACTCTAAGACCCTTAAAAATGGCCAAAACACAAGTGTCTCTATTCTGACGAGTTCATTGGAACAGTATATCTTGTTTAGGTAATATCTCACGTTTTATATTTTCAAATGACCTGAAGTATGTCCCTTTGGAAACCTAACATCCTGGGGAATAATTTGTATGAATAAGGTTTTTCCTAAAAATGAGGTTTAGATGTTTTTTGAGGTGCTACAAGTTTGAGGTGAAAAGCAGTCTCGTAGGGCACCTGATGGAAGCTACTGCCGCGAGTGCAATAGAATAAGTTAAAAGAGTGATTTTATTTTTGATTTGGAGCCCATGGTTGATATGATTCATTTCCCACCTTCACCCTTCTCTAGTTTGTGCATTTTTGTGTATTTTTCCTTTCTGAAAGGTACCCAAACTTTACTACAAGTTATTATAGCTTATCCAATTCATGTTTAAGATTGTGACTTGTGTATATGAATGTTTGACAATTGAAATATATGTAAATGATGCTATGGCATAGTAGTTTAATATAGGAATTAAATACATAACAGAATGTGAGTATGTTTATCAAGCCATAGGTGTGTGCAAGGCATGAAATGATGCAAATGTGATTAATGTGATGATTTATTCAATGATGCAAATTTACTTAATGCGCTAATTGTGCCACGATGTTGCTTTAAGAAACTACATGAATATATTACCATGCGAATGAATCTTACTATGCAAATGAATATCATTATGTGTGAATAATATTATAAATGAACATAACTATGTGAGTTAATGATTAAGCCTGTAATCGAGTCGTGGATAAATAAGCATGCTTATAAAGGGCTAGTGATTTGCAGTTGCTAGTGTGGCACCGATGGGTGTCTAGTGATTGATACCGATGGGTATCCAGTGATCTAGTGTTTGGGACTTTGGTCTCTAGTGTTTAATATCTATTGTACCCGTATCCACTTCTATAACAATTCAGGCTATCTATAAAAGAATGATTATGTATACTTGATGATAATATTGTGTGTTATAGCATGATTGTGTTCTTATTAACTATTGATAGTGTTATCCCTGCTATATACTGTAATATCAATGCCATGCTAAGTGATATAGTGATCTTGATATTGAAGTCTTCCGCTGATGATAAGTATCGAATATTGTTATTGTAGAGCATGGATTGTTGAATGTTTGGCTTGTTGTGAAACCCTTGTATGAGTACTATTATATGATTTGTTGTTGAGAAATGCATGTTATAATGATATGTGTTAATGCATGAATGATTGTGTTATATTGCTTTATTTTCATCCCCACTAAGCTTCATCGCTTAGCACGGGTGCTTGTCTCCTGTGTAGGTTAAAGTGTGAAGCTCAAGTTTTGCGTGGAGTATATGCAGGCCACTAGGAGAAGTCTTCAATGAGGTCTTCTTGTTAGGTTAATTTTTGTATTGTAAAGATATTGTTATAAGTTTTTGTGTAAGTAAAGTATGTATTGAAGCATGTAAAGAAATATGTAATTTTGTAACCTAAGTGATAAACTATAGTGAACTAGTGATAGTGAATGGCTTAGTGATGACTAATGTATATGATAGTATGATTAGTCATTATGAGAGCATTTAATATTGTTTAGCATTGCCAACGCTCCCTTGTCCTCCTAAGGGGCATTGGGGCGTTACACGGCTGTATGACCAAACCTTACTGCCATGTAAAATCATGGACAAGCAAACACACACACAGAATACGATCACATGGTGGTATGCCCTTTTCATACCATCATGTAGATCATACAAAACCTAGAAATTCAGTCTTAAACATGCAAAAAATCATACCTAAATTCACCTTACTACCCAAATAACAAAACACTCCAACAACTCAACTCATAAAACCCCTAAGTACACGCTCAATTACATTAGTACACGCTCAATTACCAATAAACAATCACAAATTCACAAATCAAAGGAAATACACAAATACAAACATTCCCAAACCTTGATCTCCTTAGCTCCTCAATCAAGGGGCTGAACTCCCTCCAACCACTTCTTTGCCTTTGGAATCTCTAGAAGGAATCTATGAACTAGAAATCCCAAACAAACCAAGAACAACAACAATAAAAAAACCCACATATACACAACTAGTAGAAACAAAAGAGGAAGAAAAGTAAAAGGAAGACGAAGAAGAATAAGGAGAGCAGAAACTTACCAAATTTAGCTCAAGAGTTATCAAATCCCACCAAAATTACTTGAGTAAGCTAGGGCAAAAGAGAAGAAAAAGAAGAAATGGAGAAGAAGAACGTGGAGGAGGAGGAAGTGGGAGTGGGCAGATTTTGCTCTCTCTCTTTTTCTCTCTCCTAGGCTTATAAAGCCTCTGTCATGCCACTTGTCAAGCATCTAGTGGTGGGTCTTGATAACTCACACTCAAACACTCCTCTTCCTCAAAACACCCAAGCAAAACTCACACTAAAACACCAACATACTAATACACCCTACTAACTTATAATATCATGCAATTAACTCCAACATTAAAATAACACATGCAAAAATACACACAAAATTGCTAAGGTGGGAAACGAGGTGTTATAGTTACATGAATTTTTTCTGAGTGCTTCAAAAAATAAAGAAGAATTGAAGAGTCAAGAGAAAAAGAACGAAGAGTAGCTTGATGACTTTAATCACCATCCTCACATTTAATTATTTTCCACTTGCTGAAGGACAAATGTGCTACTAGTGGACAAAAACACAGCTATTAATTGGCCTCATGAATGGGGTAAGGCAATGCTTAATTTCAACATGAGATATCTACCAGAGACTTTGGATGACTAACTAGTGTCATATATTCATAAGGAGCTACTCTTGTTTTATGCATTATTAGAAGTAGATCAGATATGATGGAGAAAATATCATTATTAATCGTAGGCTTCATGCTAATTTTTGTTGTAAGTTATACTTATGGAAGAAGAGTAGGAAACATCTCTATTAGATGAAGAAGCACTTCTTGCCCCGAAAGCTCACATCACAAATGATTTTTAAATTCCTTTAGCAACCCACTGGTCCATTATTACCTCTGTTTAAAATTGGATTGGTATCACTTGTGGAGTTTGCCATCTGTAGACACCGGGTCCTGAGGTAGTCCAGATTAGAGTTACCCGATAAAGACATCAGGGTCTATTTCCAGACAAGTGGATGAAAGTGATGATTTTTCATTCTCCGATTTTACAATGTTTGAGATTTTTTTCCAGCAATAGGAGATTTTGGGAAGTCAGGGGGAGTTAATATGTTGGAAATTGGATTTTACTCCACCGACGGGTATACCGTCGATAGAAGCGACGCCTGTTGCTCGCGTAAGAGACCCGTCTCTCACGATGAGCACCGGCTGTCGCTCACTTTCGGAGCCCTGTCTCTCACTGGAGTGACGCCCGTCGCTCGCGTGAGAGACCCGTCACTAGCATGAGAGACCCGTCTCTCGTGATGAGCACCATCTGTCACTAACTTGTGGGACCCCATCTTTTGAGGAGCGACACCTGTCACTTGCGTGAGATCTCTTGCGATGAACGCCCGTTATCGCTCACTTATGGGGCCCCACCTCTCTCAGGAGTGATGCCCGTCGCTCGCGTGAGAGACCCGTCTCTCGCATGGAGCGGCGCCCATCGCTCGTGTGAGGGACACCTGTCTCTCACAATTTCGTCTCTTACGAGGGGCCTGCCGACCAAAAGACCAAGCGTGCCCCCATCAGTGACGCCCGTCGGTCGGTGATCTTACATTATTTGAGCAGGATTTTCTAGATTCTTCGGGGATCTCCCAATATTTCCAAAATATTTCCTAAATCTAAACAAAATCTTTTAAATGTTTTCAAATATTTTCAAATCTTATATTTGATTTCGAGAATATTCTGAAAATCATTTGGTTTTAATTTTTGATTACAAAAATCTTTTTCAAATTTAAATTCTAAATTTGAATTTATTTGAATTTTCTTCTAATCCTTATAAATAGGGATTGGAAGATCATTATTCGGAGGAGGATTTTAGCTATTTTTACGGAAAATTTTCTTTCTTTTATTTTTTCAAAAAATCATCATCAAATATTCTTTGAATTTAGGCGAATCCGAGGGAATGACACTAATTTATTTCTATCGAATCTAGCCATTTTAGTATTAACAACTGCTATCAAAATATCCAGAAAGAAAAATATAATTTTATTTTCTTGATTTGTTTTCGAAAAATGATTTTTATAGTCCAAAAATCTTCTGAAAATCGCACATCGCGGACCAATCCTTGTAAAACTCGAGGAACCGAAATCGCACAACATTCACCTTCAAAGGTAAAAATCCGAGGGTAAATATTCTAGATTTGTGATTTTCGTATTTAATCATTTCATAATTATTTTACACACAAAAATCTCATTTATTTAAAATAAAATTAATTTTCATTTGATTTTTTACGTTTTTTCAAGATCTAGTGTGACCGACGGGCAGAGAGTCCAACGACGGCCGTCTCTCACGCGAGCGATAGGTCGTCGATGGATGCTGCCTCTGCCCGTCGGTAAATCCAGGGACGCCCGTGGCTCACGTGTCTTAGGCCGTCCCTAGGCCTTTTCTCACCATTTTTTCTTTCTTTCTATTTCAGTTATTTTCCCATCATCTTTTACAGCAATTTCTCATGGATTTTCCTTGTTATTTATTTTTTTGCACCTTATTTTACCCTTAATTTTGGCACTAACATGATTTTTTTTGTAAGTTTTATTTGACTTAGATGATGAATTTGGGGTTGTTGAAATGGCGGTCGCCACGGTGATCTGAGAATCTTCATCCGAGTCCATTCTTTTAACTTTACCCCCTTTTTTTTACTTTATATATTATTATTGTGAATATTGTTTTTATCCCGCTAATATAGAAATGGTTAAAAATTTATAGTAATTAAATTTTAGTTTTCATTAATAAATTGAGGACCAATGTTCTATTTTTCTAGCAAATAAAATCGACACTTTAAAATTGTTTTGTAATAAACATGCATGCGAGGACCAATGTTCTCATCCTTAATGTATATCCCGATTTATGTATGAATTGCATGCTATTTACGATGGGGGTTGTATTCCACCCCTATTTTTGTTGTAATTTAATTTCATATACTTTATTTTAAATACGCTCCTATTTATAGCTTTCCTTGTATGACCAACTTGCGCTTTAATTAATTGCATTAAATTGAATGAGAAATGGGATGAAACGTTAAATTCAAAACTCAGTTATAATGTTAATCAAGGTATAAATAAATGGGAAGTCCCAAACCATCTCTGCTCTTAGGCTCAACGAGATTAGAGGACCATCTCAATGTCTCATTGGGGTGGGGTCTCCAAGACATCTCTTGTTGCCAAAATAGGCCCAATTTGCATGGTTTTATGAGATTAGATGATCCTTCCAGTGTTCTATTGGAAGGAGGTGTCCAAAATATCTCTGGCTTGCCCAAAATAGACGTATATGCACCGTCTTAGGCTTTGCAAGATTAAACGATCCTTCCAGTGTTCTATTGGGAGGAGGTATCCAAAATATCTCCGATTGCCCAAAATAGACACACATGCACTGTCTTAGGCTCAGTGAGGCTAGATGACCTTTCTCAATGTTCTATTGGGTGGCGATTCCAAAACACCTCCTTGTTGCCCAAAATAGATGCCCTTGTAAATCTCTTACAAGTTTTTATGAACCTCTCCCGATCGCCCTAAAAGAGGTCTTTCGGGGCCTCGCGGGGTTCGGCGCGCATCACAGTGGCGACTCCGCTGGGGACTTAAATGAGACTTCACTCCGAAAGTACCTTGATTAAAATATATAATTGAGTTTTAATTTAAAATTTCATCCTTTTTTGAAATTTGCATTGCATCTCATTAGAGCCTTAGATCTATGCTAGTTTGGTCCCTCTTTTAACCCCGATGCATTCCTAAAGCACGACCCTACGTTCAATCAATATATGGAAGTGTTAAGGATAATCACCAGTCCAAGTCTTGTACCATTATGGTATGTTAAATGGAGACCCGACCGGTCGTTACGCTCGTGATGAGCTAGACTCGTTGGTAGGGACCATGCTTGGGTAGACCTAAAGTATCATCACCCTAGCCAAAGCTTATGTAATGGCAATAGATACTTCCCCTAGGTGGTATGAACCGTAATGCTATACTTGCTGTATGATCATTATTGTATTGGACAAACCCAGATAATTTGATTAGTCACCTAATCAAAGGCTGTTATGCCCCGATAGGCCCATGTCAATTTATTCGCACTGCCTAAATACATAACGATCACAACTCATACGTTTGTGCATTAGTTAGGAGAGGTTATGCTGCCGATTTTTCACCATGCATTATGCTCATTCATTGGGATCCCTATTAACCCATGAACCAAGTCCACCTAGGAAAGAGACTATGACCTCGTGTGCTAGAGTAATAAGGTTGGAAGGACCTATGTGCTTGCATGTGATTTATGGATGCTGCATAGCACGACCATGCATCTTATAGCATTCATGCATCATCCTAACATGACGTGTTTTGCAGCCATCATAGATCTACCCAAGTGGTCAAGAGGTCCCTAAGGGCGCCTGCACATAAACCCGTTCTTTGAACTGCCGAAAAGGGTAGAGTGCTCGGAGACAATTTCCAAAACCAGTCATGCTACATCATCCCAGTTCTCCCTACACAGTGAGATGGCTAATTCACCAAGAGGGGCAGATGCCACCAGGGCCATAATAGCAGAGAAAGTGGGTAGGAGGTTTAAAGAGTTTGAAAATCGAATGTTGGACATGATGCCAAAAGTGGCCTGGCTTGCTGCACCACAAAACCTTGTCCCTCCTGCTATGAGACAAAATGATCAGGAGGAGGTTAGAGAAGACTCACAAGAAGAGGTTCACCTACCACCGGTAGACCTGAGGGCCAATGTATTGGAAGGGCAGAGAAGGGGGCCTGCCCGTAAAATAGAGGAGTTGGAAGATGAGGATGATTATGTATCGCTGAGGTGGAAGGCACCCTAGACAGAGGAAGCCATCTGGAAAAAGATGGAAGAAAAATTTGAGGCGATGACAAAGATGCTGATAAGGGGGCGAGGGATGAATCCCGAAGACAAGGAGCTAGAGGGATAGGATTTGATCCCGATGAACTTTAAAATTTCGTATGTCTCGAAATTCGATGGAACCTCTGACCCTACTGCCTATATAAAGCAATACTTGCTGGTAATGAAAGGTACAACTTTAATGAAGAGGCAAAAAATTGAATACTTCTGTTTGAGCTTAACTAGCCCGGCGGTTGATTAGTATCATTGTCTAGACTGAAGGACCAAGGAGGATTGGGACTTATTGACGGAGGATTTTCTCAGACAATATGATTGTAGAATACGAATGGAGGTGACCCAGAAAGACTTGGAATTGCTGTAGCAGAAGTCAGGCGAGTCTTTCCACGAGTATCTGACCCGATGGAGAAATCGAGTAAATGAAATGAAAATGAAGCAAGATACTCAGGATCAGATATGACTGTTCATCAAAAATGCTAGCCCATATCTGAGGGACGGACTAAAAATGATGGGTCTGAGAGACTGGGAGTCTTTGAAGGATATTGATGTTGAGGTGGAAGGAGAGTACCTCTCGAGAAGGATAAATAATAAGAGTTATGTCAAGAAAGGCCATGGTAGCCAGGGAGCAAGTAGGTCAGCAGGCTCCAGTGGTGGCATGAGGAAGATGACTAAGGTTTCAGTTACTAACACTACCCCAAGGCACTTTTCCAATCTAGGAAGATCCCTCTTATGGGTGCTCAGAAGGCTGATGAAGGAAGGAAAATTACAGCCTTTACCGCCCCGATCGGCTAGGACTCAGGGTTTGCCAGGGCACAAAGATAATGAATATTGTGCATATTATTACCATATGGGGCACGTAACTGATGATTGTAAAGCGCTAAGGCATGCAATCCAGGACTTGATCTATTCAAAAAAGATCACCGACCCAGAGAAGAGAGGGAATCAAAAGAAGTCTGGGTATAATAATGTGCCCCTGCCTATATTCATGATCGTGTCCAGTCTGCCCGAATGGTTTATGTTGAGAGATTTGTACGGTATCGATGCCAACACTGCTATCATGAGCTTCCATAAGGTAAGTGAAAAAGGCTTCCCATGGCTGTGATCGATTACTGGTCCACTGATGAAAGTGGAGATGAAGATAATTCTAAAGTTGAAGGATTTCCTAACCCGTGGGGTTCGGAGGAGGAAGAAGAGAAGAAGGAGAAGAAAAAGGTAGGAGCAGTGACCCAAAGTGGAAGGGTAGCTCCAGAAGCTGAGAGGCCACAAGATCCAGTAGTAGGCCAAAAAGAAAAAGAGTCGAAAGATGGTCTAATAATAAGGCAGTTGAAAAAGTCGTCGGCTCAGACTTCAATATGGGATCTATTGAGGCAGTCTCCATCTCATAAACAGAAGCTAGTGGAGGCTTTGTGTGAAACAACGGTGGCCATGACTATCTTGCCCACAGAGTTGCTGGATGTAGTAAAAGGGGGAGCTGGGGAAAATGTGGTGTTCACAAGTGCTGACTTGCCGGCAGAGGGCCGTAATCATAATTGCCCCTTGTACATACGGGCACAGATCAATCAAAAGCACATGGCATGTCTCATGATGGATGATGGTTCATCAATTAATGTATGCCCGTTAGTGGCAATGGCAGCTTTTGGGGTAACTGAGGACATGTTGGCTAAGTCGGATCTAACGATCATGGCTTATGATAATTCACAGAGGCAGGCTTCTGGGACATTCCAGACGGTAGTCAAGATGGGGCCAATGGAAACAAAAGTGGAATTTGTGGTCTTGCCCATTCTCGCCAACTTCTCAGCCCTCTTGGGAAGGCCTTGGTTTCATAAGCTGGGAGGGGTCCCCTCTATGCTGCATCAGATGGTTAAGATTCCTCATGAGGGGCAAATCGTGACCATAAGGGCTGCAAGGGAGAATCAGGTCTCAGTGCTGGAAATCGCAAGACAGCCATTCAGTGGATTTCACATTGTTGTTATAAATAGGGAGGAGCACATGGAGGGAAGTCCCCAAGTACTAAATATAATGAAGAGGATGTCATTCCTCCCTGGCACGGGACTAGGGAAGAATTCGCAGGGGTCGCCAACGGCCATTGCTACTAGAGGTCAGAAAGATAGGAAGGGCCTTGGGTACAAAGGTGCAGTGAAGAGGGGGAAGAAGTCCGTGAACGAGATCCCCAACATCAGAGAGAGTTCTGTTCCAGCAACTTCAGTGTGTGCCTACACAGGGGAAGCAGAGCCTCAGTGGGTCAATGTGAAAATTATGCCGAGATTTGAGGTCTTCAATGACGTCTTCGATTGGGACATTGGATTGTTCAAGCCAGTAGAGGGTTTTTAAGATGAAGAAGTCATGAACCAGGAGACAGTTTGGGACCGTGAAGCATCCGAAGAGGTTATCATTGAGAGGTTGGTGACTGCTCAGATGAAAGGGAAGGCAAAAGTGGAAGAAGCCATGCAGGGGGTTGCTGCAGAGCCTCCGAAGTGCCAGTTGGATTTAGAGCCGTCGGCTTCAACACCTGCGTAGGCGAAAGAGGAGGAAGAGAATAGTTTAGATTTTCTATTTACTCCTAAACTTTTTGATAATGTTAATGACGTTTACAGTTCTATTAACAAAGTGAACAATTTTGCTTACTTGTGCGATGTTTCTGATTATTTCGATATGCACAATCATGATCATAATCCATCCATATTTGACATTAATTCAACTGATGCGACTCCATTTAATCTTGGCACTTTGGAAAACCAAAAAGAAATCTTGATAGCATCTAACACAACTCCTGAAAAGTGAGAAAAATTTGAGAGAATCTTAAGAAAACATGAAAAAGTCTTTGCCTGAACCTATGAAGACATGCCAGGAGTAGACCGAGAAATCGCAGAACATGCCATCCCAACATACCCAGACCATAAACCTGTCAAGCTGAAACTTAGGAGGCTTAGGCCAGAATGGGCGGATAAGGTCAAGGAGGAGATTCATAAACAGATTGAGGCCAAGTTCTTGATTGAAGTACAGTACCCAACCTGGTTAGCCAATGTGGTCCTGGTAGACAAAAAGAACGGTAAAGTACGCATATGTGTGGACTATCGAGACTTGAATCAGGCTTGTCCAAAAGACGACTTTCCATTACCTCACATAGATGTGTTGGTAGACAGTGCAGCCGCTTGTATGATGTATAGCTTCGTGGACGGTTATGCAGGCTATAATCATATACTCAACAAGATAGTCGACCGGATTAAGACAGCTTTCATCACCAAGTGGGGGATATTTGCTTACAGGGTAATGCCTTTCAGTTTGAAGAATGCGGGCACAACCTATTAGAGAATGGCAACGAGGATCCTAGATGACTTGATCCACAAGGAAGTGGAGGTATACATCGATGATATGATGATCAAGTCGGCCACTAGGGAAGGTAACTTTGAGGCTGTCACACCCCATTTGCCCCCTAGTAGAATGAGCCTGTCAGTCTGTCTGTCTGTCTGACTGTCCGTCTGTATGTGTAAGCATTCGTATGTGTTCAGCATTCATAAGGGTAATTTAGTAAAATGTATGCTTTTGGGGTTTTATTATTATGTGGGTACATACATGGCATTAATGTGTTTAATTAAATGAGAGATACTTGTGTGCATGTGTTCATACCATGGTAGAGTATGCATAAGTGAAGAGGGTTTTAGGTGTGTGTAGTGTAGGTTATTTAGGTGTGAGTGGTTAATTCCATCAATAAGAAATGGACACTACTTAGGGTAAAGAAAAGGAAAAGAAAAAAAGGGGAATGAAAGAAAAGGGACTTAGAGATTTACGTTTCTTTTCTTTTCTCACTCACTTTCTTCTTCTTCACTTTCTTTATTTCCAAGTACTGTATTATTGATTCAAGGTCTTGTTGGTGGAATTAATCCTCTCCTTTCATCCCCTAGCTTGGTAAGTGTATATCTTGTCTTTGTTTTGCTGTAACTTTACATCTTCATCTTCTTCCTTGAGTTTAGGTTTAACCTAGGGTTGAATTTACTGTGTTTGTGTTCTAGCTGAGGCTCCACGTGATCCAAAGGGGAAAGAGGTTGCTGGACCTAGTGGAGCTAAGTGATAGAAGTTAGAATCCAGGTTTGGGAATGTTTAACTGTGAAATTGTGTGATTTTGATTCTACTGTAAATTTCTAGGGTTTATGTTCTTGTGAGTTTAAATGAATATGTTCTTGATTTGATTGGATGAATTAGTTGACGAATTGAGTTGTATAATTATTGCCTATGTTGTTTGAGATGAGTTCTGGAAGGTAAGATCAGGTTTGTATGGTTTAAAAACAAATTGGGACTGAAATTGTTGTTCTGAGAATTCTGGAAAAGTCGAGGTACTGTTGATGTTCTGTTCTTCGCGTGACTCGCTACAGAAGAAGACAAGTCACGTGACGTGACCCTCGGTCACGCCGTGACCTGCCTGCTGAGAAGCCAGTCGCGTGACCAGCTGAAGATCAAGCAAGTCACGCGACGTGATCTTCGGTCACGTCGTGCGACCTGCGAGAGAGAGTTGCGTGATCTATGAGATCACGCGACGTGATCTGCGGGAGAGGAGAAGCACGTCATGAGTCGTGACGTCCAGTCACGCCGTGACCTGCGTAGGACGTTGCGTGATTTGTGAAGATCACGCAACGTGACCGGCGAGAAACAAGCATGTCACGTCGCGTGACCCTCGGTCACGCCGTGACCTGCCTGTTGAGAAGGCCAGTCACGCCCAGTGACCAGCCGATCTCGCCCGTTTCTCCGCTCAGCTCGTTTTTCCGAAATTTCCTAGTTTTTAACTCAGAAATGAATTTGGTATTTCTCCTGAATGGACTTTACTGTTGTATGATGCATGTCTTACTGTTTGATGCTCCGATATGCGTGATAGCATGACTTTCTGATGAATTATATTCTGTATCCTGAAATGTGATCTGTTTGACGCATAACCTGCTAGAGTCAAGTAAGTGGATAGTTAGGCATGCCTAATAGAGTCTTTAGCTGCAGCCCTCAGTTCAGTTTGGACCCCGATCAGGTCCCCGTTTGGTTCCTCGCGAACCCTTCAGTATAGAATCTTGTTTAAGATTCCCTCAGTATATAAATAACATGTTTTGATAAATGATATAATATTTGACTTTTACCTGTGAGGTACCCTCAGTATTCGATTCGTACCCGTAAGGTACCCTCAGTACACTCGTTATCCACTGTCTAGAGTCAGCAGGTATTCTTTAAATGTTAATGGAAATGTTCTGATCTGATATGGCTTTGAATGGAATATCTGAATGAATTTAATGATGAAATACAGGCTGGTTTATTCTGTAATGCATATGATGATGAGATTCTGAAAGTATGGTATTTAAATACGAGCATGTTTATATGGATTATGTATTAGTCCTTGCATTCTGTCATTGTGAATGTGATATGCCTTGACGACCACTGTGAGTGGCCGTCCATAATTTATGTGTGTTTCCCCACTAAGCGTTTTATCGCTTAGCACGGTGTTTTTACCCGTGCAGGTACGGAAGGCGTTTTGCTCTGAGAGAGTCGCCGTCATCAAGCCAACACAGAAGGGATTAGTGTAGGGCTCAGTTTTGTATCAGTTATTGATTCTTTTTGTATAGAACTCTCTGTATCAGCTTCCGCTTTTGTATCTATATTTTGTATATGTAATATTATTTTGTTCAGCTAGTTGATCAGATCATTATTGTAATAGTTTAATTATAGTAATGCATGATCAGCTTTTGCTTTCTACATGTAAAGTTTTTAATTATTCTGTATTTCTGAATGTATGTTATGAATGGATGTATATTTTGCTTTGCTTTTGTTTGGTGACACCTTGTCTCATACGGCATCTCACTCCTTATCGGATGGGATCGCCTACGTATGGGAAGGGGGTGTTACAGTTAGTGGTATCAGAGCATAGGTTTAGGCGTTTCTGGGTGTTGATGTGATTGATCTGAGTTTCTTAGATGTGTATGTGTCTAGATCTGTGTTGGCTGATACAGTTGTTTCTTGTTTGTTTAGATGACTTCTAATTCTGCTCATGGTGCGCGTGAGGAATCCGCCGAGAGTGTGAATCCTCCAGCTGTAGATCAGTCTGTTTCTGTTACTGTGTCGGCTCAGCATGCTAGGGTCCAGCCCGAAGCCGCAGCCATGCCCTTAGAGGCTATGTTCAGACTGCATCAGGACATGGCTAGGGTTTTGGAGAGAGTGACTGCTCCTAGAGCACCTATGGAGAATTTGAGAAGGGCAGGAGTTGAGGATTTCTATAGTACCGGTTTGAATGAGTCTGAGACTGCAGAGAGATGGTTAGATAAAGTGAAGCGTGCTTTGAGAGAGATTCGGTGTCCTCCCGACCAGCAGGCAGAGTGTGCATTAGCTCTTCTTCAGGGGTCTGCTTTTGAATGGTGGGAGTTAGTGTGCAGGCATCCTCAGCTACCGGATCCGATTACTTGGGAGTTCTTTGAGGGTGAGTTCACAAAGAAGTACATCACTCAGACTTATAGAGATTCGAGATGGGCGCAGTTTTTGGGTTTGAGACAGAGGGCCATGTCTGTTGCTGATTATGAGAAAGAGTTCAACAGGTTATCTCGCTATTCCCCTCGAGGAGTTATGACTGATGACTTTAGATGCAAGCATTTCGAGGCAGGGTTAAATGAGTCACTGAAGATTGCTTTGATTTCCTTGATGTGTATACCTGGGGTCAGTTACTATCAGATAGTGGAGGCTGCTGTGAGAGCTGAGTTGTCTGAGACCGTGATGAGAGAGAGAGCTCAGAGGAGGAGTTCTTCTCGTGGAGGATCTTCTTCGAGTAAGAGATCTAGGAACCCACAGGATGAGTCAGCATCTGGCCCGGCTTCTAGAGGTAGACGACAGGGTCCTGCAGCTGTGTCAGGTTCTGGCAGGGGTGGTAGAGTTGAGACTACACCAGATTGTCCTCATTGTAGTAAGTCACATCGGGGTGAGTGTAGGTGGCTCACCGGTGCATGCTTCAGGTGTGGGAGTTCTGAGCATCAGTTGGCCAGTTGTCCGAGATTGCAGGAGGATTCAGGTCCCCAGAGAGAGGGCAGTAGGGTCGGCTCGAATGCTTCTCAGGCTACCCGTGGCAGAGGCCGAGGTAGAGGTAGAGGTGGCTGACATAGAGATGGAGCTGCTTCTGAGACTGTTGAGCATCCTCCTCAGGGTGCCATTAGAGCTTATGCTATGAGAGCCAGAGATGAGCAGGATGCGCCTGACGTTATTGCTGGTAAGTTCCTACTCCATGACACTGAGTTGTATGCTCTAATTGATCCTGGTTCCACACACTCATATTTGTGCACAGATAGAATTGTTGATAAATTGCATTCAGTTGATCAGTTAGATTATGAGATTTGTGTGACCAGTCCATTAGGGCATAGTGTCAGTGTGAGTAGAGTTTTTAGGAGTTGTCCTCTGATTGTTGAGGGAGCTGTGCTTCCAGCGGATCTGATTGAGTTACCCTTCAGAGAGTTTGACTTGATTCTGGGTATGGACTGGTTGGGAAAGCATCGGGCTGTAGTGGATTGCCATAGGAAGACAGTTGTACTTCGGGATAGAAGTCAGTCTCTTGTGTTTTTGAAAGGTTTGGGTGCTAGTTCTGTTAATAATGTTATTTCTGCGATGCAAGCCAAGAGATTTATCAGGAAAGGTTGTGAGGCTTTTCTAGCAGTTGTGTTAGATTCCAGGAGGGATCAGGTTCAGATTGAGGACATTCCTGTAGTGCGGGAGTTTAGTGATGTGTTCTCGAGCGAGTTGCCTGGTTTGCCTCCTGAGAGAGAGGTTGAGTTGTCCATTGAGATTATGCCAGGTACAGCACCTATTTCGAGAGCACCTTATCGGATGGCTCCTGTAGAGTTGAGGGAACTTAAATCTCAGCTACAAGAGTTATTGGATAAGGGGTTTATTAGACCGAGCATATCTCCATGGGGAGCTCCAGTACTGTTTGTCAAGAAGAAAGATGGATCCCTGCGGATGTGTATTGACTACCGCCAGATTAATAAAGTTACAGTGAAGAACAAGTATCCTTTGCCTAGGATTGAGGATTTATTTGATCAGCTTCGAGGTGCGGGTGTCTTTTCCAAGATAGATCTTCGATCAGGGTATTACCAGCTACGGGTTCAGGATGCAGATGTGGTGAAGACTGCATTTCGGACTAGGTATGGCCACTATGAGTTTCTTGTGATGCCGTTTGGTTTGACAAATGCTCCAGCGGCTTTTATGGATCTGATGAATCGTGTGTTTAGGCCATACTTAGATCGATTTGTAGTAGTGTTCATTGATGACATCTTAGTATATTCCAGGGATGAGAGTGAGCATGAGGAGCATCTCAGATTGGTTTTGCAGATGTTGAGAGAGCATCATTTGTTTGCTAAGCTTAGCAAGTGTGATTTCTGGCTTCGAGAAGTGTCATTCTTGGGTCACATCATTTCAGCTAGAGGTATCCAGGTGGATCCAGCTAAGATTGAGGCGATTGTTGATTGGAAAGCGCCTCGAAATGTTCAGGAAGTGAGGAGTTTCCTCGGTTTAGCAGGTTATTACCGTCGGTTCGTTAAAGGATTTTCTGTGATTGCTGCTCCTATGACTAGATTGTTGAGGAAAGGAGTTAGATTTGAGTGGTCAGACAGGTGTCAGTCTTGTTTTGATCGGTTAAAGCAGTTGCTTGTTGTGGCTCCTATCCTTACTCAACCCATTTCGGGTAAGGAGTTTGTCATTTATAGTGATGCTTCTGGAGTTGGTCTTGGTTGTGTGCTGATGCAGGAAGGTAAGGTTGTGGCTTATGCTTCCCGTCAGTTGAAGCCACATGAGAAGAACTATCCGACGCATGATTTAGAGTTGGCAGCTGTAATATTTGCTTTGAAGATTTGGCGTCACTACTTGTATGGGGAAAAGTGTAGGATCTTCTCGGACCACAAGAGCTTGAAGTATTTCCTTTCACAGAAAGAGTTGAACATGAGACAGCGCAGATGGCTTGAGTTGTTTAAGGACTACGACTGCATTGTGGATTACCATCCTGGTAAGGCCAATGTAGTTGCAGATGCTTTGAGTCGTAAGTCAGTTTCAGCCTTGTTCTTGAGGCGATTCAGATGGCGATTTGATTCAGATGGGGCTTTGCTTGCCCAGTTGCGTGTGAAGCCTACTTTGAGACAGAGGATAGTGGATGCTCAGAGAGATGATCAGAGACTTCAGCGGATTGTGCATGGGGTCAGATCGGGTAAGCAGTCAGAGTTCTCAGTTCAGGATGAGGTACTTATGTTTAGAGATCGCCTGTGTGTGCCAGAGTCTGAGGACTTGAGGAGACAGCTCATGAGTGAGGCGCATAGTTCAGTCTTTACTATGCATCCAGGCAGTGAGAAAATGTATAGGGATATGAAGCAATTCTATTGGTGGTCCGGTATGAAGCGTGATATAGTGGATTTTGTTTCCAAGTGCTTAACTTGTCAGTAGGTAAAGGCTGAGCATCAGGTTCCTTCAGGTTTGCTTATGCCTTTATCCATTCCTGAATGGAAATGGAATGATATCGCCATGGACTTTGTTTCTGGTTTGCCTTTGACTCAGAGGAAGCATGATTCAGTTTGGGTTATTGTGGATCGGCTTACGAAATCAGCTCACTTTCTGCCGGTTAGAGTGGACTACTCCATGGACAGATTAGCCAGTATCTATGTGGATCAGATAGTTCGGTTGCATGGTGTGCCTTTGTCCATAGTTTCAGATCGAGATCCGAGGTTTACTTCCAAGTTTTGGAAGGAGTTACAGAGAGCTTTGGGCACTAGGTTGAACTTCAGTACAGCGTTTCATCCTCAGACCGATGGTCAGTCAGAGCGAGTGTAGACACCGGGTCCCGAGTAGCCTTGATCAGGATTACCTGATGATGAAATTTAGCTATGCCGGCTTATAGGCAAAAAGATTGAAGCTCGGAAGTGATTTTCCTTGTCTTTTCGGTGAGTAAAAAGGGGATTTTAAAAATATTTTAAAAATATTTTTTAAATTATTTTGAAGAAGAAAAAGTGTGTTTTAGATTGGTGGTATTTAAAAAAAAAAAAAAAAAAAAAAAAAAAGGTGAAAAATGATGGAAAAATGTTGAAAATAAAGTGGGGGAAAAATTTAGCGACGGAAGGGCGACGGCCGAAGCCGTCGCCAATTTACGTGCGCGGAGCGCGCGCTTCGCGCGACCGACGCCCTTGGCGTCGGTCGTTTTGCGCGAGCGACGCCTTGGGCGTCGCTCACTCCGCGCACGACGTGCGCGGAAGTTCCGCGTAACTCCGCGCGGAGACGTGCGCGAGGCGCGCGGAAATCGCCGAAATCGCCCCCATTTTGCCCACTTCGCCCATGTTCGACCCCCACTCGATTTTCAACCGTTTTTGGACGGTTTTTGGGGTTTTTTGGGTAGTTTTTGATGGTTAAAAACACTAGAAAAATTCAGAAACGGGAGAGGACGAAAAAAAGAACATTTTGGAGAGAAAAAACTGAATTTTGGAGCTTTGAGTTGAGAGAAAAAAATCCATCTTACACACTTGTTTCCAAGAGCTTTTCTTCAAGTTTTCAAGCTATTTTCTAAGGATTTTCACAAGAGAAGACAAGGAATTCAACACTTCTATCTTCAATTCTTCAAAACTGAATTTGAGGGTAATTATTCTTGGCTTTACTCATTAATTCTCTTGTTAATTTCATTTATTTTGGCTTCCAATTAACATATCAAACATGTAAATTCTCTTAGTCTCCATATTCTTCTTCTTATTTTTTTATCTTCAATTATTCATATAACAAATAAGCTTTTTAAATTCTATTATCTTTTTTTTTCATGTCAAATTATTCTTTGTTCATGTAATTATGCATGTTTTAGGTTGTAAATACCTTTAATTTCTTAATGCTATATCTTGTTTATTATTATGCTTTCTTTTGCATGTATGAGTGTTATAATCATTATTTTATGCTAGTCATGCATGTTAAGTTGTGTTATTCTCATGTTACATTTTTTTTATTCATGTCTTAACTATAGTAAAATTGATTGTCACTAATTTTCCATGCACGTTAATTACTAATATTAATAAGTTGCATGTGCCATGATACTTTCTCATCTTATGCATGTTAAATTGCATCTTAATTATTCTATGCATGTTAAATTGCATCTTAACTATTCTATGCGTGTTAAATTACATCATGATTATTTTATGCATATTATATTTTCATGGTACATATTATCTTTTATGTTATATTATTTTGTTGGCTTAATCACTAACATGAATTTCTTTTGTTTTATTTTTGGTTGCACATCATTGTTTTTACTTTCAATTGAGCATCCATGCACGTTGAAGGAGGAGTTGCGGGGTTTGGTATTTTCTTTATACGTTTTTAATTTCCATTTTATTTACATTGCCTTGTATATATTCATTAAATAAAATGTTTTCTTATGCGCACCAAAATAAAAATCACCAAAATATTTTTACTAAATTAACTTGGATCTTTCATAATAAAGCGGGACCAATGTCCCAGTTTTCATCCCAAATAAGATCATCACATCCAGAATATTTTCTTTAATTGTGCATGCGGGGACCAAAGTCCTCATGATTAATAAATTCCCCGGTTTTATGCATGTTTGCACTTTTAAAAGGGAGTTGTATTCCGCTCCTTGTATTATTGTAATTCATTGCTTTACTTGCTAATTTATGGTTTTCCTAACATGTATAAATGCGCTTTTAGATTAAAATTGCATCGTGTGGAGAGAGAGCGAATTAATGATAATTAAAATTTGATCATAAATTAATCGAGGTAGAAATAGATGAGAAATCCCGGACCCAGCTCTGGTCTTTGGGCTCGAGAGGTTAGAGGTTATCCTCCAAAATACTTCTTGGGTCACGAGGCTTTAGCGCTAATCCTAGGCCTCATGGCCCAATATGGATAAAATGCGCAAGTCTTAGGCTCTCCGAGGCGAGAGAAACTTTCCCAATGTTCTATTGGGTGGCGACTCCATGATACCTCCTTGTTGGCCAACATAGACGCACTTGCGATTTATCGCAAGATGTCAACGGACCCGCAAATGCCCCGATCGCCCACGTGCGGGCGGTCCGAAAGGGCGCCGCTCGGGATCCGGCGCGCGTCACAGTGGCGACTCCGCTGGGGAACGATATGGTTCGAGATTTCAATTTGAAAATACCTCGTTTAACATTTATGGTTAAAATTTAATTCATAAATTCGCTTTATCTCAAAATTGCATATCATCTCATTAGAGCTTTAGATTAAGTTAGTTTGGTCCCTTTTCAAGCCCCGGTGCGTTCCCGAAGCACGACCTCATTTTCACTCAATTTGGGGAAGTGTTAAGGATAATCACCAGCCCAAGCCACGTACCTCAATGGTATATCAAAATGACGACCCGACCGGTCGCTATGCTTGTGATGAGCTAGACCCGTCGGCAGGGATCATGCTTGGGTAGCCTTAAAATAACATCTCCCTTGTCCAAAGCTCATGTAATGGCAATAGATACTTCCACTAGGTGAAATGTACCGTAATACTATGCTTGCTATGTGGGCCATCATATATTAAACGAAACCAATTTAATTAAATGGTCTTCATCAAAGGCTTTCATGCCCCGGTGGGCCCATCTTAGTTAAGTTGAATTGTTTAAATACGTAATGGCCAAACACCCATACGTATGTACATTAGATAGGAGCTGTTATGCTGTCGGTTTTTCACCGCGCACCATACGTGTCCATTGGGTTCCCCGTTAACCCATGGATCAAGCCCACCTAGGAAAGAGACCGCATTACCACGTGTGTGGGAGATACAAGGTTGGAAAGATCTATCTGTTTGCATGTGTTTGTCTATGTTGCATCAGCACGAGCATGCATTGCATTTTAATCATGCATCATCTTAACAATTTTTGCATTTCAGCCATCATAGATTCTCCTGGGTGGTCTAGAGGTCCCGACGGACGGTTAAGAAGGACGCCGCTTTTGGGGTTAACTGAGTTAGTGTCAGGTCAGAGTTCAGATTCAATCTCAGAAGATAGTGTGGGGTTTTCTTCCGAATCATCAACAGAAGTAAGCATGGCTAATCCATCAAATGAGTCTGATGCAACCCGGGCAGTAATCGTTGAGGAGGTAGGAAAGAGAATGGAGGAATTTGAAGCCCGAATGATTGCAATGATGGGCAATCTTGCCGCCACTATAGCTGGGCAACAAGCTGCTGCTATTCCTGTCCGAGTACCAGCTGAACAAGAGGGTGTTAGAGAAGAACGTCCTGCTGCGGTTAACCAACCAGTGGTTGACCCACCTATTATTGAGCAAAGAGTACCTGCACCCATTGAGCGCAGAGAAGGCCCCAGGTCTGAAGTTGAGTTTGGGGGAGATGAGCATGAGGAGCATGCAGTAGCTAAAGAAAAGTTGCCAAAACTGGATGAGGCAATGTGGAGGAAAATGGAAGAGAGATTTGAGGTCATGGCAAGGATGATGACCGTGGGAAAAGGAATGAACCCGGAAGATCGAGAGCTGGATGGGGATGACCTGATTCCCCAGAATTTTAAGATGCCGGATATTCCCAAATTTGATGGCACCTCTGATCCTGCCGCACACATCAAACAATACTCGCTGGTCATGAAGGGAACGTCCTTAACAAGAAAGCAAAAGATAGAGTATTTCTGCTTGAGTCTCACAGGAGCTGCTATTGATTGGTACCATGGGCTTGAGAGGAGGTCCAAGGAGGATTGGGACTTGCTAACCGAAGAGTTCCTTAAGCAGTATGATTGCAGTACCCGGATGGAGGTCACTTTGAAAGATCTCGAGTTGCTACAACAGAAGGCTGGGGAGTCCTTCCACGAGTACCTTATTCGGTGGAGAAACCGGGTTATGGAGATGAAACGCAAACCGGACACTTCTGATCAGATCCGGCTATTCATTCGAAATGCCAGTCCTTACTTGAGAGAGGGACTGAAAATGAAGGGACTCAAGGATTGGGAGTCTTTGAAGGACATTGCCATAGAAGCGGAAGGAGAATATTTATCCAAGAGGGCAAATAGTGAGTCCTATGCCCGGAGGGGATACAGCAATCAGGGGACGGCCAAACCAATAGGTTCAAGCAGTGGTAACAGAGTTGGGAAGACTGCCGAGGTGTCTGCAACCGGGGTAAATCAGAGGTATTTCTCCAACTTGGGTAGGCCTTTATCATGGGTGCTGAAGAGGCTAATAAAAGAAGGAAAACTGCGGCCCCTATCACCTAAACCGGCCAAGGCCCAAGGGCAGCCAGGGCACAAAGAGAATGAATACTGTGCATTCCACCAACATACCGGGCATTTGACGGATGAGTGTATAACGCTAAGACATCGGGTCCAAGATCTAATTGACAACAAGCAGATCACCGATCCTGAGCAGAGAGAAAGCAAGAAGAAGTCTGGTTATAACACAGTGCCACCTCCAGTCTTTATGATCGGATCGAGCCTACCAGAGTGGTACGTAATGCAAGATCTATATGGAAATGAGTATGTCGCTATTACTCGCCCTGCAGTGGATGAAAAAGGGGTTTCCGTGGCAGCGATAGACTGTTGGTCCACTAGTGAGAGTGGAGATGACGAAGATGAGAAAAATGGAGAGTTTACGGATCCGTGGGATTCAGAGGGAGAAGAAAGAGTAGAAGCAGTAACAAGAAGTGGGAGGGTCATTCCAGAAGTTGAGAAGCAGCAAGACCCAGCACAAGCAATCGCAGAGAAAGAGCCGGAAGAAAATTCAATAGTGAAGCAACTGAAAAAGACCACGGCTCAGATATCTATTTGGGATCTCTTGAGACAGTCTCCCTCTCACAGACAGAAGTTAGTTGAAGCATTGAGCGTATCCACCGTAGCAACTACAATCTCTCCATCCGAGCTTTTAGACTTTGTAAAGGGGGGATCCGAGGAGAAGTTGGTTTTTTCTGATGCAGACCTACCGACAGAGGGTCGCAACCACAACCGACCTTTGTACATCAAGGCACAGATCAATGGTAAACACACCGCTTGTGTCATGGTTGATGACGGGTCATCGATAAATGTCTGCCCTTTGGTGGCACTTCAGGCCTTTGGGATGGATGAGAGTATGTTAAGCAAATCTGACCTGACCATCACTGCCTACGACAACTCCAGGAGGCAAGCATCGGGAATTTTCAAAGCTTTGGTAAAGACAGGGCCCATTGAGACAGAAACAGATTTTGTGGTCTTGCCGATTCCAGCAAACTTCTCATCTCTGCTTGGTAGACCGTGGTTCCACAAGTTAGGGGGAGTACCATCCACATTACACCAGATAATTAAAATACCCCATGAAGGAGAAGTAGTGACCATTAAAGCAGCAAGAGAGAACCAAGTGTCTACCTTGGAGATCTCTAATCAGCCATTCAGTGGCTTTCATGTATCGATGATCGGAGAAGAGCAAAACCTAGAAGGTAGCCCTCAAGTGGTGAATATGCTGAAGAAGATGCACTTCCTCCCAGGGGCTGGTTTGGGAAAAGAGTCACAAGGGCTGCAGAATGCTATCACTACACGTGGTCAGAAAGATCGAAAGGGGTTGGGCTACAAAGGAGAATATGGTAAGAAGAAAGGGTCAGGGAAGATTCCCCATATTTCGGAGAGCTTTGTGCCATCATCATTGGTTTGTGCTTACACCGGAGAAGAAGAGCCGCAGTGGGTAGATGGGAAGATTATCCCTGGATTTGAAATTTTCAACGATGTCTTTGATTGGGAGATCGGAGTTGTTAAAGCTGTAGAGAACTTTTGGGATGAGGAGATTATGACCCAATGCAGCATATGGGACAGGGATGAGCCTGAAGAGATCGTCACTGATAAACTGTTAGCCACCAGACTTAAGGGGAAGGAGAAGATAGTGGAGCCAGAGCCGAAGATTGAAGATCTCAAGATTTCACCAAATCAAGAAGCCAAAGCACAGTCAGCTGCAGCATCGGCGTCGACTGAAGTTGATAGTCATTTAGATTCTCTTTTTATACCAGAACTCTTTGAGAACAATGTTAATGTTTCTGATTATGTTAATGAGATGAACAACTTTGCTTACTTGTGTGATATTTCTGATGATTTCATATCGCATGATCATAAGCATGATGCATTCATTTTTGATATTAATTCAACTGGCACAACTGCATTTAATCTCGGAACTTTGAAAAATCCAAAGGAAATTTTGCTAGCGTCAGACATAACTCCTGAAGAGAGAATAAAATTTGAGAGAATATTAAAAAAATATAAAAAAGTCTTTGCCTGGACCTATGAGGATATGCCGGGAATAGATCGAGATGTTGCCGAACATGCCATCCCAACTTACCCAGAGTTTAAACCAGTCAAGCAAAAGCTTCGGAGGCTTAGGCCAGAATGGGCACAGAAAGTGAAAGAGGAGATCCATAAGCAGATTGAGGCTAAGTTCCTGATAGAGGTTCAATACCCAACATGGTTAGCTAATGTGGTTCCTGTAGCTAAGAAAGACGGTAAGGTTCGAGTATGCGTCGACTATCGAGACCTGAACAAAGCTTGCCCTAAAGATGATTTCCCACTGCCTCATATTGATGTGCTAGTAGATAGTGCTGCTGCTTGTATGATGTATAGCTTTGTGGATGGGTACGCAGGGTACAATCAAATCCTTAACAAGATAGTGGACCGGATCAAGACAGCCTTCATCACCGAGTGGGGGACATATGCCTATCGGGTTATGCCTTTTGGGTTGAAGAATGCAGGAGCAACCTATCAGAGGATGGCGACCAAGGTTCTCAATGACTTAATCCACAAAGAAGTGGAGGTGTACGTCGATGACATGATGATTAAGTCAGCTACCAGAGAAGGCCATTTTGAGGCTTTAGAAAAGTTCTTTCAAAGAATTAGCAAGTATGGTTTGCGCCTCAATCCCAAGAAGTGCATTTTTGGAGTTACATCAGGAAAGTTGTTAGGACATGTAGTAAGCCAGAGGGGAATCGAGGTAGATCCCGATAAAGTCAAAGCCATAAGAGAGATGCCAGTGCCCCAGAAGGAGAAGGACGTCAGAAGTTTCCTAGGAAAGCTTCAGTACATCAGCCGATTTATTGCCAAGCTAGCTTCAGTATGTGAGCCTATTTTCAAGCTTCTTAGGAAGAATCAGCCGGTGATATGGAACAATGACTGTCAATTGGCCTTTGACGCCATTAAGGAGTATTTGTTAAATCCTCCGGTGTTAAGACCACCACGCCATGCCAAACCACTAATCCTGTACCTAGCTGTGGAAGATAACTCAGTGGGTGCTATGATGTCTCAGGAAGATGATTTTGGTATAGAGTTTGCCGTTTACTATCTTAGCAAGAAATTTCTGCCTTACGAAGCCAAATATGTGGAGGTAGAAAAGATTTGTTTAGCAGTTATCTGGGCTTCTAAGAAGTTGCGACACTACTTTCATTCCTTCAAGGTACAAACGGTGGCCAAACATAATCCGCTTAGATACCTCCAAGAAGCACCCTCTTTACTAGGGAAGATGGGAAGATGGTTACTGCTGTTGCAGGAATTTGACATTGAGTACATAGCCAGGAAAACCATTAAGGGAAGAGCTGTAGCAGAGTTCTTAGCCGAGCATCCTATTGAGGGAGATCAATTTGAATACAACTTCCCAGATGAAGACGTCACGGCCATAGCAGTGCAAGGGTGGCAGTTATTCTTTGATGGAGCAGTCAATAATAAGGGGGCAGGCGTAGGAGTTATTCTTACGACCCCAGATGGTGAAAGGCTACCATTGGCTAAGAAGCTGAGGTATAAGGCTACCAATAATGAAGCAGAATATGAAGCTTGCATCTTTGGATTGGAAGCGTTACTTGCTCTGGGGGCAAAGACCGCAGAAGTATTTGGGGATTCCTCCTTGGTAATTCATCAAATTAAAGGAGAGTGGTTAGTCAAGGAAGAAAGGCTGTTGCCTTATGTAAAGCACTTGAGAGCGTTGAGCAGCCGATTTGAGATTTGCACTTTTCACTTCATCCCCAGAGACGAAAATCAGTTAGCTGATGCTCTAGCAACTTTAGTGTCTATGTGGGACAACCCAACAGGAGTTGCGATGAAACCCGTGCTGATATATAGTTCGGAAAGACCTGGTTTTGAAGCGGAACAGGTGATGGACATTGAGGCCACTGATGGAAATCCATGGTATTATGACATTCAGAATTATTTAGAGAGATCAGTCTTTCCAGAGGAAGCCACTGAGAAGGACCAAAAAATGATCAGGAAGTTATCCACTCAATTCATCAGTGTTAATGGCACTTTATACAAAAGGCAAGCTGATGGTATCCAGTTAAGATGTCTGGCAGAGAAAGAAGCTAAAAGAGTTATGGAAGAAGTTCATGCCGGGGTTTGTGGAGCTCACATGAATGGCTTAGCCTTAGCAAAGAAGATCATGCGCCAAGGGTTTTATTGGCTCACAATGGATACAGATTGTTCAAAATTTGTGAAGCAATGCCAGTTATGCCAACAGTATGCGAATTTGAGGCATGTGCCAGTTTCAGAGTTACATAACTTAACATCTCCATGGCCATTTGCAGCATGGGGAATAGACATCATAGGCGAAATCCATCCTACTGCTTCTAATGGGCATAGATTCATCATAGTTGCCATTGACTACTTCACTAAGTGGGTTGAGGCTGAATCTTTCAAGAAGGTTGATGCAAGGGATATGGCTAAATTCATTGAGCGGAATTTGATATGCAGATATGGTCTCCCACATCACATTGTGTCTGATAATGGGGTACAATTCCTTGCAGAGACTAAACAGATGCTCCAGAAATATGGGATCAAACATCATAAGTCTTCTCCTTACCGTCCTCAAGCAAACGGTGCAGTTGAAGCGGCGAATAAGAATGTGAAGAGAATATTAGCCAAGATGGTTCAGAACTACAAGGATTGGGCAGAAAAACTACCCTTCGCACTTTGGGGATATAGAACAACAGTCAGAACCTCTACAGGGGCAACGCCATTCTCTCTGGTATATGGAACTGAAGCAGTCCTGCCGGTTGAAATTGAGCTGAAATCATTGAGGGTAGTCATGGAAGCTGAGATTCCTGATCAAGAATGGGCACAACAACGTTTGTCACAGCTAAATCTGTTGGATGAAAACAGGTACGAGCCTATTACCACAACCAAGTTTATCAAAAGAGGCTGGCTCGGTCGTTTGGCAAGAAAGTACGAAAGCACCCGTTGAAGGAGGGGGACTTGTTCTTTAAGATGATGAGGCCGGGAGTTTCAGACATACGAGGCAAATTCAGACCAACCTGGGAAGGTCCATTCATTTTGAAAAAGTTGCTGTCCAAGGGAGCTGCAATCCTGTCGGATAGTGATGGGAATGAGTTTAAGGACCCGGTCAATGTTGATAGAATCAAAAGGTTCCACGGCTAAAGAACAAAATAAAAAGAAGAGAATAAAATGCCCTGCAAGTCGAAAACCGAAAAAAGGCGGCTGTGCTAAAATTGGGTGCCTCGACAGGGTGAAAACCGAAAAAAAGGCATCTTGTGCAAAAATTAGAGGCATCAGAGAAAATATTTAATCGAGAAAACCCGAGAGAGCCGATTAATAACAGGAGTTTGAGGCTGACAAAATCCACTCCGAGATTAGGTGTAGTCATATGCTTTTGAATTCTTGTCAAATGAAAATCATGTATGATGAAATCATATAGAAATGTACACAATTTTTGCAAGGAATTCATCTTTCAGTTCTGTCTCAAGAAGAGTTATATCAATTTTTCATCTAATGATTATCGCTCATTAGATATGTCCTATTTGCTCTTAACAGAAGCCTTGGTGATAACCTTCTCTAAAATAAAAATAAAAAAAAAAAAAAAACAAAGAAGGCCGTTAGAGATGAAAACCGTAACTGGCTCTCTAAGTAAAAGTTAGGCCAAAGGGCAGGGTGAAAACCTGGAAACAGGCAGTCTGCCCTACCAAAAGAATAAAATAAACAAAAGCCGCTGGATTGGGTTGGGTCCATTCCAGGCAAAAGTATAGGCAAAGGGTTGTGTGAAAATCCCATAAGGGACGCATTTCCCGCAAAGAAAAGCTAGTGCGAAAATCCACAAGGGACGCACTACCTTTAAAATAATGACATTCAATGCCTGGAGCAATAAGGCGGCATTATTTCAAGATGATCTTCTGTCAGTCAGACAACACACAACACAGAACATGAAATAGAATCCCAAGTAAATGATCATTGACCAGGGGGCAAGGATATATACCGGACGTCTCTTTCAAAAACTTGTCGACGATCCTCAGGATTCAGGGGGCATGGTACAGCAGACAAGCTATAAGTTCAGCAAACCATGGATCACCTAGGGCGCGATCTATACATTTTTGCAAGCATTTGCATTCCATAACATACACACATGATTTCTTGTATATTCCTATGCATACAATCTTGCAGGAGAAATCGGCGGGAAACACCCACAAAAGCCAAGTGATGACACTAGTCCAAACATCTAAAGGAGCAAAAAAATAAAAAATAAAAAATAAAAAATAAATCCACAGCGGTTAGCATGTTGGCGGCATTACCCACAAGAGGTTAGCACGACCACGGCACTACCAATTCACAGCGGTTAGCACGATGGCGGCACTACCCACAAGAGGTTAGCACGACCACGGCACTACCAATTCACAGCGGTTAGCATGTTGGCGGCATTACCCACAAGAGGTTAGCACGACCACAACATATATTCACAGCGGTTAGCACGATGGCGGCACTACCCACAAGAGGTTAGCACGACCACGGCACTACCAATTCACAGCGGTTAGCACGATGGCGGCACTACCCACAAGAGGTTAGCACGACCACGGCACTACCAATTCACAGCGGTTAGCACGATGGCGGCACTACCCACAAGAGGTTAGCACGACCACGGCACTACCAATTCACAGCGGTTAGCATGATGGCGGCACTACCCACAAGAGGTTAGCACGACCACGGCACTACCTATTCACAGCGGTTAGCACGATGGCGGCACTACCCATAAGAGGTTAGCACGACCACGGCATTACCAACTCACAATGTTTAGCACGATAGCGGCGCCACCCACAAGAGGTTAGCGCACCTACGGTATTACCAGCTACAACCAAAAGACAGCAGCAGCTATCATCATAACTCCATCAAGCAGGAAGATCGCCGCTTCAGGTACGCGTTTCTTTCCTTTTCCTGAATTTTGGCTCACCTAGGCACCCATGCACTAGTCTCTTCAAAATTGGGGGCAACTGTAGACACCGGGTCCCGAGTAGCCTTGATCAGGATTACCCGATGATAAAATTTAGCTATGCCGGCTTATAGGCAAAAAGATTGAAGCTCGGAAGTGATTTTCCTTGTCTTTTCGGTGAGTAAAAAGGGGATTTTAAAAATATTTTAAAAATATTTTTTAAATTATTTTGAAGAAAAAAAAGTGTGTTTTAGATTGGTGGTATTTAAAAAAAAAAAAAAAAAAAAAAAAAAAAAAAAAGGTGAAAAATGATGGAAAAATGTTGAAAATAAAGTGGGGGAAAAATTTAGCGACGGAAGGGCGACGGCCGAAGCCGTCGCCAATTTACGTGCGCGGAGCGCGCGCTCCGCGCGACCGACGCCCTTGGCGTCGGTCGTTTTGCTCGAGCGACGCCTTGGGCGTCGCTCGCTCCGCGCAACTCCGCGCGGAGACGTGCGCGAGGCGCGCGAAAATCGCCGAAATCGCCCCCATTTTGCCCACTTCGCCCATTTTCGACCCCCACTCGATTTTCAACCGTTTTTGGACGGTTTTTGGGGTTTTTTGGGTAGTTTTTGATGGTTAAAAACACTAGAAAAATTCAGAAACGGGAGAGGACGAAAAAAAGAACATTTTGGAGAGAAAAAACTGAATTTTGGAGCTTTGAGTTGAGAGAAAAAAATCCATCTTACACACTTGTTTCCAAGAGCTTTTCTTCAAGTTTTCAAGCTATTTTCTAAGGATTTTCACAAGAGAAGACAAGGAATTCAACACTTCTATCTTCAATTCTTCAAAACTGAATTTGAGGGTAATTATTCTTGGCTTTACTCATTAATTCTCTTGTTAATTTCATTTATTTTGGCTTCCAATTAACATATCAAACATGTAAATTCTCTTAGTCTCCATATTCTTCTTCTTATTTTTTTATCTTCAATTATTCATATAACAAATAAGCTTTTTAAATTCTATTATCTTTTTTTTTCATGTCAAATTATTCTTTGTTCATGTAATTATGCATGTTTTAGGTTGTAAATACCTTTAATTTCTTAATGCTATATCTTGTTTATTATTATGCTTTCTTTTGCATGTATGAGTGTTATAATCATTATTTTATGCTAGTCATGCATGTTAAGTTGTGTTATTCTCATGTTACATTTTTTTTATTCATGTCTTAACTATAGTAAAATTGATTGTCACTAATTTTCCATGCACGTTAATTACTAATATTAATAAGTTGCATGTGCCATGATACTTTCTCATCTTATGCATGTTAAATTGCATCTTAATTATTCTATGCATGTTAAATTGCATCTTAACTATTCTATGCGTGTTAAATTACATCATGATTATTTTATGCATATTATATTTTCATGGTACATATTATCTTTTATGTTATATTATTTTGTTGGCTTAATCACTAACATGAATTTCTTTTGTTTTATTTTTGGTTGCACATCATTGTTTTTACTTTCAATTGAGCATCCATGCACGTTGAAGGAGGAGTTGCGGGGTTTGGTATTTTCTTTATACGTTTTTAATTTCCATTTTATTTACATTGCCTTGTATATATTCATTAAATAAAATGTTTTCTTATGCGCACCAAAATAAAAATCACCAAAATATTTTTACTAAATTAACTTGGATCTTTCATAATAAAGCGGGACCAATGTCCCAGTTTTCATCCCAAATAAGATCATCACATCTAGAATATTTTCTTTAATTGTGCATGCGGGGACCAAAGTCCTCATGATTAATAAATTCCCCGGTTTTATGCATGTTTGCACTTTTAAAAGGGAGTTGTATTCCGCTCCTTGTATTATTGTAATTCATTGCTTTACTTGCTAATTTATGGTTTTCCTAACATGTATAAATGCGCTTTTAGATTAAAATTGCATCGTGTGGAGAGAGAGCGAATTAATGATAATTAAAATTTGATCATAAATTAATCGAGGTAGAAATAGATGAGAAATCCCGGACCCAGCTCTGGTCTTTGGGCTCGAGAGGTTAGAGGTTATCCTCCAAAATACTTCTTGGGTCACGAGGCTTTAGCGCTAATCCTAGGCCTCATGGCCCAATATGGATAAAATGCGCAAGTCTTAGGCTCTCCGAGGCGAGAGAAACTTTCCCAATGTTCTATTGGGTGGCGACTCCATGATACCTCCTTGTTGCCCAACATAGACGCACTTGCGATTTATCGCAAGATGTCAACGGACCCGCAAATGCCCCGATCACCCACGTGCAGGCGGTCCGAAAGGGCGCCGCTCGGGATCCGGCGCGCGTCACAGCGAGTTATACAGATTTTGGAGGATATTATGAGAGCTTGTGCATTGGATTTTCCGGGTAGTTGGGACAGATATGTGTCATTGATGGAGTTTGCCTACAACAACAGTTTCCAGTCTAGTATCGGTATGGCACCATATGAGGCTTTGTATGGTCGTCAGTGTAGGACTCCGATTTGTTGGACCGAGCTATCCGAGAGATCTATGATTGGACCAGACTTGGTCAGAGATACTGAAGAGAAGATCAGAGTAGTGCAGCGAAATTTGAAGGCAGCCAAGGATCGACAGAAGTCTTATGCCAATTTGAAGAGGAAAGACGTGCAATTTGAGATCGGGGACAAAGTTTTCCTTAAAGTTTCTCCTTGGAGGAGAGTGCTTCGATTTGGAAAGAAGGGTAAGCTGAGTCCTCGTTTCATTGGACCTTATGAGATTTTGGCTAAGGTAGGACCTGTAGCCTACAGATTGGCGTTACCGATGGAGTTAGCAAAGTTGCATGATGTATTTCACGTTTCGATGCTTCGTCGGTACAGATCAGATCCTTCGCATGTTCTGTCAGTTCAGGATATCCAGGTTCAGCCAGATTTCTCTTATGATGAGGAACCGCGAGCTATTCTAGCCCGAGAGGTGAGGCAGTTGAGAAATAAGCAGATTCCTTTGGTTAAAGTGTTGTGGATCCATCATGGAGTCGAAGAAGCGACTTGGGAACCAGAGGAGTCGATGAGAGCTCAGTACCCTCAGTTATTCAGTTCAGGTGAGAATTTTGAGGACGAAATTCTTATTAGTAGGGGAGAGTTGTCACACCCCATTTGCCCCCTAGTAGAATGAGCCTGTTAGTCTGTCTGTCTGTCTGACTGTCCGTCTGTATGTGTAAGCATTCGCATGTGTTCAGCATTCATAAGGGTAATTTAGTAAAATGTATGCTTTTGGGGTTTTATTATTATGTGGGTACATACATGGCATTAATGTGTTTAATTAAATGAGAGATACTTGTGTGCATGTGTTCATACCATGGTAGAGTATGCATAAGTGAAGAGGGTTTTAGGTGTGTGTAGTGTAGGTTATTTAGGTGTGAGTGGTTAATTCCATCAATAAGAAATGGACACTACTTAGGGTAAAGAAAAGGAAAAGAAAAAAAGGGGAATGAAAGAAAAGGGACTTAGAGATTTACGTTTCTTTTCTTTTCTCACTCACTTTCTTCTTCTTCACTTTCTTTATTTCCAAGTACTGTATTATTGATTCAAGGTCTTGTTGGTGGAATTAATCCTCTCCTTTCATCCCCTAGCTTGGTAAGTGTATATATTGTCTTTGTTTTGCTGTAACTTTACATCTTCATCTTCTTCCTTGAGTTTAGGTTTAACCTAGGGTTGAATTTACTGTGTTTGTGTTCTAGCTGAGGCTCCACGTGATCCAAAGGGGAAAGAGGTTGCTGGACCTAGTGGAGCTAAGTGATAGAAGTTAGAATCCAGGTTTGGGAATGTTTAACTGTGAAATTGTGTGATTTTGATTCTACTGTAAATTTCTAGGGTTTATGTTCTTGTGAGTTTAAATGAATATGTTCTTGATTTGATTGGATGAATTAGTTGACGAATTGAGTTGTATAATTATTGCCTATGTTGTTTGAGATGAGTTCTGGAAGGTAAGATCAGGTTTGTATGGTTTAAAAACAAATTGGGACTGAAATTGTTGTTCTGAGAATTCTGGAAATCCTGGAAAAGTCGAGGTACTGTTGATGTTCTGTTCTTCGCGTGACTCGCTACAGAAGAAGACAAGTCACGTGACGTGACCCTCGGTCACGCCGTGACCTGCCTGCTGAGAAGCCAGTCGCGTGACCAGCTGAAGATCAAGCAAGTCACGCGACGTGATCTTCGGTCACGTCGTGCGACCTGCGAGAGAGAGTTGCGTGATCTATGAGATCACGCGACGTGATCTGCGGGAGAGGAGAAGCACGTCATGAGTCGTGACGTCCAGTCACGCCGTGACCTGCGTAGGACGTTGCGTGATTTGTGAAGATCACGCAACGTGACCGGCGAGAAACAAGCATGTCACGTCGCGTGACCCTCGGTCACGCCGTGACCTGCCTGTTGAGAAGGCCAGTCACGCCCAGTGACCAGCCGATCTCGCCCGTTTCTCCGCTCAGCTCGTTTTTCCGAAATTTCCTAGTTTTTAACTCAGAAATGAATTTGGTATTTCTCCTGAATGGACTTTACTGTTGTATGATGCATGTCTTACTGTTTGATGCTCCGATATGCGTGATAGCATGACTTTCTGATGAATTATATTCTGTATCCTGAAATGTGATCTGTTTGACGCATAACCTGCTAGAGTCAAGTAAGTGGATAGTTAGGCATGCCTAATAGAGTCTTTAGCTGCAGCCCTCAGTTCAGTTTGGACCCCGATCAGGTCCCCGTTTGGTTCCTCGCGAACCCTTCAGTATAGAATCTTGTTTAAGATTCCCTCAGTATATAAATAACATGTTTTGATAAATGATATAATATTTGACTTGTACCTGTGAGGTACCCTCAGTATTCGATTCGTACCCGTAAGGTACCCTCAGTACACTCGTTATCCACTGTCTAGAGTCAGCAGGTATTCTTTAAATGTTAATGGAAATGTTCTGATCTGATATGGCTTTGAATGGAATATCTGAATGAGTTTAATGATGAAATACAGGCTGGTTTATTCTGTAATGCATATGATGATGAGATTCTGAAAGTATGGTATTTAAATACGAGCATGTTTATATGGATTATGTATTAGTCCTTGCATTCTGTCATTGTGAATGTGATATGCCTTGACGACCACTGTGAGTGGCCGTCCATAATTTATGTGTGTTTCCCCACTAAGCGTTTTATCGCTTAGCACGGTGTTTTTACTCGTGCAGGTGCGGAAGGCGTTTTGCTCTGAGAGAGTCGCCGTCATCAAGCCAACACAGAAGGGATTAGTGTAGGGCTCAGTTTTGTATCAGTTATTGATTCTTTTTGCATAGAACTCTCTGTATCAGCTTCCGCTTTTGTATCTATATTTTGTATATGTAATATTATTTTGTTCAGCTAGTTGATCAGATCATTATTGTAATAGTTTAATTATAGTAATGCATGATCAGCTTTTGCTTTCTACATGTAAAGTTTTTAATTATTCTGTATTTCTGAATGTATGTTATGAATGGATGTATATTTTGCTTTGCTTTTGTTTGGTGACACCTTGTCTCATACGGCATCTCACTCCTTATCGGATGGGATCGCCTACGTATGGGAAGGGGGTGTTACAGAGGCTCTAGAAAAGTCCTTCCAAAGGATCGGTAAGTACAACTTGCGATTGAACCCCAAGAAATGTATCTTTGGCATCACCTTAGTGAAGCTATTAGGACATGTGGTCAGCTAGAGGGGGATTGAGATTGACCCGGACAAGGTAAAGGCCATCCGAGAGATGCCGGTGCCTCAAAAGGAAAAGGGCGTCAGAAGCTTTTTGGGTAAATTGCAGTATGTCATCAGGTTTATCGCCAAGCTTACCTCAATTTGCGAGCCAATTTTTAAGCTACTAAGAAAAGACAAACCTGTAGTATTGTAATGGCCCAAATACCGGTCTAAAAGTGCCAAAGTGTAATTCCAGTATTATCATGATAATCGCAGTGTCGAATTGTGTAGGGAATGAGTTTGCCAGTGTGAAAGTCTAGTGTTAAGTGTGTTAAAATTATAGTGATTCCTGGTCACATGACACCGGGGTGGCTGTACAGTGGACCCGGCTGTCCGACTCCCAAAAAATTATAATTTCGCAAAAATGATCTGTGGGCCGTAAGGAGTCTAGTGGTGAAATCGGAACCAAAAACGAAGTTATATTGAACTTCGAAAGTCAGTTTGAAGTTGGCCTCCGGTTCGGTTCAATTTGAACCGGGGTTTGACCAACGGGTTATAAGTGGTTAATGAGGCCTAATAGATGTTAAGTGAGTTAAATAATGTAATGGAAGTGATTTCTATGAATTTTGACAGCTTTAGAGCTGTATTTTACGGCAGAAGAAAATTTGATCGAATCGAACCGGTTTAAGTGAACCGAGGCCCAAATGGACTCTGATTGAGGTAAAAATTTGCAGAGAGCCTATTTTTGATGTTTTAAGATCAATGGAATTGGTTATAAGTGAAAATAATTAGACGAACATATAGATGCTGTGGAAAAGTGCAATTGCCTCGAAAAATAAAAATTTTTGTTTAAATCGGTTGGCCCACCTTGGTTGGACCAGTTCGGTTCATTTAATATATATGGAGAGAGGAGGCCAGATTTCTCTAGAGAAATCCATCCAAAACCGAACTCCTTCTTCTTCTCTAAAAAAGAATGGGTTTTCTTCACTTCTCCACCATTTTTCTTCATCTTTCTTCCAATATTTCTCCAAAATTCAACCTCCTAGATAAATTTCAGCTCCTCTACAATCATATAGAAGTTATTGGAGTCCATTTGGAGCACTGGAAGTTGGGAAAATCAAGTTTATGTCAAGATTTGAGGTATGTGATTTAAGGGTTTTTAATTTAGTTTATTGGTCCCTATAGGGGTTTTTGAGGGTGTAGAATACATTTATGATGTTGGATTTCATATTGGAATCTTGGTTTTAAACTTATGTGGATTTTTGAATTCGGCCACTATAGGAACTTTTATGGTGGAAGTGGTTTCAAAGGACTAAGGCTATGGAAAAGAAGTTTAAGAAGTGGAGAACAAGAACCTAAGGTGAGTGGATACATTATCCTTCCTTTTCCATTGATTTTGTACATATTTTAGGTTATGTCCAAGTGTGAACATGAGATTTAGGCATGTTTAATTAAATCTAATGTGATATTCATAATCTATGGACTTAATATAATGTATGAGTATGATTAGATGAAATTAAAATACATTTTTATGAAAAACATAGTGTTGACCGAATAGTATACTAAAGGAACTATTATGTTTTAGTGAGTTTTAAGGCATATAAATGAAATGTTAAAGTGTTGGCCGAATGGTATTCTTAGGAAAAATTAAAGTTCTAATGGGTTTTAAGGCATGCAATTGATGATTATAACATGTATAGTAAGTGTAATATATAATTGAGTAAATAAAGGAATTAAAATAAACCATCATGTGTGAGTGAGTGTTTGGCCGAATTGAATATAATGGAAAAATAATGGGATATGTGATAATATATGGTATAATAATGATATATGTGACATGTATGACATGGAATAAGTGAGATTGAGTGGATAAACAAAATTATAGTGCATGGTATGAAAAATGGTATCCATGGCTGAATGATTACATAGTGATAATTGTGTATATTTTGATAAGGTATGGAATATAATATCATATTATGACTATATAATGATAGATGAGTGTGTATGCAAAATTGCAAGTGAGAATAGTGTGTATGTGAAATGTGTATGATGATAAAGTGTGATATTTATATGAATGATGATGAAATATTGCCCTTAGTAGTTGTCTGGTAGTGAAATCTAGTTCAGAATATAATTGGCTAGCCATAGCGATTCCACACCGCGATACGAGTCATGGCAACTCACTATTGATAGACCAATGACGGTCTATCCCAGTACAGTGTTCAGTGTTTACAGTGTATCCAGTGATTACATTGATCAGTGTAGTGCAGTGCAGTAAAAATGGTCCTATTGGGATCATTTTATAGTATAATGGGTCTGTGGGGCCCATGTCCCGCATATTCGGTCAATAGATTTTCTATCGGGTTCATACTAGGGGCACAATGGTAAATAAGTGATAAGAATGATTAAAATAGTGATAAGAATGATTATGAGTAAAAACGGGACTAAAATGAAGTAAATAGAAAGCTTAGGGGTAAAACGGTAATTTTATAAAAAGTTGGTAAAAAGTGAGCAAGTTAGGTAAAAAGTGTAAGTGGAAGAGTAAAATTGTAATTTTGACAAAATGTGAGGTTAAAATAGTAAAATAGTGAAAAAAGTGATAAAATAAGGACCTAATTGTAATTTAGTGAAATTATAAGGTTAAAAGTGGTATTTAAGTGTAAAAAGGGTAAAATAGTAATTAAAAAAGTAAATAGGGGTAAAAGTGTAAAATGGAAAGTAAATAAGGTAAGAATGGTAACTATTGAATAAGTGAGGGCAAAATGGTAATTAAGTGAGAAATAAGGACATAAAAGGAATTAGTGAAAAAGAAAGGACATGGATGGTATTATGGTAAAAGATGGGACATAAATGTAATTAATGTAAAAGATGGGACATAGATGTAATTAATGAAAAAGTTAGGGACATATATGGAATTAAGTGAAAAGATTAAGGACTTAAGTGTAAATAATTGTAATTGGTGGAGTAATTATGGAATATATGTATAATTAATGTAATTAGAGTGATTTAATAAATATTATAATTGAAAAGAGATTAATTAGTAAATTAGTATAAAAATATGTTAATTGGCAAATTAGTAGTATAGTTAATTAATTAATGAAGTTTAGTGGATCATTATATTGAGAAAATAATTGAATAAATTATTGGATTTAATTAATTAAATCGTAGTTAGTGAAAATTTGTGGATAAATGAATAAATGATTTAAATGAGTGGTTTAAGGATTAAAATGGAATTTGTAAGTTAATAGTGAGATTAATTATAACTAGTGGTATGATTGTAATTATAGTGAATTGAAGTGGTAATGTGGAAATTAATGAATATTGTGGGGACTAAAGTGTAATGTGAAAGAAATATTATGGTATTGATTAGATGGAAATTTGAATGCTAAATAATTAAGTAATGTAATAATGAAATTAAGTAATGACAATTTTGTAATAACTAAAGACTAAATTGTAAATTGGCATGAAAGAAGGAATTAAAATGAAATTATAAACAGAGCATAACAATAAGTGCGTGTTTGTAATTAGGGAGCGAATAATTAAGAATTTTAGAATTATATTGATCGATTGAATATTAAGTGTACAATGAATATAATTGATTTATAACTTAGCTATAATATTAGCGGCAATGAAGGGTAAATAAGTAAATTAGTGGTATTATTGTAAATAAGTGAAATTTATTGAACTTAATCGGAATTGATCATAGCAAGGCTAATAATAATGTTTAAGTGCAAATTGAGAGAGAAATAGACCACTAAATGAATTGATAAATTGGTTATATATATATATATGAAAATTTAAAAGAGGATATTCAAAAATAAATAATGAGGTAGATAATAATGATAATATTAATCAAGTGAAATGAAAAGATAGTGTTTTAATTGTAAGACATAAAGAGGGATTATTTTGTAGAGTTAATTGTTAAGAGAGACTATAGTGAATTAAGTAACAATGTAGATTAATTGAATAGAGGTAATAAGAAGGATTAACAAACTAAGTATAGATGAAATAAATTAAATGTTCGAAGTGCCTAATTAAGTATATTGGAAAATAAAGATTTATATAGAAAAGGTGATAAACGACAGAGTGATTAATAAACATTGTTAAGATAAAAGAAAATAGACAGGGTGTTAATGTGAGTAATAATATAAGTGACCAGAATCGATAAAGAAATAATATATTAGAAATGGAAATTTTAGTGACGTATATGTGGACCAAATGAAAAGTAAGAAGAGACAGTTATAGGTCAATCGATAGATAAGTGATAAGTGGAAACTGTTAAACAAGATGAGTGTATAAGTGAAATGAAGTGGATAAGTGATATCGTAAAGTAAAATTTTTGATAAGTGTAGAATCGAAATAGTAAGGGAAGAAATAATATAGAGATAAATGTATAGTGATAACCATATAAGAGTAAATGCAATTGAAATTAATTTAAGTAAATGACTTATTGGAAGATTTAACGTAATAAATAACATTAACCGAAGAGAGTTAGTATAGTGTAAATGAGTAAAGGAAATATTAGAAACGCAAAGAAAGTAATAGTATTTGCTCGGTGTTACTAGTAGTGAATAATGATAAAATTATAAGTAAGTTAACAAATAATTTAGTGTTCGGAATTAAATGGCAATTGAGTATACAAATTAAAGGAAGAATCTAATAGAATATTTACAAAGGTAAAGGTATTAAAAAGGAAGTACATATGAAATTGATTGTAAATGACAAATCAAACAAAGTATTAAGCGACAAGAGTCATTAATGCACATAATAAAGTTAAACACAATAGTTATAATAAGAGTGAAACCAATAGATAAAGTAAAACATCGGAATTAGCAAATAATAGTGGAAATTGATAGCTATAAAGATTAACAGTGTAAATGATAACGAAATCGATAAGTGCTCAGATTAACAGTGCAAATAACGGTGGAATCGATTAGTGTAAAGGTTAACAGTGTAAGTGATAGTGAAATTGTAAATGGTATGCTAGTGAATAACGAATTGCATAGTAGTGATAAAGGTAAAGACATTGATTAGTGATAGTAGTGGTAATGACGAAGATAAGGTTAGTGAACACCATTGAACACCATTAAAGTATGTTATAAATTGTTTTAAAAGACTTAGAAATAATCGTCTCCATAATCCAAACACAGTAAAATAATTAAGTGAACAAGCATGTAGGATTAGTATGGAAAACTTAGGATAAGTATCAACCACTGAGCATTTTAATGCTCAGAGCGTAAATGTTATTGCGCGCAAGTTGTAAAGGTTAGACATGGCCGAATCCCACAGGTTGATATTGCGTAAATGTTATCATCAGTGATTGGCAATGCAGTGCAGTGATGTGACATCCGATATCAGCATTATTTACGGGTATAAGGGTGTTACATTTATTTTGGTATCAAAGCAAAAGTTTAGGCGGTCCTAAGATGGGAGTTAATGTAATAAGGGACCAAGTGATACGTATACATGACATGAATGTGTATTGATAGCAGAAGTGAGTAAAGGTATTGAAGGAAGAATAACGATAGTATAAGTAAGAGAGTGTAAGGTACAATGGCTGATGTAACTAAATGAGTGATCTGAATTGAATGATCGCACAATATATTGATATTGATATGTGAAAGCGATGCATGAAGAAAATTTCAAGGACGGAATTTTTATAACTGGGGGAGAATTGTAATGGCCCAAATACCGGTCTAAAAGTGTCAGAGTGTAATTCCAGTATTATCATGATAATCGCAGTGTCGAATTGTGTAGGGAATGAGTTTGCCAGTGTGAAAGTCTAGTGTTAAGTGTATTAAAATTATAGTGATTCCGGGTCACGTGACACGAGGGTGGCTGTATAGTGGACCCAGCTGTCCGGCGCATGAAAAATTTTAATTTCATAAAAATGATCTGTGGGCCGTAAGGAGTGTAGTGGCTAAATCGGAACCAAAAACGGAGTTATATTGAACTCCGAAAGTCAGTTTGAAGTTGGCCTCCGGTTCGGGGTTTGACCGATATTTGACCAATGGGTTATAAGTGGTTAATGAGGCCTAATAGATGTTAAGTGAGTTAAATAATGTAATGGAAATGATTTCTATGAATTTTGACAGCTTTAGAGCTGTATTTTACGGCAGAAGAAAAATTGATCGAATCGAACCGGTTTAAGTGAACCGAGGCTCAAATGGACTCCGATTGAGGTAAAAATTTTCAGGGAGCCTATTTTTGATATTTTAAGATCAATGGAATTGGTTATAAGTGAAAATAATTAGAGGAACATATAGATGCTGTGGAAAAGTGCAATTGAACCGAAAAACCAAAATTTTGGTTTAAATCGGTTGGACCACCTTGGTTGGACCTATTCGGTTCATTTAAGGAGAGAGGAGCCCAGATTTCCCTAGAGAAATCCATCCAAAACCAACCTCCTTCTTCTTCTCTAAAAAAGAATGGGTTTTCTTCACTTCTCCACCAGTTTTCTTCATCTTTCTTCCAATATTTCTCCAAAATTCAACCTCCTAGACAAAGTTCAGTTCCTCTACAATCATATAGAAGTTATTGGAGTCCATTTGGAAGACTGAAAGTTGGAAAAATCAAGTGTGCAAAGTTTATGTCAAGATTTAAGGTATGTGATTTAAGGGTTTTTAATTTAGTTTATTGGTCCCTATGGGGGTTTTTGAGGGTGTAGAATACATTTATGATGTTGGATTTCATATTAGAAGTTTGGTTTTAAAGTTATGTGGATTTTTGAATTTGGCCACTATAGGAACTTTTATGGTGGAAGTGGTTTCAAAGGACTAAGACTATGGAAAAGAAGTTTAAGAAGTGGAGAAGAAGAATCTAATGTGAGTGGATACATTATCTGTACTGGTCTGAATGATAGCCTAGAAGTATTCAGTAATTCAGTAAAGTTTTTGGAGCATGAGATTATGTTTTTGGAGTTTCATATTCAGTAAAGTTTTAAATTTAAACATGCCTGAGTCATAGCAATTCTGGGATGGGTGACCTACTGGTAAGGTAATAGCTACAGTAATTAATAAATAATTTATTGCTTAGAAATGATCAGTAAAGTGACCGGAGTCGGGTGGTACAGTTTTGTGAGAAAATAAGATCATATCGGCTCTAGAATGTCCGTTTGAAATTCGGTTCGGTTGAACTGGAGTTTGATCGAGGTTTAACTGATTTTTTTGAAAATGATAGAGTGGATAAAAAGTGTTACAGTGGGAAGTGTACAAGCTCAAAATAATTTTTAAAGTTTTTTGACAGCTTTAGATTTGAGTTTTACGGCAGAAATTGACTAAATCAAATCGGACCGATTTAGGTGAACTGGGTCCCAAATGGACTCCGATTGAGCTAAAATTTTGTGTGGAGGATATTTTTGGTATTTTAAACATGATGGAATTGATTGGGAGTGAAAAATAGGTCCGGAACATTAAGATTACCTAAAACAGTGCAAAATGACCCGAAAACCGAAAATCGGACCAAATCCGTTCGAACACTTCGGTTGGACCCGGTTTGGTTATATTTTACTAATATAAATAGATGGAGAAGGCTGGAGAAATCCAGATTTCTCCATACAAACCGACCTCCTCTCTTCTCCTTCTTGTCCTAACCTTAACTCTCCTCTTTTCCTCCATTTTTCTTCCAAATTTCCTCCATCTCACCCCAAAATCAAGCCTCCCCATCAAAGTTCAGCTCCTCTAGTTTCTATTGGTACCCTTGGAAGTCCATTTAGTGGTTGAAAAGTTGATGAAACCTAGACTTGAAAGTTTAGGTGTGAATTTGAGGTATGTGTTTTAGGTGTTTTTAATTTGGTTTCAAGATTCCTAAGGGTACTTTAGGATGTGAATAAGATGTTTATGAGGTTTATTTGCGGAAAGGAAGCATGGTTTTGACTAGATCTACATTTCTGTGTATGAAACCTATTATGTCTAATAGGTGAAGCAATATCTAGTCAACCAAAGGACAAGAAAAAGACCCCTTGAGGAGTGTATAGCAAGGAATTGAGGTTAGTGATTGCAAATTCTATCTATTTCCATGGTTTATGTATGGATTTTATGTTATGTTCAAGTGTAGGCATAAGATAATGATGTGTTTAATTGAATCTAATTTGATATTCATGTTTAGAAGGCTTGACATAGTGTACAAATATGATTAAATGAAATTAAATCAAAGTGGTATGAAAAATTTGATTGTGGCCGAATTGAATATTAAGGAATTAATTGAATTCTAAGATGATTTATGGCATGTAGATGATGTTTAAGATATGTTTAACATGTGTATAACATGAATGAATGATTAAAGTGAAGAAAAGAATTATGTGTAAAAAGATACTTCTTTGGCCGAATGGAATTAATGGGATATTCATGTGTTTTAATATTGTTTAATGCAAGTTTATAATGGATTTATAGTATTTGGCATGTAAAATAATGAATTGTATGTGTTAGACCATGTGAAGGATGTGTTATGTATGTGATACACATGAGGCCGAATGGTAAACATGGGTAAAGACATGATTTTGATGGGTTTTAAAGGAAATAAATTGTATAGTGATGTTATACAACATGTAATTGGCCTAAATGAATGATAAAGTTGATTGAAAGAATTAATGGTGAAAAGTTAGAAAGTGGGCCGAAGGTATGTATGTGTATGTGCATGTGTACCATAATGAATTTATGTGTTTACATGGCATGTGATGGTTTAAGGATGGTATTCACATACATAACGATGAAATGACATGAAAAAGAATGAGATGAGATGATGATATGCCATGAAAAGTATGTAACACCCCAATGGACCCCTGGAAAGACAAGGGAGCGCTACACGACACTAAGCTTGCAATTATCATATAGTTAACATTAATTAATCCCTGTTATCACCACTATTCATATTAACATGCACTAATGACTATGGGTCAAGCATTCTACTAGGTTATACACCATCACTAATTAGTCATTGTTCACTATTACAGATTGCAAGCTTCACTACAATATGCTACTTATAACACTATACGTTTACAAAAAGAACAACTATTACAAAAATGGAGCTTATAATACAAAATCTTTACACTCAAAAGTGACCCTTCGCACTCCTATGGTGGCTTGCAGAAACCTTCCAAAATGCGACTCCAACTTACTACCTACACGGGAGACAAGCACCCGTGCTAAGTAATAACGCTTAGTGGGGATGTAGAAACAAGCACTAACACAACATTCACAAAGTACTATACAATAAGCTCATGCTTAAAACCTATGGCATATCACATAAAATCACTAAATCATTATTACACTAGCATGCCAATATACAATAGCTCATGTTAATCACAAGGTCATGTGATGTCTATAAAATGCTATAATCATTATTCAGTTGCCAGGCTCAATAATCACTTCACTATGCCAATAAAGGCTATACTATCAATACACTGATTTCACTATCATGGAATAACACTAACATTACATAATTAGAACACAAATATGGATATCGTGTTATCATCTTTAAACATTTAAATGTTAATAGCTTGTAATGTCTTAGAAGTGGATACAGGTACTCTATTTAATAAACACTAGAGATCGAGGTCTCGAACACTATATCACTGGATACCCGTCGGTATCAATCACTAGACACCCGTCGGTGTCACACTAGCAGCCGCAAATCACTAGCCCTTCATAAGCATGCTTATTTATCCATGACCCGACTACAGGCTTATAGGTATATTTGTTCATTCACTACACATACATATTCATGTCATCATTCATTCACATGTTATAATTATTTGCGTAACAGAATTCATTCACATGACACGGTTCATTTCCATGATAATGCTCATTTGCATGTTAAATCCAAGCACATGAGTTAACTTACCTTATATGTAACTATTTCGCATAATGATGCAATTAAGCTTAGTTAGGCTAATCATGCATCTATAATTCGCATAGGGGTATATTCGCATAATGATGCACTCAAGCTTAGTTAGGTTAATCATGCATCTATAATTCGCATAGTCATCTTAGTTGTATGCATGTAAACTTCATTTAACATTGATATAATGCTCATACAATAAGGTCCTCAATCATTGATTTGGTTTCATCAAATACACATCCAAATACAATAGGGTTGCATTGCCAATATAGAGGGGTCACGGTCACAACCAATCTGGTTGTCACCGTGACATACTAAAAACCCAAAATAGAATGTAGTTTGTGGTAGGTCACGGTCACAACCACTTTGGTTGCCACCGTGACATATCACCAACTCACGGACATAATGCATTTCTGGGGTAGGTCACTGTCACAACCACTTTGGTTGCCACCGTGACATACACTCAACACAAAACAGAATGCTCATTTTGACACCTTACGGTCACAACCACTTTGGTTGTCACCGTGACTCATGCCAAATTTCCATTGCACAACTGTGCTTTACCAAGACTGTAATGCCCCTTAGGAGGATAAGGGAGTGCTACATGACAAACACGCTATAGTTAAATTCAATTAACATCACTAATCCACTTATCATCCTTTAGTCAATATTATTAACATTATGTCTGATAATTATCTCTATTCACTACCACTATATGATCACTATTCTATACACTAGCACTTGTTCACTACTGGTTACTATTTAGGTTACAAATTACATATTACAATACAAAATTAAATAGACATAACTATACATGCTTTACTTATACAAAATTGGAATTACAGTAACATATCATCAATACAAAACCATAACCTAAACTGACAACTCCCAGCTCTTATAGTGGCCTGCAGATACGCTTCCAAACACGATCTCCAAGCTAAAGACCTACACGGGAGACAAACACCCGTGCTAAGCGATAACGCTTAGTGGGGATTCACAAAACATATAGACCTCTAACAAAACCACTAGATCATACATCTTGCATATCAATAATTCGTATACTTATCATGCCTTAACATTTCAATATCAATAGTCCAAAGCAACATATAACAATACCACTACGACGATCATGCTTATCAAATAGGTTCACACATAATAAACGATAGCTAACATACCACAAGGCATAGCATTGATATCGCTCAATACGGCATAGCCAACAATAGCTTTATTCAATATTAACACTATCATGATACATGTAAATTCAATATTATCTCAATAACATATCAATATTCAATAATCCATATTATATGATAACTATATTCAATAGTTCACTAGATAGTCAATAATTCAATAGCATGCCGATATTCCATAGTTCATGTTAAACGAAACATCATATAATATTCGATACACTATGTTAACAAAGGACTTCACTATTAAGATCACTAATTCACTTATCCTGGCAGAAAGTCATGCAATAACTATAAGTCGATAATCACATACCCATGCTCAATATCTCATACTTTACCATGCCAATAATCACTACACTATTCCAGCGGATGGCTTCACTAACAAGATCACTAGTTCATTGAGCATGGTATGGATATTGCACAATCAATAAGAGCAATGTTATCAATACAAATATAGAATGCAATCATATTATAACACAACATCATCATCAATCATTCACATGCATTTATCATTAAAAGCCTGAATCGCTTTAGAGGTGGATACGGGTACAGTAATCATTAAACACTAGAGACCAAAGTCTCAAACACTATATCACTAGATACCCGTCGGTATCAATCACTAGACACCCGTCGGTGTCACACTAGCAGCCGCAATTCACTAGCCCTTCATAAGCATGCTTACTTATCCACGACTCGATTACAGGCTTATTATTTTATTCATTCACTACGCATTCATTTTCATGGCAACATTCATTCGCATGTTAATCAATCGCATATTAATATTCATTCACATGATTTGATTCTCCTCACATGTTCATAATTTGCATGATAATGCAATCAAGATTAGTTAGGCTATCATACATTTCTAATTCACATAGCATCACCACATTAAACTCATTCACATCAGATCATGCCTTGTATATACTCATAGCTTGATACACATATTATCATTCCATTATTAAACTATTATGACTTAACATCATTTAAATGTAATTGCAATTAGAAAGCATTCATATACTCATTTCACAACATTACACATGAGTTGGACAAGCTATAGGAACTTGTAGTGAAGTTCGGGTGCATTTCGGGAAGAAAACACCCTAAATACACAATACTAGGAATGGTCACGGTGGCAATGGTTTTATTGTGACCATGAGGTCCAATTACATGAAATTCTTCCTTGTCCAGACATTGGTCATGGTGGCAACCTTTTGGTTGTGACCGTGACATACCAAAATTAAGCAAAACAGAAGCAAATCTCAGGACTGCTTCACTACTCTTTTTTGTACAGCCCAAACCAATGTCTTACACTCAATATTAGGGAAAGATCCCTTCTTAATATTTGTTCCTTAGGATGTTATATTTCAAATGGAACAAGATTCAGGTCGTTTGAACTTATAAAAAAGCAGTTATGAATTAAACAATACAGACTATTCCAGTGAACCCACCAAGGTAAAGACACTTCTGGTTTTGCCATTTTTAGGGGTCTTAGAGAAAGAATTAGCTCATAGTCATTTCTGTGGATTTTGTAGGTATGGAAGTCATGGTTCAAATGGAGCAACAAATACGCAATTTGGAGTTCGCAAAATCTATTTATGACCCAAATAGTCCACGGATGTCTGGTGAGATATAAGCAGAATTTTCCCTAACACTAGGGTTCATACTTGATCACATACAATACTCATGGCAATTCACTTAACACTTCAATACACATCCATTTTACATTTAATATATATCAAACATCAATTAACACATATAATTCAAATACAAAAACACATTAAACATGCATCAATTCAAATACAATCCCAAACCTCTTGGAGCACTCCTTCCTTTCTCTTCTATATCACTTTCTCTTTACCTTTGGCAGCTCTACTTGCCTCTTTAACTCACATGCACATACAATACATATACAAGTCCATTAAACTATACTCATAGCTAGCAATGAAGTTAAAAACAGAAAGCGATGAAGAAGACAAACTATATACCAACATACCTTTCCAGCCAATTACTCAATCTTCTAAACTATCTCTACCCAACTCTTAGAACTTCATGGCAAATGAGAGCAAATGAGAGAGGAAAAAAAAGGAGAGTGAGCTTTTTGAGAGGAAGGCCGGCTCAAGGAAACAAAATGCAGATTCATTCCACTCACTCTCTCTAAACCCTACCACTCATGCATGCAAGGAATAGGTGTTAAGTTCGCATCATTCTCATGCTAGGTGGCCGGCTCCTACCAATCCACATGGTTTGCACTCAAACTCAAATAAAATTTAATTATCCTTAGTTAATAACCATTACACTAATTAATTCCCATTTATCATTAATTCATGCAAATTACACTTCAGCTACTACATTACTTTATTTCTTTTCAATTAAGTCCCTTGTTTCACATTTTCAATTAGATCCAATTCTGTAAACCCTAATTAACACTCACTTATTTACACTAATCACACTCAATACTATTAGGGTGATTTTCGGGATGTTACAAAGACACAGCTGTGCTTTTTCTTACACTTTGCATTCTTGCATTCTCTTACTTTGGCAACTTTTTTTCACTACACAAGCATACTTTACCTCTTCATTTACATGTCATAACACACAATCAAACTCTCATATGAATCTTTCAATACTTCATTATACAACTTAAGCATGTTCATCCATACAAATTCGAGATCACACATAGCAACATATCATGGCAATATCTTCACTACTCACTACATTTCAATATCACTTGTTTCCTTTCAATAGTCATTTTACACATGTTCACTATTCCATACAAGCCCATTAACACTATCAGATATCATTAAAAATGATTTTCACACAATAAACACATTGATAGACACACAATCCCTAACCTCTTGGAGCACTCCTTCCTTTACTCTTCTATTGCACTTTCTCTTTACCCTTGGCAGCTCTACTTACCTCTTCAACTCATATGCACATACAATACATACAATTCCATTAGACTATACTCATAATCTTAACGATCAAAAATCAAAATTAGAAGATGAAGGAGATAAACTATATGCTAACTTACCTTTCTAATCAATTTCTCTTCTTCTAACCTATCTCTACCCAACTCTTAAAACATCATGATCAATGAGAACAAATGAAAGAGGAACAAAAGGAGAGTAAACTTTTTGAGAGAAAGGGCCGGCTCAAGGTAACAAAATACAGAATTCTACCTACACTCGCACCTCATGCTTGAATGCAAGTATGAGGTGTCCAACTCCCCCTTCCCTCTCAATATAGGTGGCCGGCTCCCTTAAATCCACATGGATTCCACTAGATATTGATTAACCTAAGTTAATCACCAATACACTATTTTAATCCCCACTTATTACTAATCTTGCAATTTACACTTCAGCCACTACAATGTTTTATTTCTTTTCAATTGGGTCACTATTTTCATATTTCAATCAAGTCCAAAGCTGTAAACCCTAATTATCATGCACACAATTACACTAATGACACTTAATTCTACTAGGGTGATTTGTGGGATGTTACAACTCTCCCCCACTTAAGGAATTTTGTCCGCAAAATTCTCCTTAGCTACACATGTTATGACTCTACCCCAAATGCTATACAAACATTATACAAGACACCATCTTTAACAATCACAACTGTAACTTAACTCATACCAGGTATCTCATCTTGGTCTCTCTTATCTTATTCTATAGTCAAAGCATAAACTTTCCCTTTCGGTACATTAGGTCCTTCCATTGTTTCTGAAGCTATGCTCGATCGCTATCCGGCTTGACCAGTTCTATTCCCGATTCTACCTCTTCTTTTGCCCGTAGAGTTCGCTACGCTATCTCTTCTCGATTGCATAGTTAGATTCTCTTGCGCTTGAGGACACCTTGCTACCATATGTTCAAAACTCTCGCATTTAAAGCAAGCGCCGGTAAGCTTCCGACATATACCCCAATGAGATCATCCACAATGTTCACATGGCTCTGGAACACTTCCCTTGCTCGATGGAACTATAAATCTAACTCAAATACTCGAGTTCGCTTACTTGACTTGTCTCGGGTTGCTGCTTTTGGAATTGCACTATATAAACCTTGATTATCCTTTGCCAAACTATACCCATGTCCACTATCTTGTGTCCTTCTCTTTTGGTTCTTTCTTTGAACTATCTCTGATTTCTCTACCTTCAAAGCAGCTTGTACCAATTGATAGTAACTAACTATTTGCATTGATGTCATGGCTGCCAATAGCCCTTTAATCATGTCATCCAATCCTTCTTCAAAATGGCGACATTTAAACTCTTCCGTTATTAGGTCATTTGGCACATACTTAATAAGGCGACTGAATTCCTTGTCATATCCCGCTACACTCATACTTCCTTGCTTTAAACTCACAAATTCTCTTCACTTAGCCTCGATAAGCTTTAGTAATATACTGCTTCTCGAATTCTTGTGCAAAGAATTCCCAAGTTAGATTTGTAGGCCGCTACAGATTCTTCAATACCAATTTCCACCAATCGTATGCTGGCCCTTACAATAAAGACACAGTACACTCCACTCGTTGCTCTTACAGACAATTCACTTCTTGCAATATTTGATCTATTTTCTCTAACCAATACTCTGCTATATCTGACTCATCCATTGATGTTCCCTTAAACTCTTCTGCCCCTCTTTTCCTAATCAGATCCGATGGAGCTTTAGGGGCCATCAATCTATCAATCATTTGCATTAACCCTTGCACTAACATTACATTCTCTTGCACTAAAGGTGGATTCAAATTCCTATCTGGTGGAGGCTCAGGTACAAAAGGATTATGGTTTGCCCCACCTGGGTTAACACTTCCAGTTATCTCTCCTATCTCTTCACTAGGGTCTGTTTCCATATTACTCTACAAAATAAACATACAATATCTGCATTATGGCCACACTCTAGACAGACTCATGATAACTCTATAGTCTAAAAATGCCTAAACCTAAGCTCTGATACCACAACTTGTAACACCCCAATACCCCCTGGAAGGACAAGGGAGCGCTACACGACACTAAGCTTGCAATTATCATATAGTTAACATTAATTAATACCTGTTATCACTACTATTCATATTAACATGCACTAATGACCACGGGTCAAGCATTCCACTAGGTTATACACCATCACTAATTAGTCATTGTTCACTATTATAGATTATAAGCTTCACTACAATATGCTACTTATAACACTATACGTGTACAAAAAGAACAACTATTACAAAAATGGAGCTTATAATACAAAATCTTTACACTCAAAAGTGACCCTTCGCGCTCCTATGGTGGCTTGCAAAAATCTTCCAAAATGTGACTCCAATCTACGACCTACACGAGAAACAAGCACCCGTGCTAAGCGATAACGCTTAGTGGGGATGTAGAAACAAGCACTAACACAACATTCAAAAAGCACTATACAATAAGCTCATGCTTAAAACCTATGGCATATCACATAAAATCACTAAATCATTCTTACACTAGCATGCCAATATACAATAGCTCATGTTAATCACAAGGTCATGTGATGTCTATAAAATGCTATAATCATTATTCAGTTGCCAGGCTCAATAATCACTTCACTATGCCAATAAAGGCTACACTATCAATACACTGATTTCACTAGCATGGAATAACACTAACATTACATAATTAGAACATAAATATGGATATCGTGTTATCATCTTTAACCATTTAAATGTTAATAGCCTGTAATGTCTTAGAAGTGGATACAGGTACACTATTTAATAAACACTAGAGATCGAGGTCTCGAACACTATATCACTGGATACCCATCGGTATCATTCACTAGACACCCTTCGGTGTCACATTAGCAGCCGCAAATCACTAGCCCTTTATAAGTATGCTTATTTATCCACGACCCGACTACAGGCTTATATGTATATTTGTTCATTCACTACACATATATATGCACGTCATCATTCATTCACATGTTATAATTATTCGCGTAATAGAATTCATTTGTATGACATGGTTCATTTCCATGATAATTCTCATTTGCATGTGAAATCCAAGCACATGAGTTAACTTACCTTATATGTAACTATTTCGCATAATGATGCAATCAAGCTTAGTTAGGCTAATCATGCATCTATAATTCGCATAGGGGTATATTCGCATAATGATGCACTCAAGCTTAGTTAGGCTAATCATGCATCTATAATTCCCATAGTCATCTTAGTTGTGTGCATGTAAACTTCATTTAACATTGATATAATGCTCATACAATAAGGTCCTCAATCATGGATTTAGTTTCATCAAATACACATCCAAATACAATAGGGTTGCATTGCCAATATAGAGGGGTTACGGTCACAACCAATCTGGTTGTCACCGTGACATACTGAAAACCCAAAACAGAATGTAGTTTGTGGTAGGTCACAGTCACAACCACTTTGGTTGCCACCGTGACATATCAACAACTCACGGACATAATGCATTTCTGGGGTAGGTCACGGTCACAACCACTTTGGTTGCCACCGTGACATAGACTCAACACAAAATAGAATGCTCATTTTGACACCTCACGGTCACAACCACTTTGGTTGTCACCGTGACTCATGCCAAATTTCCATTGCACAACTGTATTTTACCAAGATACAGCTGTGTTTTTTCTTACACTTTGCATTCTTGCATTCTCTTACTTTGGCAACCCTTTTTCACTACACAAGCATACTTTACCTCTTTATTTACATGCTATAACACACAATCAAACTCTCATATGAATCTTTTAGTACTTTATTATACAACTTAAGCATGTTCATCCATACAAATTTGAGATCACACATAGCAACATATCATGGAAATATCTTCACTACTCACTACATTTCAATATCACTTATTTCATTTCAATAGTCATTTTACACATGTTCACTATTCCATGCAAGCCCATTAACACTATCACATATCATTAACAATGATTTTCACATAATAAACACATCGATACACACACAATCCCTAACCTCTTAGAGCACTCCTTCCTTTACTCTTCTATTGCACTTTCTCTTTACCCTTGGCAGCTCTACTTGCCTCTTCAGCTCATATGCACATACAATATATACAAGTCCATTACACTATACTCATAATCTTAACAATCAAAAATCAGAATTAGAAGAAGATGAAAGAGATAAACTATATGCTAACTTACCTTTCTAGTCAATTTCTCTTCTTCTAACTTATCTCTACCCAACTCTTAAAACTTCATGATCAATGAGAACGAATGAAAGAGGAACAAAAAGAGAGTAAACTTTTTGAGAGAAAAGGCCGGCTTAAGGTAACAAAATACAGAATTCTACCTACACTCCCACCTCATGCTTGCATGCAAGTATAAGGTGTCCAACTCCCCCTTCCCTCTCAATATAGGTGGCCGGCTCCCTTAAATCCACATGGATTCCACTAGATATTGATTAACCTAAGTTAATCACCAATACATTATTTTAATCCCCACTTATTACTAATCTTGCAATTTACACTTCAGCCACTATAATATTTTATTTCATTTCAATTGGGTCCCTAATTTCATATTTCAATCAAGTCCAAAGCTATAAACCCTAATTATCATGCACACAATTACACTAATGACACTTAATTCTACTAGGGTGATTTTTGGGATGTTGCAAAGTATGTATGACACATTAATAATGTGGAAAATAAAATAATGTTGTCCTATGTGATGAGATGGTAGTCGAGTCTAGTATCAGGATATATTGGCTAGCCATAGGGATATAAGACCGCGGGAGTGAGCATAGCGTCTCACTAATTTTATAGGTTATTGATGGACCTGTTATGTATTTTTAAAAGTATCTGTTTAGGAAGACTGGAGTAATCCTTTGGGGTTCCTTCAGGTTTAGAAAGACTGGAGTGATTAATCAGAGGTCTCTCCAGGTTATTATGAGCCTTTAGGGGTTTACGTCCCGTTTATCCTATACATAGAGTCTGCCAGCATTATGTCGGGGCAAAAAGGGTAATAATGAGCTTTAAATGGGTAAAATGTGATTAATTTGATGTTTATGTGTAAAAAGGACATAATTGGAATTATGTAAAATATTTGGGGGCAAAATGGTAATTTTACAAAAAAATTGGTAAAAAGTGAGAAAGTTAGGTAAAAAGTGAAAGTATAAGGGTAAATTGGTAATTTTGATCAAATATGAGGTTAAAAATGTAAATTTATGAAAAAAGTGACATGATAAGGACCTAATTGTAATTTGGTGGAATTATAAGGTTAAAAGTGGTATTTAAGTATAAAAAGGGTGATTAAAGTAGTTAAAATAAGATCACTTTGATATTTATAAGTAAAAAGGGTATAAATTAAATGATATAAAAAGTTTGAGGGTAATACGGTAATTTTATGTTTGTGTGTGAATGATGACAAATAAGGGCAAAAATGTCATTAAATAGCTAAATGTAAAAAGTGGTTACTTTTGAAGGGTAAAAATGTAATTTGGCATTAAAATTGAAATTGGAGGGTAAAATAGTAATTTTGCATGTTAAACAATGAAAAATGGTAAAAAGAGATATAAATAAGGACATTTTGGTAACTATGAGTAAAGAAAAGTAAAATAAGGGTATAATTGTAATTTTGATGAGAAATAAATGAACTTGTGGCAATATGGTAATATTGATGAAATTGGAATTGCATTGATCTCAAAATCGTAAATTGTGTGAAAAGAAAATGAATTGACGGCATAAATGTAAAATATATGTGAGTTAGAATGAACTAATGGCATAAGTGTAAATTTGGTAAAATAAAATGAATTGAGGGCATATTTGTCATTTTTGAAAAGTTTAAGGGTAAAATTGGAAAGTTTCCATAAGTTAAGAATAAAATGGTAAGTAAGGTAATTGATGTGTGGTAATTTTATAAATGACCCAAATTAATTGATTTATTGATAATTATGTGGGTTATGGCGTGCATAATTAATAAATTAAGTAAATTAATTGTTTATTAGTAATATTTATTTATAAGTATATTTTGAATATTGTTTATGCATGTGAACCTTAGTCTAGTGGAAATTTTTGGAATTGCAATCACCACTAGGCATTTTTAATGCTCAGCACGTAGTTTTGTTTGACTGCATGTAGGTTCGCCTTAGGATCGGAGCAAGGCACCTCACATATATTTTGGGAGCGTATCGAGGATTATTTTGAATTATAAGTACGTAAGAGTTTGGTATGTATATGTCTTATATTTAGTATTAGGTATTGTGATTTGTATCGTTCTAGAAAACTGGTAAAAATATTTGTGGCTATGTGTGTGATATATGTTTATTTATGACTGAACGTGTGTGAATGATTGTTGGCATGCCAAATAATGTGATAGGAAAGTAAGCATAAAGGAAATTGGGAATGATAAATGTGTGAATGCATGTTAATGAAAATTGACCAAATGAATAGTGACCTTAGACGGTTATAGGTCAATCGACGAAATTGATAGTAAGTTAAAATGTGATTGTAAGATTAAAGGCCTGGTGACTTGTGATTCATTGATTTGATTTAATTAATCGTAATACTAATGTCCGAAAAAAAAATTGTACCAGTTTTAATTAATTGGCTATTTAATAACCTGATTAGTTTAATTAGGTTAACAGAATTGGAATGAACAGTTAATTAATGGTACGTAAGGCTTAAGGGTGTTACAATTTATATTGGTATTAGAGCTCCGGTTTAGGCGATTCTAAGATCGGAGTGGGTCAATAGGATTGCTATAAGTACATGTACATGCCAATTAATTTTGGACAGTATAGTATGTGAGGTTAATGTATGCTTGCTCCTAGTGTTAGAGAGTGTTAGAATGGCTTCCGATGATGGTAGGCGTGAGGGTGTTAGAGAGTACAGCTTCTATTGGGTTTCGGTCCCTCGAAATTTTTGTGGCAACAGAATGGTCCATCGGCTGCACCTCTCCCTCTGTAGCAGTCCGAGTTCAAGAAGATGATGGCAAATTTCTTTCAGTTTATGCTTTGATTGATCCTGGTTCCCTGCATTTTGGAATTAATATTGATATTGCTCAAGATAAGAGATTGAATGACTGTCAGTGAGACCAGGATATTTTAGTGAGTAATCCATTGGGCCATGGTGTGGTAGTGAACAAAGTTTATAGAGATTGTCTCGTTAGTGCTCAAGGTTTTGTGCTTCCTATTGACTTAATTGATCTCCCCTTCTGAGGGTTTGATGTGATTCTTGGTATGGATTGGGTATCCACTCACCATGCCACTATTGATTGTAAAAGAAAGAGAGTGACCCTTAAGACCGCAGATGATCAGGAGGTGGTCATTATGGGTGAGAGATCAGATTTTCTCTCTGATGTGATTTTAGCCATTGTAGCTAAAAGGCTTATCAGAAAGGGGTGTGTTGCCTACCTGTGTTACGCAAAGGAGGCTAAAAAGGATGAACTTAAGGTTTCCGATGTGCCCACTGTTCGGGAGTTTCAAGATGTTTTCCCTGAAGAACTTCCTGGGTTGCCACCAGATAGGGAAATAGAGTTTACCATTGAGTTAATACCTAGTACTGCACCGATCTCTATTGCTCCCTATAAAATGACACCCACAGAACTCAGAGAACTGAAGATCCAGTTGCAAGAACTACTTGATAAAGGATTCATCAGACCGAGTGTTTCACCTTAGGGTGCTCCAGTCCTCTTTGTGAAAAAGAAGGATGGATCATTTCGATTGTGTATCGACTACCGACAGTTGAATAAAGTCACTATAAAGAACTGGTATCCACTACCTTGGAAGGATGACTTGTCCGATTAGTTGTAAGGCACTGGAGTATTTTCAAAGATTGATTTAAGATCTGGCTACCATCAGTTAAAGATTAAAGAGTCAGAGGTGCCTAAAATAGCTTTTCGTACCAGGTATGGTCACTATGAGTTCATGGTCATGCCATTTGGATTGACGAATACCCCTGCAGTATTCATAGATTTAATGAACCGGATTTTCTACCCCTACTTGGATCGATTTGTGGTTGTTTTCATTGATGATATTATGTTTTATTCTAAGACTTCAGAGGAACATGATGAGCATTTGGGGATTGTTGTGCAGATTTTGAAAGATAAGCAACTTTATGCCAAGTTCAGTAAGTGTGAATTCTGGCTGAATGAGGTATCATTTCTGGGTTATGTGGTATCAGCTGATGGTGTTAAAGTTGATCCTAAAAAGATTAAAGCAATCTTTCAAGGGAGACCACCCAAGAGTGTTGCCAAGGTTGGGAGTTTTAGATGATAGAGAATTGATTTTAGAAATGCAAGTTAAGCCAGATTTTCTTCAGCAAGTGAAGGATACTCAGACAGATGATGACCGATTGTCTGTTATTGTGTCTCAGATAAAAGATGGCCATGTCAGTGATATGGTGGATTGTATTACAAGCAGCGTTTGTGTGTACCTGATCAAGCTAATTTGAGAAAGAATATGCTATCAGAATCTCATCACAGTAGCTTTGCCATGCATCCTGGTAGCAACAAGATGCATCAGGATCTGAAGAAGCAGTTCTAGTGGTCAAGTATGAAATGCGATGTGTCTGAATTTGTGGGTAGATGTCTGATTTGTCAGCAAGTCAAGGCAGAGCAACAGGTTCCTTCAGGTTTGCTTCAACCTATCGTTATACCTAATGGAAATGGGACAGAGTTACCATGGATTTGGTGTCTGGGTTTCCGTTTACCAGAAAGAAGCATGATACAGTGTGGCTTATTATGGACAGGCTCACTAAGTCGGCTCACTTTTTGCCTATCAAAATGGATTATCCGTTATCCAATGTTGGCCAAATTGTACATTAGTGAGATTGTCAAATTGCATGGAGTTCTTTCCTCCATTATTTCTGATCATAATCAGCGATTCACTTCTCAGTTTTGGAAGAGACTGCAAGAAGCTTTTGGGACTAGACTCCCTTTCAGCATATCATTCCATCCTCAGACTGGTGGTTAATTTGAGAGTGTGATTCAGATTTTGGAGGATATGCTAAGATGTTGTGTGCTCGAGTTTGGTAATAGTTGGGAAAGGTAACTTCCTTTAGTAGAGTTTGCCTATAGCAACAGTTATCAGACTAACATCAAGATGGCTCCATATGAAGTTATGTATGGTAGGAAGCGCAGAACTCCTCTCTGTTGGACAGAGCTCAGTGAAAGTAAGATTGTGGGTTCAGAATTGATTCATGAGACTGAAGAAAAGGTCAGAGTAATTATGGATAGACTAAAAAAAATCCATGGATAGACAAAAGTCCTTTGCAGATTTCAAGAGAAAAGATATAGAGTTCCAGGTGGGAGATAAAGTGTTTCTGAAAGTTTCCCTGTGGAAGAAGATTCTCAGATTTGGAAAGAAAGGCAAGCTGAGTCTGAGATTATTGGTCCTTATGAGATTATTCAGCGGGTTGGACCAGCAGCCTACAAACTGAAGCTTCCACAAGAGTTAGAGAAGATTCATGATATCTTCCATGTTTCCATACTTAGAAGACACCATTCAGACCCCAGTCATGTCATCAAGCCTGTAGAAGTTCGTGTTCAGCCAGACATGACTTATGAAGAGTACCCAGTGAAGATCCTGGCTCGAGAAGTGAAGCAGCTCAGGACTAAAAAGATCCCATTAGTGAAGGTCTTTTGGAATCACCACAATGTCGAGGAAGCGACATGGGAACGCGAGGAGACAATGAGACAACGGTATCCTCAGCTTTTCAATTCAAGTAAATTTCGAGGACAAAATTTTTATTGGTAGGGGAGAATTGTAATGGCCTGCATGATAGCCTAGAAGTATTTAGTATTTTCTGTAGTGTCTGTTGTTAATTTCGCAACATGAGATTATGTTTCTGGAGTTTTATATTCAGTAAAGTTTAAAAGTTAAACGTGCCTGAGTCATAACAATTCTGGGATGGGTGACCTACTGGTAAGGTAATAGCTATAGTAATTCATAAATATTTTATTGCATAGAAATGATCTGTAAAGTGAACGGAGTCGGGTGGTACAGTTTTGTGAGAAAACTGGATCATATCGACCTCTGAATGTCCGTTTGAAGTTCGGTTCGGTTGAACCGGAGTTTGATCGAGGTTTGACCGAATTTTTTAAAAATGCTAGAGTGGATAAAAAGTGTTATAGTGGGAAATGTATAAGCTCAGAATAATTTTTATAATTTTTTGACAGCTTTAGATTTGAGTTTTACAGCAAAAATCGACTAAATTGAACCGGATCGGTTTAAGTGAACCAGGTCCCAAATGGACTTCGATTGAGCTAAAATTTTGTGTGGAAACTATTTTTGGTATTTTAAACATGATGGAATTAATTGGGAGTGAAAAAGAGGTCAGGAACATTCAGATTACCTAAAACAGTGCAAAAAGACCCGAAAACCGAAAATCAAATGAAATCGGTTCGACCACTTCGATTGGACCCGGTTCGGTTAAATTTTAATTAATATAAATAGATGGAGAAGGCTGGATAAATCCATATTTCTCCATCCAAACCGACCTCCTCTCTTCTCCTTCTTGTCCTAACCTTAACTCTCCTCTTTTCCTCCATTTTTCTTCCAAATTTCCTCCATCTCACCCCAAAATCAAGCCTCCCCATCAAATTTCAGCTCCTCTAGTTTCTATTGGTACCCTTGGAAGTCCATTTGGTGGTTAAAAAGTTGATGAAACCTAGACTTGAAAGTTTAGGTGTGAATTTGAGGTATGTGTTTTAATTTGGTTTCAAGATTCCTAAGGGTACTTTAAGATGTGAATAAGATGTTTATGAAGTTTATTTGTGGAAAGGAAGCATGGTTTTGACTAGATCTACATTTTTGTATATGAAACCTATTATGTCTAATAGGTGAAGGAATATCTAGTCAACCAAAGAATAAGAAAAAGATTGAGGTTAGTGATTGCAAATTCCATCTATTTCCATGGTTTATGTATGGATTTTATGTTATGTTCAAGTGTAGGCATAAGATAATGATGTGTTTAATTGAATCTAATTTGATATTCATGTTTAGAAGGCTTGAAATAGTGTATAAATATGATAAAATAAACTTAAATCAAAGTGGTATGAAAAATTTGATTGTGGCCGAATTGAATATTAAGGAATTAATTGAATTCAAAGATGATTTATGGCATATAGATGATGTTTAAGATATGTTTAACATGTGTATAACATGAATGAATGATTAAAGTGAAGAAAAGAATTATCTGTAAAAAGATACTTCTTTGGCCGAATGGAATTAATGGGATATTCATGTGTTTTAATATTGTTTAATGCAAGTTTATAATGGATTTATAGTATTTGGCATGTAAAATAATGAATTGTATGTGTTAGACCATGTGAAGGATGTGTTATGTATGTGATACACATGAGGCCGAATGGTACAGATGTGTAAAGGCATGATTTTGATGGGTTTTAATAGAAATAAATTATATAATGATGTTATACAACATGTAATTGGCCTAAATGAATGATAAAGTTGATTGAAAGAATTAATGGTGAAAAGCTAAAAAGTGGGCCGAAGGTATGTATGTGTATGTGCATGTGTACCATAATGAATTTATGTGCTTACATGGCATGTGATGGTTTAAGGATGGTATTCATATGCATAACAATGAAATGGCATGAAAAAGAATGAGATGAGATGATGATATACCATGAAAAGTATGTATGACACATTAATAATGTGGAAAATAAAATAATGTTGCCCTATGTGATGAGCTGGCAGTCGAGTCTAGTATCAGGATATGTTGGCTAGCCATAGGGACATAAGACCACGGGAGTGAGCATGGCGTCTCACTAATTTTATAGGTCATTGATGGACCTGTTATGTATTTTTAAAAGTATCTGTTTAGAAAGACTGGAGTAATCTTTTGGGATTCTTTCAGGTTTAGAAAGACTGGAGTGATCAATCAGAGGCCTCTCCACGTTATTGTGAGCCTTTAGGGGTTCGCATCCCGTTTATCCTATACATAGAGTTTGCCAGCATTATGCCAGGGCAAAAAGGGTAATAATGAGCTTTAAATGGGTAAAATGTGATTAATTTGATGTTTATGTGTAAAAAGGACATAATTGGAATTATGTAAAATGTTTGGGGGCAAAATGGTAATTTTATAAAAAAAGTTGGTAAAAAGTGAGAAAGTTAGGCAAAAAGTGAAAGTATAAGGGTAAATTGGTAATTTTGATCAAATATGAGGTTAAAAATGTAAATTGTGAAAAAGTGACATAATAAGGACCTAATTGTAATTTGGGAGAATTATAAGGTTAAAAGTGGTATTTAAGTGTAAAAAGGGTGATTAAAGTAATTAAAATAGGATCACTTTGATGTTTATAAGTAAAAAGGGTATAAATGAAATGATATAAAAATTTGAGGGTAATATGGTAATTTTATATTTATGTGTGTGAATGATGACAAATAAGGGCAAAAATGTCATTAAATAGCTAAATGTGAAAATTGGTGACTTTTGAAGGGTAAAAATATAATTTGGCGTGAAAATTGAAATTGGAGGGTAAAATAGTAATTTTGCATGTTAAACAATGAAAAATGGTAAAAAGAGATATAAATAAGGACATTTTGGTAACTATGAGTAAAGAAAAGTAAAATAAGGGTATAATTGTAATTTTGATGAAAAATAAATGAACTTGTGGCAATATGGTAATATTGATGAAATTGGAATTGCATTGATCTCAAAATCGTAAATTGTGTGAAAAGAAAATGAATTGACGGCATAAATGTAAATATATGTGAGTTAGAATGAACTAATTGCATAAGTGTAAATTTGGTAAAATAAAATGAATTGAGGGCATATTTGTCATTTTTGAAAAGTTTAAGGGTAAAATTGAAAAGTTGCCACAAGTTAAGAATAAAATGGTAATTAAGGTAATTGGTGTGTGGTAATTTTATAAATGACCCTAATTAATTGATTTATTGATAATTATGTGGGTTATGGCGTGCATAATTAATAAATTAAGTAAATTAATTGTTTATTAGTAATATTTATTTATAAGTATATTTTGAATATTGTTTATGCATGTGAACCTTAGTCTAGTGGAAATTTTTGGAATTGCAATCACCACTAGGCATTTTTAATACTCAGCACGTAGTTTTGTTTGACTGCGTGTAGGTTTGCCTTAGGATCGGAGCAAGGCACCTCACATATATTTTGGGAGCGTACCGAGGATTATTTTTGATTATAAGTACGTAAGAGTTTGGCATGTATATGTCTTATATTTAGTATTAGGTATTGTGATTTGTATCGTTCTGGAAAACTGGTAAAAATATTTGTGGCTATGTGTGTGATGTATGTTTATTTATGACTGAACGTGTGTGAATGAATGCTGGCATGCCAAATAATGTGATAGGAAAGTAAGCATAAAGGAATTTGGGAATGATAAATGTGTGAATGCATGTTAATGAAAACTGACCAAATGAATTGTGACCTTAGACGGTTATAGATCAATCGACGAAATTGATAGTAAGTTAAAATGTGATTGTAAGATTAAAGGCCTGGTGACTTGTGATTGATTGGTTTGATTTAATTAATCGTAATACTGATGTCCGATAAAAAAAATTATACCAATTTTAATTAATTGGCTATTTGATAACCTGATTAGTTTAATTAGGTTAACAGAATTGGAAAGAACAGTTAATTAATGGTACGTAAGGCTTAAGGGTGTTGCATTATCCGTCCTTTTCCATTGATTTTGTACATGTTTTAGGTTATGTCCAAGTGTGAACATGAGATTTAGGCATGTTTAATTAAATTTAATCTGATATTCATAATCTATGGACTTAATATAGTATATAAATATGATTAGATGAAATTAAAATACATTGTCATGAAAAACATAGTACTGGCCGAATAGTATACTAAAGGAACTATTATGTTTTAGTGAGTTTTAAGGCATGTAAATGATGTTTATAATATGTATAACATGTGTAATACAAGATGAAATAATTAAAAGTATGAAAAAAAATCATAATGAAATGTTAAAGTGTTGGCCAAATGGTATTCTTAGGAAAACTTAAAGTTCTAATTGGTTTTAAGGAATGTAATTGATGATTATAACATGTATAGTAAGTGTAATATATAATTGAGTAAATAAAGGAATTAAAATAAACCATCATGTGTGAGTAAGTGTTTGGTCGAATTGAATATAATGGAAAAATAATGGGATATGTGATGATATATGGTATAATAATGATATATGTGACATGTATAACATGGAATAAGTGAGATTGAGTGGATAAACAAAATTATAGTGCATGGTATGAAAAATGGTATCCTTGGCCAAATGATTACATAGTGATAATTATGTATATTTTGATAAGGTATGGAATATAATATCATATTATGACTATATAATGATAGATGAGTGTGTATGCAAAATTGCAAGTGAGAATAATGTGTATGATGATAAAGTGTGATATTTATATGAATGATGATGAAATATTGCCCTTAGTAGTTGTCTGGTGGTGAAATCTAGTCCAGGATATAATTGGCTAGCCATAGGGATTCCACACCGCGGTACGAGTCATGGCGACTGGCTATTGATAGACCAATGACGGTCTATTCCAGTGCAGTGTTCAGTGTTTACAGTGTATCCAGTGATTACATTAATCAGTGTAGTGCAATGCAGTAAAAATGGTCCTATTGGGATCATTTTATAGTATAATGGGTATGTGGGGCCCATGTCCCGCATATTCGGTTAGTAGATTTTCTACTGGGTTCATACTGGGGCATAATGGTAAATAAGTGATAAGAATGATTAAAATAGTGATAAAAGTGAAAATGAGTGAAAACGGGACTAAAATAAAGTAAATAAAAAGTTTAGGGGTAAAACGGTAATTTACAAAAAGTTGGTAAAAAGTGAGCAAGTTAGGTAAAAAGTGGAAGGGTAAAATTGTAATTTTGACAAAATGTGAGGTTAAAATAGTAAAATAGTGAAAAAGTGATAAAATAAGGACCTAATTGTAATTTAGTGAAATTATAAGGTTAAAAGTGGTATTTAAGTGTAAAAAGGGTAAAATAGTAATTAAAAAAGTAAATAAGGGTAAAAGTGTAAAAAGGAAAGTAAATAAGGTAAGAATGGTAACTATTGAATAAGTGAGGGCAAAATGGTAATTAAGTGAAAAATAAGGACATAAAGGGAATTAGTGAAAAAGAAAAGACATGGATGGTATTATGGTAAAAGATGGGACATAAATGTAATTAATGTAAAAGATGGGACATAGATGTAATTAATGAAAAAGCTAGGGACGTATATGGAATTAAGTGAAAAGATTAAGGACTTAAGTGTAAATAATTGTAATTGGTGGAGTAATTATGGAATATATGTATATTTAATATAATTAGAGTGATTTAATAAATGTTATAATTGAAATGAGATTAATTAGTAAATTAGTATAAAAATATGTTAATTGGCAAATTAGTAGTATAGTTAATTAATTAATGAATTTTAGTGGATCATTATATTGAGAAAATAATTGGATTTAATTAATTAAATCGTAGTTAGTGAAAATTTGTGGATAAATGAATAAATTATTTAAATGAGTGGTTTAAGGATTAAAATGGAATTTGTGAGTTAATAGTGAGATTAATTATAACTAGTGGTATGATTGTAATTATAGTGAATTGAAGTGGTAATGTGGAAATTAATGAATATTGTGGGGACTAAAGTGCAATGTGAAAGAAATATTATGGTATTGATATGGAAATTTGTATGCTAAATAATTAAGTAATGTAATAATGAAATTAAGTAATGACAATTTTGTAATAACTAAAGACTAAATTGTAAATTGGCATGAAAGAAAGAATTAAAATGAAATTATAAAAAGAGCATAACAATAAGTGCGTGTTTATAATTAGGGAGCGAATAATTAAGAATTTTAGAATTATATTGATCAATTGAATATTAAGTGTACAATGAATATAATTGATTTATAACTTAGCTATAATATTAGCGGCAATAAAGGGTAAATAAGTAAATTAGTGGCATTATTGTAAATAAGTGTAATTTATTGGACTTAATCGGAATTGATCATAGCAAGGCTAATAATAATGTTTAAGTGCAAATTGAGAGAGAAATAGACCACTAAATGAATTGATAAATTGGTTATATATATATATATATATGAAAATTTAAAAGAGGATATTCGAAAATAAATAATGAGGTAGATAATAATGATAATATTAATCAAGTGAAATGAAAAGATAGTGTTTTAATTGTAAGACATAAAGGGGATTATTTTGTAGAGTTGATTGTTAAGAGAGACTATAGTGAATTAAGCAACAATGTAGATTAGTTGAATAAAGGTAATAAGAAGGATTAACAAACTAAGTATAGATGAAATAAATTAAATGTTCGAAGTGCCTAATTAAATATATTAGAAAATAAAGATTTATATAGAAAAGGTGATAAACGACATAGTGATTAATAAACATTGTTAAGATAAAAGAAAATAGACAGGGTGTTAATGTGAGTAATAATATAAGTGACCAGAATCGATAAAGAAATAATATATTAGAAATGGAAATTTTAATGACGTATATGTGGACCAAATGAATAGTAAGAAGAGACAGTTATAGGTCAATCGATAGATAAGTGATAAGTGGAAACTGTTAAACAAGATGAGTGTATACGTGAAATGAAGTGGATAAGTGATATCGTAAAGTAAAATTTTTGATAAATGTAGAATCGAAATAATAAGGGAAGAAATAATATAAAGATTAATGTATAGTGGTAACCATATAAGAGTAAATGCAATTGAAATTAATTTAAGTAAATGACTTATTGGAAGATTTAACGTAATAAATAACATTAACCGAAGAGAGTTAGTATAGTGTAAATGAGTAAAGGAAATATTAGAAACGCAAAAAAAGTAATAGTATTTGCTCAGTGTTACTAGTAGTGAAATAATGATAAAATTATAAGTAAGTTAATAAATAATTTAGTGTCAGGAATTAAATGGCAATTGAGTATACAATTTAAAGGAAGAATCTAATAGATTATTTACAAAGGTAAAGGTATTAAAAAGGAAGTACATATGAAATTGATCGTAAATGACAAATCAAACAAAGTATTAAGCGACAAGAGTCATTAATGCACATAATAAAGTTAATCACAATAGTTATAATAAGAGTGAAACCAATAGATAAAGTAAAACATTGGAATTAGCAATAATAGTGGAAATTGATAGCTATAAAGATTAACAGTGTAAATGATAATGAAATCGATAAGTGCACAGATTAACAGTGCAAATGACGGTGGAATTGATAAGTGTAAAGGATAACAGTGTAAGTGATAGAGAAATTGTAAATGGTATGCTAGTGAATAACAAATTGCATTGTAGTGATAAAGGTAAAGACATTGATTAGTGATAGTAGTGGTAATGACAAAGATAAGGTTAGTGAACACCATTAAAGTATGTTATAAATTGTTTTAAAAGACTTAGAAATAATCATCTCCATAATCCAAACACAGTAAAATAATTAAGTGAACAAGCATGTAAGATTAGTATGGAAAACTTAGGATAAGTATCCACCACTAAGCATTTTAATGCTCAGAGCGTAAATGTTATTGCGCGCAAGTTGTAAAGGTTAGACATGGCCGAAGACATAGAAGCAATCGAAGATTTAGAGACAGCAAGGACCGAAGAATCTGCATGGCATGTATACGATTGTAGTTGGGTAAAATTATGGTATAAATAAGTAAGTTATATGTTAGTATATTGTTTTGCTCATTGTATATGTATTATTGTGTATGTTATGGAAAAAAAATTCAGAGCTTTCAAGTGTATCATCAATGATTGGCAATGCAGTGCAGTGATGTGACATCCGGTATCAGCATCATTTACGGGTATAAGCTTGTTACATTTATTTTGGTATCAGAGCAAAATTTTAGGAGGTCCTAAGATCGGAGTTAGTGTAATAAGGGACCAAGTGATACGTATACATGACATGAATGTGTATTGATAGCAGAAGTGAGTAAAGGTATTGAAGGAAGAATAACGATAGTATAAGTAAGAGAGTGTAAGGTACAATGGCTGATGTAAGTAAATGAGTGATCTGAATTGAATGACCGCACAATATATTGATATTGATATGTGAAAGTGATGCATGAAGAAAATTTCAAGGACGAAATTTTTATAAGTGGGGGAGAATTGTAATGGCCCAAATACCGGTCTAAAAGTGTCAAAGTGTAATTCCAGTATTATCATGATAATCGCAGTGTCGAATTGTGTAGGGAATGAGTTTGCCCGTATGAAAGTCTAGTGTTAAGTGTGTTAAAAATATAGTGATTCCGGATCACGTGACACCAGGGTGGCTGTACAGTGGACCCGGCTGTCCGGCGCCCGAAAAATTTTAATTTTGTAAAAATGATCTGTGGGCCGTAAAGAGTCTAGTGGTGAAATCGGAACCAAAAACGGAGTTATATTGAACTCCGAAAGTCAGTTTGAAGTTGGCATCCGGTTCGGTTCAATTTGAACTGGGATTTGACCGAGGTTTGACCAATGGGTTATAAGTGGTTAATGAGGTATAATAGATGTTAAGTGAGTTAAATAATATAATGGAAGTGATTTCTATCAATTTTGACAGCTTTAAAACTGTATTTTACGGCAGAAGAAAAATTGATCGAATCGAATCAATTTAAGTGAACCGAGACCCAAATGGACTCCGATTGAGGTAAAAATTTGCGGGGAGCCTATTTTTTATGTTTTAAGATCAATGGAATTGGTTATAAGTGAAAATAATTAGAGAAACATATAGATGCTGTGGAAAAGTGCAATTGAACCAAAAAACCAAAATTTTGGTTTAAATCGGTTGGACCACATTGGTTGGACCGATTTGGTTCATTTAAGGCCTATATAAGGAGTGAGGAGGCCAGATTTCTTTAGAGAAATCCATCCAAAACCGACCTCCTTCTTCTTCTCTAAAAAAGAATGGGTTTTCTTCACTTCTCCGCCATTTTTTTTCATCTTTCTTCCAATATTTCTCCAAAATTCAACCTCCTAGACAAAGTTCAGCTCCTCTACAATCATATAGAAGTTATTGGAGTCCATTTGGAGGACTGAAAGTTGGAAAAATCAAGTGTGCAAAGTTTATGTCAAGATTTGAGGTATGCCATTTAAGGGTTTTTAATTTAGTTTATTGGTCCCTATGGGAGTTTTTGAGAGTATAGAATAGATTTATGATGTTGGATTTCATATTGGAAGCTTGGTTTTAAAGTTATGTGGATTTTTGAATTCGGCCACTATAGGAACTTTTATGGTGGAAGTAGTTTCAAAGGACTAAGGCTATGGAAAAGAAGTTTAAGAAGTGGAGAACAAGAATCTAACGTGAGTGGATACATTATCTGTACTGGCCTGAATGATAGCCTAGAAGTATTCAGTATTTTCTATAGTGTTTGTTGTTAATTTTGCAGCATGAGATTATGTTTTTGGAGCTTTATATTCAGTAAAGTTTAAAAGTTAAACGTGCCTGAGTCATAGCAATTCTGGGATGGGTGACCTACTGGTAAGGCAATAGCTACAGTAATTCATAAATATTTTATTGCATAGAAATGATCTGTAAAGTGAATGGAGTCGGGTGGTACAGTTTTGTGAGAAAACAAGATCATATCGGCCCCCGAATCTCCGTCTGATTCGGTTCGATTGAACCGGAGTTTGATCGAGGTTTAACCGAATTTTTCGAAAATGCTAGAGTGGATAAAAAGTGTTACAGTGGGAAGTGTACAAGCTCAGAATAATTTTTAGAATTTTGTGACAGCTTTAGATTTGAGTTTTACCGCAGAAATCGACTAAATCGAACCGGACCGATTTAGATGAACCGAGTCCCAAATGGACTCCGATTGAGTTGAAATTTTGTGTGGAGGCTACTTTTGGTATTTGAAACATGATGGAATTGATTGGGAGTAAAAAATAGGTCAGGAACATTCATATTACCTAAAACAGTGCAAAATGACCAGAAAACCGAAAATCGGACCAAACCGGTTCGAACACTTCGGTTGGACCCGATTCGGTTAAATTTTACTAATATAAATAGATGGAGAAGGCTGGAGAAGGGATGGTCGATGATGTAGTAGCTTGAGTAGTAAAAGGGATGGTCGATGATGCAGTAGGCTGAGTGGTAGAAGGGATGGTGGTGATGCAGGACCAGGAGTGCTAATTGTAGACACCGGATCCTGAGTCAGCCTAGATCGATGTTACCCAATGATGTTAATTACCTTCCCAGGCGAAAAACGTTGAAATTGATGGTTTCCTTGTAAAATTTGCAATTTAGAATGAAAAACAAAAAAATATTAAAAATTAGTTTAAAAAATGATATTTGAAAATTTTTGTATTTTTTAGTCATATTTAAAAAAAAAATTCAGCGAGTGTCGGGCGCAGCAGCGCGCCCAGGCGCAGGCGCCAGCGTACAGCGCGCTGCGTGGGCTACGCCTTGCGCGTCGCTCGTGCCTGCCGAGCGCGATCTGCCCGCGACTGACCCCCATCGGGCGCGCTGACGAGCGTCGATCGCCCAAATTCAGCCGAAATCGCCCCTTTTCCGCCGATTTTTGATTTTTCACCTATTTTTGACCTTTTTTCACCCAAATTTTTGGATTTTATGTTTTTTCTTCCATTTTTACACCCAAAATCAAGGGAATTAATTAAAAATCTGATTTTTCTTCCATAAATCAATTTTTTTCCTTTTTTCTCATTTTGAGTTGGAAAATTGGAGGAGGATTTTAGGGAAGAGATCATTTTTTCATCTTTTTTTTCTTTTCTGCTTCAAATTCTCTCCATCTTTTTTGACACTTCTTTTCTCCAAATAAAATTCTAAGATTAAGAAATTCAATTTTTGATCTAGAATTTTTATTGAGACAAGAAAATTCTTTCTTTTGTTCTTGAATCTTGGATCATTTTATCAAAAAAATATTTTTTTGAAAATAAATTTTTGTTCTTGAAGATTAATTTTATTTTCATCTTTTTAATCTTTTTATCAAAAATAATTGTTCTTGAAACAAAGAACTCAATTCTTTGTCTTCAAGAATTAATTTCTTTCCTTCCAATTTTTTATCAATTTTCTCTTGGAATAAATTTCCAATTTTTTATTATTTCATTTTTATCTCTATTTTGTGAATTGCAACAAGGAAAATCAATCATTTTCATCATCAATCGAATCCAAATCTGAGGGTAAATATTCTAGACTTGATCCCTTAACTTTTATTTTTCTTTTATTTATTTTGCTTATATTTAATTGTTAACCATGTAGATTTTTACATTTATTTTGTTTTTATTTATTTCATGTGTTTTTGTACATAGATCTAATATTTCTAAATATTATTTTTGTCTTATCTCATTTTATTATTATTATTATTATTATTATTATTATTTAATATGTTAATCAATTTATTTTAATGTGTTATTTAATTGACTTGTCGTATATAATGCATGTTTTATTTATTCTAATCTATGATTTATTGTTTTATGCATTTAATTAATTTCTTTGATTTAATCACTAACATAAATTTTATTTGTCTTTATATTTTTTGTTTCAAATCCATATTGTTTCTTGTTTGAGCATCCATGCAAGCGAAGGAGGAGATTCGGGGTTTGATCATTTTATTGTACATGTTAATTTTTCTTTGTTTATTTTTGATTTATTTGTTATATAATTGTTAAATGAAATAGTTTTTATGCACACTTAATTAAAAAATCACACAAAAGTATTGCTATAAAATAAATTGGTTTTTCTTAATAAAATTGGACCAATGTCCTAGTTTTTCATCCAAATACATTGTCACCATCAAAATTATTTTATTTAATTATGCATGAGAGAACCAATGTCCTCATTCTCAATAAATACCCCGTTTTATGTATGATTTTGTATTTTATTTACAATGGGTGTTGTATTCCGCCTCTAGTTTTGTTGTATTTTATTTTATGTACTTTATTTTATTTACCCTTTTATTTATCGTTTTCCTTGAATGGTCAAACTTACGCTCTAATTATTGTATCAAAATGTATGAGAAAAAGGGATGAAAACTTAAATTCAAAACTTATTTATAAAATAACCAAGGTATGAATAAATGAGAAGTTCCGAACCATCTCTGGTCTTTGGGCTCAATGAGGTGAGAGGGCCATTCAGATGTTTCATTGGAATGGGATCTCCAAAACACCTCTTGTGACACATCAAAAGACTTAAATTTACAATCTTAGGCTCCACGGGGTTAGAGGGTCATTCCAGTGTTCTATTGGGATGATATCTCTAAGATCCCTTTGGCTTGCCCAAAATGGATATTATGCGCCGTTTTAGGCTCACCGAGGCTAGACGACCTGTCCCAATATTCTATTGGATGGCGACTCCAAAAAACCTCCTTATTGCCCAAAATAGACGCACTTGTAAATACCTTACAAGTTTTCATGAACCTCTCTCGAAAGCCCTAAAAGCGGGCCTTCGAGGCATCCGACAGGGTTCGGCGCGCGTCACACTAATATTTAACAAAGGCGATACATCAGTGGATAGGGTAGATGCCTGTAAGCACCGTGTCCCGGAGTGGTCCGGATCAGAGGTTACCCTATGATGAAATCGATGCTCGAGCCTGTACGAGTGGCTGAATTTGGAGGTTTTAGTCCCGCGTTCCATGAGAAATGAGGTTTTTTTCTACAATTCCTAGGCAGAGGGGGAGAAAACGGAAGTTTTTCGAGTCAGAGGGGTTTTTTGTCCTCCACAGACGGCCAGCCCGTCTGTGGAGGCAGCCCGTCGCTCCGAGTCACCGACGGCTCAGGGTATTTTCCGACGTCCGTCGGAAAATCACCGCCCCTGTCAGGAGCCGCCTGGTTTCTCGGAGCACGCAACCGTTCTGACGCCCGTCGGTGGATGTGGCAGGGCCGTCGGAAGTGTTCTTGTGTCAGTAGGATTCTTCCGACGCCCGCCCCCATACACCGACGCCTGTCGGTCGTGTCTGGCTATATAAGGTCCGAATTTTCATTTGAAAAGGGTTCGAAAAATTTTCAGAAGAGAAAACTCTGCCAAAATTCAAGCACGTTTTCTCTCTCTTCCAAAAACACTTTCTTCTAAAGAACTTTATTGAATCAAGGATCAAATCAATCAAAGGAACTAAAAGCTAATTAGTTTTCTTTAGATTTTGACTCCAAAATCGATTTTCTGAAGGATTGAAGGTGAAATATCTCATTTTTTCCTCTGATCTTTCATTTTTCGTTTCTCGTGGAACGCGCGGGGATCTAACCGACACTAAGATCTTACCTGAAGTGATTATCTGAGGGTAAATATTCCGGATTTTCTCTCCATTTTCATCTCATATTTAATTCATATATTTATTTAGTTATTCATTCTGTAAAATTTTTGAATACCTGTCATTACTTTCCTTCATTTTGACTCCCTCATCTCCTTCTTGGATAAAACTTGCTTTTTGATCTCGAAAGGCTCTTTTTTCCTTTCTGTTTTCCGGAGACAGAGGTGACCGACGGGTCATCTTCATGACCGATGCCCGTCGGTCACCCGCCTACGGACGCCCTTTTTGAGTGACAAACGGGCATATCGAATAACCAAACCGACGCCCATCGGTCAACCAGGAAAGGCCGTCGGTGGGTTCTGTCTCCATTTTTTGACCATTTTTCATCTCTATTCCGTCTCTTTGATTTCTTATGTGTTAATTTTATGAATATTAACATCTCTTAACTTTCTGTGAGTGTATATTGGGCTTCTTGGATAATTCCGAGCTTGAGCGGCTGCCTACCATGCGTGGCGAATTTCGTCCGGTTTAGTTTTCTTAAACCTCTTGATTTATTTCTCTCGCCTATTCATTCATTGATTATTTTATATATATGAATAAGCTCTTTTTATCCCGTTAAATGTAAGAATAGACCAACGATTTGTACTTAAATAAAATTGACTTTTGTATAAAATGCAAAAGGGTCCAACGCCCTATTTTCATCCAATAAAGATCATCACATATTAAATATCCTATTTTTAATAATGATGCATGAGAGGACCAAAGTCCTCAAAATAAACAATGCCCCGATTTGTGTATGAATCGCACATTTACAAAAGGGAGTTGTATTCCGTTCCTTGTATTATTGTAACTTATCGCTTTTGATATTTATTCTGCTCATTTACTGCTTTCCGAATGTGAATAAATGCGCCTTTTAACCAACTGCATAGCGTGGAGAGAGAGCGAACTAATGACATTAAAATTTGATCATAAACTAATTGAGGTAGAAATAGATGAGAAATCCCGGACCCAGCTCTGGTCTTTGGGCTCAAGAGGTTAGAGGTTATCCTCTAAAATACTTCTTGGGTCACGAGACTTTAGCGCTAATCCTAGGCCTCATGGCCCAACATGGATAAAATGCGCAAGTCTTAGGCTCTCCGAGGCGAGAGTAACTTTCCCAATGTTCTATTGGGTGGCGACTCCATGATACCTCCTTGTTGCCCAACATAGACGCACTTGCGATTATTTGCAAGATGCCAACGGACTCGCCAATGCCCCGGTCGCCCGCGTGCGGGCGGTCGAATGGGCGGCGCATATGGGATCCGGCGCGCGTCACAGTGGCGACTCCACTGGGGACGTTTATGGTTCGAGATTTCGATTTGAAAATACCTCTTTTAACATTTATGATTAAAATTTAATTCATAAATTCGCTTTTTCTCAAATTTGCATTTGCATATCATTAGAGCCTTAGAATACGCTAGTTTGGTCCCTCTTTTAGCCCCAGTGCATTCCTGAAGCACCTCCTCATTTTCACTCAATTTGGGGAAGTGTTAAGGATAATCACCAGCCCAAGCCACGTACCTCAATGGTATATTAAAATGGTGACCCGATCGATCGCTATGCTCGTGATGAGCTAGACCCGTCGGCAGGGATCATGCTTGGGTAGCCTCAAGGAAACATCTCCCTTGTCCAAAGCTCATGTAATGGCTGTAGTCACTTTCCACAGGTGAAATGAACCGTAATCTCATGCTTGCTGTATGGATCCTCACGTATTGGATGAGTCCAAATATCTCACTTGGTAACCTAGCCAAAGGCTATCATGCCCCGGTAGGGCCATGTCGAAATTTATGGAACGTCCGAATACGTGACGATCATTATCCATCCGCTTGTACATTAGCATAGGAGTGTTATGCTGCCGGTTTTCCGCCGCGCACCATACGCGTCCATTGGGTCCCTCGTTGACCCTTGGGCTAATCCCACCTAGGAAAGAGACTGCACGACCACGTGTGTGGGAGAAATAAGGGTGGAAGGACCTACTTGCTTGCTTGTGCTCTGTAAATTTTGCATATCACGATCATGCATTATACCTACGTTTCATGCATCACTCTAACTTTTGTTCCTGCAGCCATCATAGATCTGCCCAGGTGGACTAGATCACCAACCGGGCGACTGATCCGAGTTCTTACTCCTGAGCTGTCAGATAGAGAGGGTCTACCGGAGATTTTATCAGAAATCAGTGGTACAGTATCTCAGATGGCAAACTCACCTAGGGGGGAAGATGCAACCAGGGCCATGATTGCTGAAGAAGTGGGCCGCCGTTTCGAAGAATTCGAGGGCAGGATGATGAATATGTTGACCGCCTTGGCACAGCAGAACGCTCAGCCGAATGCTCCACAGAATCCTCCTCCTCCTCCCATGAGACAGAATGAGCCTGAAGAAGAAAGGGTTGAAAGGCGAGAGGAGCCCGTTAGGCCGCCGCCGATAGAGTTAAGATCAGTGGCTTCGGGAGAGCTGAGAAGAAGGCCAGTGCTAAGAATTGATGATGATAGAGATATCGAGGATGATAGGTTGAGCATGGCATCTGAGAAGGGGAAGGCGCCTCAGGCTGATGACTTTATTTTGAAAAAGATGGAAGAGAGGTTCGAGGCTATGGCTCGTATGATAGGCAGAGCTCACGGGATGAATCCTGAGGATGGGGAGCTGGATGGAGAGGACCCGATCCCTTATAACTTCAAAATGCCGGATGTGCCGAAATTTGATGGTACTTCTGACCCCACCGCACATGTGAAGCAATATTCTCTGGTCATGAAGGGGACCACATTGTCCAAGAAGCAGAAAGTAGAATACTTTTGTCTGAGTCTGACCTCTCATGCCATAGATTGGTATCACGGCCTTGACCGCCGCACTAAAGAAGATTGGGATCTGCTCACTGGGGAGTTTCTGAAGCAGTACGACTGTAATACCAGAATGGAGGTGACTCTGAAAGATCTTGAGCTACTCCAGCAGAAGGCCGGGGAATCCTTCCATGAGTATCTTACCCGATGGCGGAACCGAGTAATGGAGATGCGCCGAAAGCCTGATACCCAGGATCAGATCCGTCTTTTCATTAAGAATGCAAGCCAGTACTTGAAGGAGGGATTGAGGATGAAGGGGTTAAAGGACTGGGAGTCTCTCAAAGATATTGCCATCGAAGCAGAGGGAGAGTTCTTAACCCGAAAGGCTAACAATGACAAGTTCGCCAAAAGGGCTAACCCCGGTCAAGGAGCCAGTAGGCCGGCAGGTCCCAGTAACAGCACTAGAAGAATGGGTGAAGTGTCTGCTACTGAGGTAGCCACCCAGAGGAAGTTTTCAAACTTGGGGAGACCATTATCCTGGGTCTTGAAGAGGCTGATGAAGGAGGGAAAATTGCGTCCTCTAACTCCTAGGCCAGCTTTGACACAAGGGAAACTGGGACATAAGGACAACGAATTCTGTGCATTCCACCAGCACTCCGGCCATATCACTGATAAGTGCAAGGCGCTCCGGCACTCTATTCAAGACTTGATCGATAGCAAGCAGATCTCTGACCCTGAGAAGAGAGAAACTGAGAAGAAGCCTGGTTATAATGCCGTACCACCGCCCGTGTTTATGATTCAATCTAGCCTGCCAGAGTGGTACGTGCTACAAGATCTGTATGGGAATGAGGAATCTGCTGTTGGTAATTCCGAGGATGGGAAGGAGAAAGCAGTTGTGGCGACCCTTGATTGCTGGTCTAGCAGTGAAAGCGGTGGAGAAACCGAGGATGACGGAGGGTTGAACCTTGATTTGTGGGGCTCCGATGGAGACGAGGGAGAGATAGGCGCTGTCACTAGAAGTGGAAGGGTGATCCCCGAGATTGCAAAGCTACCTGAGCCGGTACAGCCATTAGTGGAAAAAGAGCCAGAGAAGGAACAGATTATAAGGCAATTGAAGAAGACCGCAGCTCAGATATCCATATAGGATCTGTTGAGACAATCCCCCTCTCATAGGCAAAAGGTAGTAGAGGCTTTGGTTGAGGCCACAGTCGCCACCACTATTTCCCCGTCAGAGCTTTTGGGTTTAATTAAGGGGGGATCCGAGGAGAGATTGGTCTTTTCCGACGCTGACTTACCTGTTGAGGGCCGCAATCACAATCGACCCTTGTACATTAAAGCACAGATTAGCGGTAAGCACACTGCTTGCGTTATGGTGGACGATGGGTCTTCTATCAACGTGTGCCCTTTAATAGCTTTGCAAGCTTTTGGTTTAAGCGAGGATATGCTCAGCGGATCAGATCTGACTATCACAGCCTACGATAACTCGAGGAGGCAAGCCTCGGGAACCTTCAAGACCTTTGTCAAGACAGGACCTATCGAAGTGGAAGTTGAGTTTGTAGTTCTGCCCATTCCTGCTAACTTCTCGGCTTTGCTAGGGAGACCCTGGTTTCATAAATTAGGAGGAGTGCCATCCACACTGCATCAGATGATAAAATTCCCGCACGAAGGGGAGGCGGCCAGGGAAAACCAGGTCTCAGCGCTGGAAATTGCCAATCAGCCGTTCAGTGGCTTCCATGTGTCTATGATAAGGGGAGAGCATGGATCAGTAGATAGCCCGGCTGTGGTTAATATGTTGAAGAAGATGTACTATCCTCCCGGGGCTGGATTGGGTAGAAGCTCCCAAGGGCTGCAGACCGCGATCACCACTCGAGGGCAGAAGAACCGGAAAGGTCTGGGGTACAGAGGTGGCTTCGGCAAGAAGAGGGTGATAGACAGGATCCCCCACATTTCAGAGAGCTTTGTGCCAGCATCCTCAGTTTGTGCGTATACTGGTGAAGATGAACCACAGTGGATAGATGGAAGGATTGTCCCTGGTTTCGAGATTTTTAGTGATGTGTATGACTGGCACGTCGGGTTTGTCAAGACCACTGAAGACTTTTGGGATGAGGAAGTCATGACTCAGGGGATCACTTGGGACAAGTGCGAGCTTGAGGAGATCATTACTGAGAAAATGGTAGCTGCCAGGCTGAAAGGAAAGGAGAAGATAGCAGGTTTAGAGCTGGAAATGGGGGATTTGAAGATTTCTTCCGACGTGCCTGAAGGGCCTCTGCTAAACCAGAAAGTTAGTGAGCAAGCTGCAACGGCATCAACCTCGGGAGCGGCAGAAGAAGACTCTAGCCTAGATTGTCTTTTTATTCCAGAACTCTTTTATGATGTAAATGATAACTATAATATTATCAATAAGATGAACAATTTCACTTATTTGTGCGATGTTTCTAATGATTTCAACATGCATGAACATGATCATATTCCATCAATTTTTGACATTGACTCCACTGGCACAACGCCTTTCAATCTTGGAACCTCAGAAAATCCGAGAGAAATTCTAATAGCATCAAGTATAACTCCTGAGGAGAGAAAAAATTTTGAGAGAATAATAAGAAAACATGAAAAAGTCTTTGCCTGGACCTACGAGGACATGCCGGGGATTGACCGAGCCGTGGCGGAGCATGCCATCCCGACTTACCCAGATTGTAAGCCTGTGAAGCAGAAGTTGAGAAGGCTAAGACCAGAATGGGCTGACAAGGTTAAGGAGGAAATCCGACAGCAGATCGAAGCTAAGTTCCTTGTGGAAGTCCAGTATCCTACTTGGCTGGCAAATGTGGTTCCTATGGCTAAGAAGAACGGAAAGGTCAGGGTGTGTGTGGATTATCGAGATCTTAACAAAGCTTGCCCTAAAGATGATTTTCCACTACCCCATATTGATGTATTGATAGACAGTGCCGCCAATTGCGCAATGTACAGCTTTGGGGACGGCTATGTAGGCTATAACCAGATCTTGAACAAGATAGCTGACCGGGTTAAGACTGCTTTTATCACGGAGTGGGGTACCTATGCCTATCGGGTCATGCCTTTTGGCCTGAAGAATGCGGGGGCCACATACCAGAGGATGGCAACCAAGATCTTAAGCGATCTGATTCATAAAGAAGTGGAGGTGTATGTCGATGATATGATGGTCAAATCAGCCACCTGAGGGGGACACTTTGAAGCTCTAGAGAAGTTCTTCACCAGGATCGACAAGTATAATCTGCGACTTAATCCCAAGAAGTGCATTTTCGGGGTGACTTCAGGAAAGCTGTTGGGACATGTCGTCAGTCAGAGGGGGATAGAAATTGACCCCAACAAGGTGAAAGCTATCAGAGAGATGCCTGTGCCACAAAAGGAGAAAGATGTAAGGAGTTTCCTGGGCAAACTGCAGTATGTTAGCCGGTTTATTGCCAAGCTCACTTTGATATGCGAACCTGTTTTCAAGCTGCTTAGAAAGAATCAGCCCGTAGTCTGGAATGAAGACTGCCAGAGAGCCTTTGATAATATCAGGGAGTACCTGTTAAATCTGCCAGTACTAAGGCCTCCGCAACCTGTTAAACCGCTTATTCTGTATCTGGCAGTAGAAGACGGTTCAGTGGGCGCCATGATGTCTCAAGAGGATGAATTTGGGGTGGAGTTTGCAATTTATTACCTCAGCAAGAAGTTCCTGGCTTACGAAATAAAATATGCTGAAGTGGAGAAGATCTGCCTTGCAGTGATTTGGGCATCAAAGAAGCTGAGACATTATTTCCACTCATACAAGGTTCAGGCCGTAGCCAAGCAGAATCCTTTAAGATATTTGCAGGAGGCACCATCTTTGCTTGGAAAGATGGGGAGGTGGCTGCTCTTGCTACAAGAGTTTGATGTGCAATACATCACCCGCAAGACTATTAAGGGGCGAGCTGTAGCCGAATTTCTTGCTGAACATCCTATCCAAGGGGACACCCCCGAGTTTACCTTTCCCGACGAGAGCATAGACACGATTTCTGTTCAAGGATGGCAGTTGCATTTTGACGGGGCAGTGAACAACAAAGGAGCCGGAGTCGGAATCATCCTAACGACCCCAGATAATGAGAAGCTTCCTCTTGCTAAGAAGCTGAGATACAAAGCAACCAACAATGAAGCTGAGTATGAAGCGTGCACCTTCGGGTTAGAGGCTTTAACTGTGTTGGGGGCAAGAAACGTAGAGGTATTTGGTGACTCGTCCTTGGTAATAAACCAGATCCGAGGTGAGTGGGCTGTTAAAGAAGAACGACTGGTCCCCTATGTTCAATATCTGAAAGGGATGTGTGGGCAGTTTGAGACTTGTACTTTCCACTTTGTGCCCAGAGATGAGAACCGTCTGGCTGATGCGTTGGCAACCTTAGTGTCAATGTGGGATAACCCTGAAGGAGTGGCCATGAAACCGGTGCTAATTTCGAGCTCTGATAAGCCTAGTTTTGAAACCGAGCCAGTGATGGAGGTCGAGGCATCAGATGGCAGGCCATGGTACTTTGATATCATTAATTACTTAGAAAGCAATAGATTTCCAGAAGAGGCCACTGAAAAAGACCAGAGGATGATACGTAAGTTATCTACTCAGTTCATATCCTTGGAAGGGGTGTTGTACAAAAGACGGTCAGATGGGATCCAGCTCAGGTGCTTGAATGAAAGAGAAGTGCGCAAGATAATGGAAGAAACCCATGCAGGGGTCTGCGGGGCCCACATGAATGGATTGACCTTGGCCAAGAAGATCATGAGACAAGGCTTCTATTGGCTTACGATGGACACTGATTGTTCAAAGTATGTTAAACAATGTCAGTTGTGCCAACAGTATGCAGACTTGAGACACCTGCTAGTATCAGAACTACATAACCTAACGTCACCTTGGCCGTTTGCTGCTTGGGGGATAGATATCATTGGAGAGATTCGCCCTATGGTGTCCAATGGGCACAGATATATCATAGTCGCAATCGACTACTTCACCAAATGGGTCGAAGCAGAATCCTTCAAGAAAATTGACGCAAGGGATATGGCCAGGTTCATAGAGAGGAACTTGATCTGCAGATATGGCCTCCCTCATCACATAGTGTCTGATAATGGAGTGCAGTTTATGGGAGAAACCAGAAAACTTCTCGAGAAATATGGTGTTGAGCATCATAAGTCCTCTCCCTACCGACCGCAAGCGAATGGAGCAGTAGAAGCCGCCAATAAGAATGTGAAGAAGATCTTGTCCAAGATGGTCCAAACCTACAAAGACTGGGCTGAAAAGTTACCCTTCGCCCTGTGGGGATACAGGACGACAGTAAGATCATCTACAGGCGCTACACCATTTTCCCTAGTATACGGAACGGAAGCAGTGTTGCCGGTAGAGATGGAGCTTAAATCTCTAAGGGTGGTCATGGAGGCCCAAATCCCGGAAGCCGAATGGGCGCAGTAGAGGTTACAACACTTGAACTTACTGGATGAAAGTAGGCTGAAAGCTTATTATCACAATCAGATTTACCAGAAGAGACTGGCGAGAACCTTCGGAAAGAAAGTGAGGAAGCACCCGCTGAAAGAAGGGGACTTGGTGTTCAAGCAGATGAGGCCAGGGATATCAGACATCAGGGGGAAATTTAGACCTACCTGGGAAGGGCCGTACATCCTTAAGAAGCTGTTGTCCAGAGGGGCTGCAATCTTATCAGATAGCAATGGGAACAAATTCAAAGAGCCGATCAATGTCGACAGACTCAAAAGGTTCCACGGCTAAAGACCAAAATAAAAAGAAGAGAATAAAATGCCCTACAAGTCGAAAACCGAAAAAAGGCGGCTATGCTAAAACTGGGCGCCTCGACAGGGTGAAAACCGAAAAAAGGCATCCTGTACAAAAATTAGAGGCATGAGAGAAAATGTCCGATCGTGAAAACCCGAGAGGGCCGATCGGTAACAGGAGTTGATGCTGTTAAAATTTGGTTTCATGTATTGATAGCGCATAAGCAACTGAGTAAATGCCAAAACTGATCATGTATGCTGAAATTATCTAGAAATGTACACAAAACTCGTGAAAGGGGTGAATATTATTCTTTTCACTTTTGTCATTTTCTAGTTCTGCATTAAAAAGAAATATAGCACCAAAAGAAATACACATATAGTGTAACACCCCCGCCGCCGCCCCCGTTGGAAGGGCACCGGCGGGCGCGCTACAACACGACACTCACTCACGACGCGACAAAGCATACAGCGGAAGCATTCAATAACATATAATAGAAATATACTTCAACATAATTAAGATATAGAGTTGTAAATACAATATTCCAAAAGATTACAATTTTAAAATCCTTTACAAAATAATCCATATACAAAAGGAATTACATCAGGAAATAAAAGAAGTAATAACTCGACTCCTATGGCCTGCCTGCAGATGCACGACTCGAGCACTCCCAAAAATCCTTCACGATACCTGCACGGGATAAAAGCCCGTGCTAAGCGATAACGCTTAGTGGGGAGAAACAAGCACAACAGAACACTATACAAGGAAACATGCACTAATATACATAAATCATTATGAATCAGAGTACAGAGACAATACTATATAATCAGGATTACATAACGCAATGCACTAAACCATTACACTATTCAGAAATCACACTTCGATCAGAACACTCACTATATCAATGCAAGACAATTCACACAATAGCCTGAATTCAATGGTGGAGGATATGGGAACACGGCACGGGAGACCGAAGCCTCAAAAACACTTTAATACCCGAAGGTAGCGCGGGAGACCGGAGTCTCAAAACATTTTATCACTACACGATTGATGACCATCTCGGAGGTCGACCGCTTCGCCCAAACGGGGCGGACAGAACAGCTGAACACTAACCCTTCTTAAGCATGCTTAATTATCCTATACCTTGACACTTCAGGCTCGACAACACATAAACTCTCAAGACAGTACATAGACAAAACAATATTCAAATTAAAACTCTTATTTAATATAAATCCACAACAAGGACACTAGCACAATAATATCACGAGTCAAAGGCACACACATATACCATGCACTAGTGAGAAACCGTGCAAAGAGGAACAAACGAAACACATTCAGAACACAAAGCAAGCAGGAAGGGCCTCTGTCGCGATCGCGACAAGTGTCGCGCTCGCGACAGAGCACGGGGTACTTCCTCGCGAGGTCGCGCCAAAGGACCTCCTCGCGACGAAGCACTCGCGACAGAACTCACGGAGCCGAGCTCTGTCGCGCTCGCGACAAGCGTCGCGATCGCGACAGAACACAGTGTACTTCCTCGCGAGGTCGCGCCGGGGGGGCCTACTCGCGACGAAGCATTCGCGGCAGAATTCTCGGGGCCGAGCTCTGTCGCGCTCACGACAAGCGTCGCGATCGCGACAGAGACCAGTTCCTTCCTCCTCGCGCGCACGCTCGGCAGCACGCCCGCGCGGAGGTTTCCGCGACCGAGCTCTCTGTCGCGCTCGCGACAAACATCGCGATCGCGACAGAGGGCTCTTCAAGAATAAGGGGCCAAGTCCGCCTTCTGTCGCGATCGCGTCACTCGTCGCGATCGCGACAGAACCCAGATTTGCCCAATTCTGCACTTTTTCCTACTCTTTTCACACACAACTCCTCATACATGCATACAACAAGCTCAAAACACTTACCTTTCGCCTCCCACACATCACCGTATCACTTTCAAGCCACATAACGCATTTACACTATAATCAACTATAATTTCCACAAGAACACACTCACAATCAAACTCAAATACACTAACAGGGCATGCTCAATTCTGAAAACGCATAACATCGTCACTATATCACTTGCACTTCACTATAAGTCACTACACAATTTAAACACGCATTCATAAAATACTCAAGATTACACATAATATGCAAACACTAGCTAGAGTTGATCCAAGGAGGAAAATAAGGGAAAAGACCACAATCAATAACACAGCTCATAACACTTACTTGCACTCAAACATCATCAAATAAACTCCCAAACCTGGAAATCGCAGCTTTAACGGAACTCTTCACGAATCCACTTTATCCTTGCCCTTGCTCTTTCTTCTCTCTTCCGATTCTTGCACAAAAACCCAGTCACAATACACTCAAATCAGACCCAAACACAATCAAAATCAGAAATCCAAGAGTAATAAACCTCTAACCGAACTCAACCACTTACCTTCCACAAACCCAGCTCAAACCTTCAAGATTACCCCTCAAAACACAAGAAATCACAAGAGAAAAGGGATGAGAGCAGTAAAATGGAAGAAGGAGAGAGAGAGGAGACGGAAATTGAAGAAGAAAGGGAAGAAATGAGATAGCTTCCACGGGAAGCCAAACCCAAATGCTGCCCCTCCCTTCCTCTCTCCTACTTTACATTAAATGCCCAACAACCCTTGCCACTTGTCACAATCTTAGAGAATCAAGCCATCAATCCTAACTCATCCACTTATGGCACCATACACTAACCACACACAAATCTTTCTAACACAAATATCTTCTAATGTACCAAACACAACCCACACCTTATAATTTCCAATAACTCCACTAACATCCAAGGCACCATGCTCACAAACCACACAATAAAAGCCTTAAGTCCATTAACACCCTACAATTATACACTATAAACACACACTAATATTTCCCTTTACTTCACTTAACACTTAATTATTTAGTTCCTTTAACACAAAATTCTTAAATGTCCAAAATTCCTCTTACCCAAATTACGAAAATACCCTCACTTAACTGACTTACCACACAGATTCCGATCAGGCCCTATTTGGGTTGTTACATATAGGCTAAGCTAGGTCCTGCTGCTGCTCTCGCCGATCAGATGCTTGAGCCCTCGGGTCCTATTATCAGAGGCTGGGCTGAGGATCCACTTCTTGTACCCGCTGGTTGAGGATGCAGAATGGTTGCCAAACCTCGGGATGACGGTCTTCACAGGTAATCTACCCCATAGCTCATGATACCGGGAAGCAAATGCGACCGAGAGATCTCCTCCTCGGAAAGACAGGGGAACCCTCACTATATCCTGGGTCATCCCAAGCTGCCGTGTACATCGCGAGGTGATGCAGAAGGTGGCCTGGCGAAGGCCGCAGAGGGGAACGCAACCCGATGACCCATCAGTGACCGCATGAGATAGCTGGAGCCAGGCGGATGTAAAACTGATATCGTCATCTGACAGCTCACCAAATCTGGTAATACCTTCACCAGCCGTGGCACACCCATGCAATCGCCGACGAGGCAAGAAATGGCTCGGCGAGTACTGCGAAGTGACTCGAGGGGGCGGTTCAGATAGCATCTTCAGTTTTTCCTGTAACCAGATCTGAAAAAAAAAAAAAAAAAAAAGCCGCTGGAGTAAGTAGGGTTTACTTCAGGCAAAAATAAGGCACAGGGTTGTGTGAAAATCCGAAAGGACGCACCTCCCGCAAAGAAAAGCTAGTGTGATAATCCATAAGGGACGCACTACCTTTAAAATAATGACGTACCTGGAGTAATAAGGGGCTACCGGTAAAGGTTGTAGTGGACCCAGAGCTCACAGCGTCCAAACCCAGAATGGTTTCGGCTAGGACAAGTGGTAGGGGTGACAATCCCAGATGAAAGTCGCTCAGAACTCCAAGCAGACGAAAGTCACCTGTCAAGCCTCTTGGAACAACAGTAAGGAAGTTCACCATGCAGAATAGGAACGTGATACTTACCCGATAGGTGGGGATGTTGGTGAACTGATCCAGGGCCTCGATCAGTGGCTCCAGAGTAAAGGAGGAGCTCAGAGGAATCAGCTGGTTAGCCTCCGTAGGGGATATGCCCAGAGCTAGGGCTACGTCCCGGGTCTGAAGTAGGCCGCAGCGGGGGATGCAAGGCAGAGCGCCAGGAGGGAACCGGGCTCCCAGAATGGAAGCCAATTCTTCAGAAAGAGGGCACAGTTCCTGATAGGTGAACTGGAAGACGTGAAATCGGGGGTTCCAGAAGTGGGTCGCCGCCAGGAGTAGGTTCTGGTCGATCTTCACCCGGCACAGATATTTCAGCCCAGCCAGAGAGGAAAGGGCGCCTTCTCCCCAAGTGTGTTTGTCATCTAAAATACGGTGCATCCTTTGAGCAGGAGGGGAAGACATTTTGGGAAGAATAAAGGCCCAAGGTGTTGGAAAATGAAGAGACAAAAAATTTTCTGCAGATTTTATAGGGAAGGGTCACCGACGGCCTACCCGCCCCTATACAGAGACGGTCTGCCCGCCTCTCTACGGAGACGGCTTGACCGCCCCTCCATAGGGACGGCCTGCCCGTCGGAAGTCCACCTGGCAGATGCATGCGTCATCATTGCATTCATCACGCGCATTAACTTGCATTTATTGCGCGACAGACGGCCAGCCCGTCGGTCGCTTGTGCAGACGCCCTGCCCGTCGGTCACAAAATTCTATATAAGGGCGAGTGACAGACGGCGCAAACGTTGCTATCCCTTTCTTCTTCCTCTCTCAAGCGGTTTCTAAGCGGTTTCTAGCGTTTTTTGAGTCTTTTCTTCTTATTTTTTCGCGATTTCTTCATTTTTTCGCATTATATACTCACCCGGTGCCCGGATATTTATATTTCTCCAGTTTTTACACTTCTCCGGATTACATGTAAGTAAATAATTACTTTCTTTTGATTTTTATTCAATTTATTTCTACACCCCTTCTTCTTTTAACTTTAAGGAGTTTTAGATGATTTTAGAATTTAGGAAGCATGCTGCCCATTTTTTTTATATATCGTTTAGTGCAATTAAACCTGAACTTTTTGCATGATCACATAGAAGTAGAATTTTTCTATAATCTTGGTGCTTTAGAATTGCATCCTTTTAGCGCACCATTTTGTGCATAATTTACTTTTATGGCCTGAGGCCATTATTTTGAGTTAATGGGGGCACACTCTTGCCGTGGTGCGCCCCATTTACATGCATTTAATATTGCTAGGCCCTGAGGCCTATTATCTCACTTTTTCATGCAGGAGGTTGGGCACTTCCCTGCCGGGGTGCTGCCCAAATTTTTATTATTTATTCTAGAATTGAATATTTATTTACTTTCCATGTACAATGCATGCCTTAGGACTTAGAAAGCCCATTCTTATTCACTTTAATTATCTTCATGAGGATTGCATGTTCCTTTTGCCATGATGCGTGCAAAGCATGTTAGGCTACTTCCTTAGACAGGATGTTTGCTATTTTTATCTGTCATTACCTTTCCCTTTTTTATCTCATGATTGGGCCGCCATTGCCCTGTTAAGGCCTAGATGGACCTCAGATTTTTGAAAATAAACCTGATAGTGCTTGTTTTGCCATGTTTTCGCTATCTGACTCCTTCCCTTTTATAGGATGCCTCCCAGACGCAGAGCACCACAGGCCCAGCCCGAGCTTGAGGCTCCGGCTTGGATGGATGACGAGTCCGCTCAGAGGTACAGAGCGTTGGCTCAGGTAGAGTTTCGGGCCAGCCGCTTTGTATCTCGCCCTTTTCTAGAGGCCCTTGGGTTGGCCCCGGAGTTTGATCTACTTGCCGAGGGAGCTGGTTGGATAGAGTTTCTCGAGCCTGCCTTCCAGACATTTCCAGAGGCCACCCGCCAGGTCTTGGCCACTCTCCGCTACACAGGCTTTCAGAGTGCAGATACCGACCCGGGGGTGATCCAGTTTTGGTTTGATGGCGACCATGTCAGCATCACCAGGCAGAGGTTTGCTCAGGCCATGGGGCTCCCTACCGCGGAGGAGGTTGAGATCCCGCGGCGAGCGATGAGACGCGTCCATTGGGCGGCCATTGCTATACCAGGAGTGCTGTACGATCACGATACAGCGAAGAGCACCGTACTGGTGTCTCAGGCACTCCGGTATCTGCACAGAGTGCTTTCCAGCTCGTACCTCGATCGAGCTGGTAATCCAGGGTCGCTTAACGCGGCTGAGATCTGGAGCCTCTGGGCTATGGTGGCAGGCCAGTGTCTCAACATTGGCCACAAGATCTTGGCCAACCTGGTCAGAGTTGGCAGAGGGTCGACGCCGGTGGTGATAGTAGGAGGAGTCATCACTCGATTACTGTTGAGATTGGGGTTTAACCCCGAGAGATTGAGAGGACCCTTGCCGGAGGGGATCCATGTGGACGCTGCAGCGGCAGTTCAGATGGGGATGATCTCCGCGATTTCTGGCCAGGCAGAAGCCTATAGGGTGATGACTATCCACGAGACCCGGCAGATGTTCAACCTTCCACCCTTGGGGGCAGATCCTGATCACCCAGAGCACCAGGAGGAGAAGCCTCCACAGCCAGAGCCCGAGCCACAGCCCCAGCCTCCACGGACAGAGCCTCAGCCGGAGCACCAGCCTCCTCAGCCTCCTCAGTCGCAGGCAGTGCCTCCGCCACAGCAGCAGGAGCCTCCTAGGACCCCCTCGGACTTCGATTTTGAGATCACGATGGACGATCTCTTCGCCTCTCCACCGGCATCTAGGGCCCCGACTCCGGCCCCATCGCCGAGCACCAGGGTGCAGAGGTTTGCCCGCGAGCCCTCCGAGAGATACCATCCGTACTCCCGAGGCGATCCTAGGGCGTCCACTTCTTCGGCACCACCACCAGAGCCAGCACCACAGCAGCCAGCTCAGCCGGACTACTTTCAGCTCCTCTCCTCCATGTTTACGGCCTTTGAGCGGCGACAGGATGAGAGGGATAGGGCCATTCACGAGAGGTTGGATCGCCAGCAGGCTGCCATTGTGGAGCAGCCCCAGGCGGTGGAGCGCCTATCCCGAGAGCAGGCGGGCTACATTGAGCATACAGCGAGGGAGCAAACTCGGGCCATGGATGCCTTTAGAGATGAGCAGACTTGAGTTCTGGAGGCCTTCAGAGGAGAGCAGATGAGGCTGGTTGAGCAGATTGCTCAGGGACAGAGGGAGTTGAGGTAGCAGCTCGCTCATGATGTGAGGACGTCACAGGACCAGGCATCTCAGAGGGTCGATATGACCCTTCAGATGATTGATGAGTCACTTGACTCTCTGAGATCCTGCGTCCAGGCGATGGAGGGGATTCTCCCTCCTCTTTCTCAGACCATGAGGGAGTTTAGGGAGCAGACGGAGTAGAGCCTAGAGCATAGGAGGACGGCCGCCGCTGAGCAGACCACTCAGCTGAGCCAAGCCTTCAAGAAGTTGGGGGACAAGATCTCAGAGACCTTAGGGTTTTTGGGCACCTGTACCCAGCCCTTCTTGGACGGCTATGCTCAGGTTCAGTTCAGGCGAGCCCATGATCACGAGGCAGGACCATCTGCAGCTCCACCACCACCTCCGGCCCGTCCACCTCCGCCAGGGACCTTGCATATATCGGATGATGAGGATCCCGATGAGCCCTCAGACTACACACCTCTCTGAGCTTCAGGGAGTTATTTTTGTATCTCTTGTATATTTTATATTTTGTATATGCACTGTACAAAAATGACATTTCTAGTGGAAAACTTTGGCTTCCTCATTGCATGATTTTTCGATTAGTTGATTAATCACATCACAGAAGGTGTGTGTTCTCACATTTACTTATGTATCGATAAAAATGACAATGAAAAATAATACGAAACAAAGACAAATAACAAAAGAATAATAATCAATAACATCTCAATAAGGAAAAAAGGAATAAAAGAGGAAACATGGCGTAGCGAGTGAAGCAAAATCATGCCATCAATAACAGGTCGAAAGATGACCATTCCAACGTGAATTAACAAAATCTTTTATCTCACAGGTACAAAGGAATACCGACCTGAGCATAGACATCGATTAAAAAGATCTCCTTCGAAACAAGGAAACCAGCGGAGTTTCCACACTCCAAAATCGAAGTCGCGGTTAGAGAAACACTGCCCTTCACCAGATCGAGACTGTAGCCAAAGCATGCTGCATCTCACCAATCGAAGCTGTGGTTAGAGAAACACTGCCCTTCACCAGATCGAGACTGTAGCCAAAGCATGCTGCATCTCACCAATCGAAGCTGTGGTTAGAGAAACACTGCACTTCACCAGATCGAGATTGTAGCCAGAAAGTGCTGCATCTCACCAATCGAAGTCGTGGTCAAAGCATACCGCACTTCACAAGATCGAGGTCGTGGCCAAAGCTTGCTACACCTCACCAAGTACCCGTAGGTCGAGAGGAGACCGAGGAGAGTATTTTCTCATCGCCGAACAGATCGAGACAAGGTCCACCCGGCAAAAGGCACGGAAGGCGAAAAGCCGTCGCAGGTACGCTTCCCTTCCAACCTTTCTCTGAGTTTTGGCTTATCTAGGCACTTGTGCGCTAGTTTCCCCAAAACTGGGGGCAACTGTAAGCACCGTGTCCCGGAGTGGTCCGGATCAGAGGTTACCCTATGATGAAATCGATGCTCGAGCCTGTACGAGTGGCTGAATTTGGAGGTTTTAGTCCCGCGTTCCATGAAAAATGAGGTTTTTTTCTCAATTCCTGGGCAGAGGGGGAGAAAACGGAAGTTTTTCGAGTCAGAGGGGTTTTTTGTCCTCCACAAACGGCCAGCCCGTCTGTGGAGGCAGCCCGTCACCTCCGAGTCACCGACGGTTCAGGGTATTTTCCGACGTCCGTCGGAAAATCACCGCCCCTGTCAGGAGCCGCCTGGTTTCCCGGAGCACGCAACCGTTCCGACGCCCGTCGGTGGATGTGGCAGGGCCGTCGAAAGTGTCCTTGTGTCAGTAGGATTCTTCCGACGCCCGTCCCCATACACCGACGCCCGTCGGTCGTGTCTGGCTATATAAGGTCCGGATTTTCATTTGAAAAGGGTTGGAAAAATTTTCAGAAGAGGAAACTCTGCCAAAATTCAAGCACGTTTTCTCTCTCTTCCAAAAACACTTTCTTCTAAAGAACTTTATTGAATCAAGGATCAAATCAATCAAAGGAACTAAAAGCTAATTAGTTTTCTTTAGATTTTGACTCCAAAATCGATTTTCTAAAGGATTGAAGGTGAAATATCTCATTTTTTCCTCTGATCTTTCATTTTTCGTTTCTTGTGGAACGCGCGGGGATCTAACCGACACTAAGATCTTACCTGAAGTGATTATCTGAGGGTAAATATTCCGGATTTTCTCTCCATTTTCATCTCATATTTAATTCATATATTTATTTAGTTATTCATTCTGTGAAATTTTTGAATACCTGTCATTACTTTCCTTCATTTTGACTCCCTCATCTCCTTCTTGGATAAAACTTGCTTTTTGATCTCGAAAGGCTCTTTTTTCCTTTCTGTTTTCCGGAGACAGAGGTGACCGACGGGTCATCTTCATGACCGACGCCCGTCGGTCACCCGCCTACGGACGCCCTTTTTGAGTGACAAACGGGCATATCGAATAACCAAACCGACGCCCGTCGGTCAACCAGGAAAGGCCGTCGGTGGGTTTTGTCTCCATTTTTTGACCATTTTTCATCTCTATTCCGTCTCTTTGATTTCTTATGTGTTAATTTTATGAATATTAACATCTCTTAACTTTCTGTGAGTGTATATTGGTCTTCTTGGATAATTCCGAGCTTGAGCGGCTGCCTACAATGCGTGGCGGATTTCGTCCGGTTTAGTTTTCTTAAACCTCTTGATTTATTTCTCTCGCCTATTCATTCATTGATTATTTTATATATATGAATAAGCTCTTTTTATCCCGTTAAATGTAAGAATAGACCAACGATTTGTACTTAAATAAAATTGACTTTTGTATAAAATGCAAAAGGGTCCAACGCCCTATTTTCATCCAATAAAGATCATCACATATTAAATATCCTATTTTTAATAATGATGCATGAGAGGACAAAAGTCCTCAAAATAAACAATGCCCCGATTTGTGTATGAATCGCACATTTACAAAAGGGAGTTGTATTCCGCTCCTTGTATTATTGTAACTTATCGCTTTTGATATTTATTCTGCTCATTTACTGCTTTCCGAATGTGAATAAATGCGCCTTTTAACCAACTGCATAGCGTGGAGAGAGAGCGAACTAATGACATTAAAATTTGATCATAAACTAATTGAGGTAGAAATAGATGAGAAATCCCGGACCCAGCTCTGGTCTTTGGGCTCAAGAGGTTAGAGGTTATCCTCCAAAATACTTCTTGGGTCACGAGACTTTAGCGCTAATCCTAGGCCTCATGGCCCAACATGGATAAAATGCGCAAGTCTTAGGCTCTCCAAGGCGAGAGTAACTTTCCCAATGTTCTATTGGGTGGCGACTCCATGATACCTTCTTGTTGCCCAACATAGACGCACTTGCGATTATTTGCAAGATGCCAACGGACCCGCCAATGCCCCGGTCGCCCGCGTGCGGGCGGTCGAACGGGCGGCGCATATGAAATCCGGCGCGCGTCACAGCCTCACCTATAGTCTTACCAGGTAGCAACTTGAGCCATGGAGGAAGCATATTACTCTTCTTTCTCTTATGCATTTTTTAAACCTGACATTATAAAAAATCGATTAGTCAACTAATAGAAATTTCATTTGCATAAAAAACATATCAAATAAAAAAATATGTTGTTAATGCAATAATAACTTTTCTCACTTGATATAAAATTAGTTAAACAAATTAGTTGCTATCATCACTCCGCTGTAAATCGTAATCACAATCGTCTTCATTTTTTGAAGAATAAGAATCAAATTCAGCCTCATCATTAGATCCCTCGTCCAACAAAGATTCCTCATCATCTTAACATGAAATGTCAACATATTCATTGTCTGCATTGTTCATAGGTTCATATCGACACAAATCAGAGTTTCATTTATTTCATGAACTTCCGGTTATTCCTCTTGAAATGGATCAATATTTTCATATCATTCACTTTGTCCGGTGGCTTTCTTACCTAAAATGCCTCTAGGTTTTAATTTGCAATCTGACAACCAATCCGATTCTTTTAAGATAGGATAAGGGACATAATACACCTCGATTACTTGCATTGCCAACACAAAAGCTGTAAAATTACTAAATCTTCTCCGCTGGTTGATATCAACTAAATTGTATCTACTATACAGTTTTGTCCCAACATTAATAGTTGGATCAAACCATTCACACTTAAATATGACACAGTGTTTTATTAGCAATGCAACGTAATCAACTTCAAGTATCTCAATAATTTGCCCATAATAATCCATCAATTCCCCTTATATGCAAACCCCACTATTTATTGTTGCCTTGTTATGACCATGACTTTGTAACACCCTTGGACCCGTAAATGACACGGATACCAAATGTCACAGCACTGTACTGACAGCCATTACAAAGCACTCAATAATTCTGTAGAAATTATTTTTTTTACATCAATAATAAACACAAACATACACATATACAAAAACTTAACAGTACACTAACATACAAATCACATACCCAAACCATTGCTTCTCCCAACTGTGATCGTATACATGGTATGCCAAACCTTGCTATCGATCATTTCTTCTATCATAACTACGCCTTCGGCCACATCTAAACTATCATAACCTGGGCGCATAACATTCTATGCGCTAAGCATTAAAATGCCCAGTGGTGGATACATATCCTAAGTTTTCCATACTAATCTCATATATATGCACACGTAATTATTTACCTTTATTCAGATTATGGAAATATTTATTTCTAAGTCTTTTAGACAGTTTATAATGTACTTATATGGCACTCACTATCTTTCTTTTATCACTATCACTGCTATCAATTATCATTATATTTACCTTATTTACTATTTATAATTACATTAAACACTATTTATGTTATTGTCAATTTCACTATCACTTTCATATTAATCACACTACGATTTATCATTATTACCCTAACACTTATTATTTCCCCATTATACTTAGCTAAGCATTTTTAATATTCTAACTTAACAATTCACACAATTAATTTCATCAATCCTTTATAGTCTTTCATTCGATAGTCTTGTACTATAGTTTAATTCGTTAAGGCCCCTCTATATTACCACAGATACAAATTATCTTTCTATTGCACTTTTATTAATATTATCATTACTATTTACATTGCTAGTTTATTTATTTATGTGTCATTCGCTTATTGACCTATGTATAATCAAATCAATATTTTCTTCACTTCACTATTAGTCAATTTCCCCATTTCTTACATTTAAGTCTAAACTTTATCTTATTATAGTCAATTACAATTAAATTTCTACTTATTTACTTATTTACAGTAATACCGTTTTACCCTTTTTATCTTTTATTACCACTTATCTATAATTATATCATTATTTCAAACATAATTAAATTTCACACACATTTATAATCATTATGTATAAATATATCAATCAAATGCATAACATTCAAATTCAATTTATACTTTAGTCCTTGCTTAACTCTTACTTTCCAATTTTATCACTTCAATTTACTATAATTACAATTATATCCCTAATTAATCTTAATGTCACTTTTTAATTTACTATTATAATTATAATTATTTTCTTATTAAATCAACATTTATTTTAGCCAATAATTTCATGAATTTAATTACATAATCACTCAATAAATTATATTATTCACTATTTACATTTTAATCCTTTAATTAAACTTACTATTTCATTATTTACATTTAAGTCCTTATTCTTTTTCTTTAATTTCCAATTATGTCCTTAACTTTTCATTAATTCCATCTACGTCCCCTCTTTTTCAGCAATTCCATCTATGTCTCTTCTTTTCAATAATTCCATACATGTCCTCATTTTTCACTTAATTACCATAATGCCCTTACATACACTTGATTTACACTTTTGAACTCACTTATTCTCATTTTCCATTTTTACCCTTTCTTATTTCTTTTAATTATCAATTTACCCTTTTTACACTTAAATTCCACTTTTGATCTTATTAATTTATCAAATTACATTTAGGTCCCTAATTTACCACTTTTACACTAAATTACCATTTTAACCTCATATTTTATCAAAATTACCAAATTACCCTTATAATTACACTTTTTACCTAACTTACTCCATACTTATCTATTAGGTGTAAAATTACCATTTTAGCCCTAAACTTTCTTTTTCTTTCACTTTAGTCCCATTTTCACTCATTTTTCTTATTTATCACTATTTTAATAAATTTTATCACATATTTACCATCATGCCCCTAACTTTTATTAAATTACCATATTGCCCTTAAAGTACCTTTTTCTAAGTCAAATGTCTTTTTCAATCCTTATCTTATGTTATCTTTTCTCTATCCTTATTACTATCATTATTATATCTTTACCTTTATCACTTAATCATTACTATATCTTTATCCTTATCACTTACTTACATGTGTATCCATTTAATCATTCAATTAATTCTTTCTTTACACTTTTCCACCATATTTTGCAATAAATCTCCATTTAATCAATTTCTTTTAACTTTTGCCCCTAGTAACACCCAGTAATTATCACTAGACTGGATATGTAGGACTGGGCTCTATAGCCCTAACCTACTGAAGTGGCCACTAGGGGGCCAAATTACACTTCGCTAGTGTCGGAGTGACCACTAGGGGGTCAAATTACACTCCGACGACACTACACTTACACTTATAAATAGGCCATAATTGGTCTATAATTGCAAGTAGCCATGATTTGCTACTGCTGTCACATCCCAAAAATGGCCTAGTTGGAAATAGCAAGATTAATTAGACATTAAGGGTATTTTGGTAATTTATGCAAGAGAATTAAGGGCTTAATTGAAAAGTTAATTAAAGTTTTGAGAGAAGAATTTTTATTAGTGACCATTTGGTAATTAAGTGAGGACTTAAAGAGTTGTGTATGGAGCAGATGGTAAAAGTGTAGCTAGTGGAATAAGGGGTCTAATGCATATGTGCCATATGGATAAGTGAGTGTGTTCATATTGAGGATTTAAAAGGAAGAGAGAGGGAAGAGACAGAATTCTTCCTTTCTTACCTGTCTCATTTCTCCCTCTTACTTCTCTTCATTTCTTCAGCTGCTCTCTAGTTTTTGCTTTTATTGATTCCTCTAAGTTTGAGTTGTGTTTTAAGAGTTTAAGAGCTGAGTTTCTAAGGTAAGTTGTTGTATTTGGGTTCTTCATCTTTATCTTCTTCTGGGTTTATATTTAGTTGTTCAACAGTTTTGCATGGGTTGATATGGGTTTTATTTGGTTATTTTATTCAAGTGATTGAAGAGAGAAAGAAGGACAAAGGGAAAAAAAGATTGGATTTTGAAGTAGAAGGAGTTTTGGCATCAGGTTTGGGAGTTTATTTGGAGTGTTTTATCCATCTCATTTTGGATCCTGTTTTTGAGTTAAATATTAAAATTATTTGTGTATTTATGGTATATGAAAATGCATGAGTAAAATAGCTTAGTGTATATGAATATTGATAGATGATGTAATTGAGATATTTAATTGACTTGTGTTGAAATTGCTGATTGAATGATTATTGAGCTTACAATTTGAGTATATACCCTAGTTTAGGGAGAATTCAGTTTGTGTCTTACCAGACCTCTATGTATTATTTTGATCATAGCTAGAGTTTGAAAACTCCCATTTGAGTGTTTATTGCGCCATTTGAACCACGACTAACGTACCTTTAAAAGTCTAAAAGTGACCATAAATTAATTCTGTCATTAAGAGGCTTAAAAATGGCAAAAACCTGACGTGTCTCTACCCAGGTTGGCACATTGGAACAGTCCGTAGTGTTTGATTCATATCTATTTATTTAGGAGTCCAAACGACCTAGAACTTGTTCCATTGGAAGCGTAACATCCTAGGGAACAATTGTTAAGAATTACACTTTGTCTAAAAATGAGGTCTAGAGGTCAGTTCAGGCAATACAATTTTAGAGTGAAAAGCAGTCTCGTAAAGCTCCTGTGGGGAGCTACTGTCGTGAGCGCAACAGAGTTGCGACCTCGCGACAGAACAATTCACATAAGGAGTTTTCTAATTCTTTTTGAGCTAATGGTTGTTGTGGATCAATTCCCTACCTTTCCCCTCAACATATTTGTATACTTTTATGTGTTTTCTTTCCAGAATTGACCCCGTAATATACAGGAGTGTCCCAAGGTCTATCCAATGCATGATGAATCATATAAAGCTATGGGTAACTTAAGCATGATTAACTATGTATGCAAATGCATATAAACATGTGTGTGCTAATATGTAATAATATGTACAAGTTAGTGTGCAATCATATATATATAAAGTGTTGTATGTGAATGAGTTTAGGATCGCATGTATGCATAAGTTATATGATTTCATTGGTAGTATACACTACTATATGACAATGAGTTGTGTGTATATTGTTGTATTAAATTTTAAGCCTAATCAGTCATAGTTAGTGGATAAGATAAGCGCTTATCTAGGGTTGAGTAATATGTGTGAGTGTAGCTACCATATGCAGGCCTCGTTTGGGTCTTTGATTTGGCCCCGTTTGGGTCACATAAGATGTTCGAGACCCATGTCTCCATATGCTTGGATACTGTGTCCTATCAGTATCAAATTCCTGTATCCAGTAGTTAATGAATATCAGGCTTATATGTTAATATGTGTTGTATATGAATACGATGATCAATGATATGTTATATGATAAATGTGTATGAATTCATGGTTGGCATTGCGATACGTAAACCTATATGCTTGGGATGTGTAGTGTTTATATTAAACTATACGTAATAAAATGCTTATATCATGCGACTCCTTTGCATTTATAGTAATGTGAATTGGACATTGCATGGCTATGTATATGAAATATGATTGGTTATGTTGCAATACTTGAAGTTAAATATGATTCGATTAATTACTTGTTTTATATTATAAGAATACCTATGAGGTATAAGTGATGATATTATGCCATGTTTATCAATAGGATTGATGTTTCGTGTGATTATAAATGGAATATTGCTTACATGTTTTATTGCCATATGAGTCATGAGTTGTTATAGTAGTTGTTATATATGCATGTATATGTTTGTGTTGTTCCTCCCCACTAAGTGTTATCGCTTAGCATGGGCTCTTTTCCCGTGTAGGTGGCAGGTTCTTTTTGGAGTCAGACATCTGCAGGTCGGCCACTAGAAGTCTTTAGTTGGAGTTATTTTGTCTTCCGCTGTATTTTTGTATATGGGAACTGATTTTGGAAAATGTAATTTTGTAAAGGATAATTTTATATATATATATGTTTAATGTTTACAAATCCCTCTTTGTAAAACTATATGATTATTTATATAAGGATTTGGTATCTTTATTATAGTTATATGTAATTGTTTCTAGCATGCTTGAGTATGTAAATATATTTGTGTGCGTAGCGCTCCAGTATCCTTCCAACGGGGATAACGGGGTGTTACAACTGCGGCATACACTGATGTGCCTATGGCTAGCCATAGATATCCTGAGCTAGATTTACTTACAGATTAGTAAGGGCAATATCTCATCAAAATTTATATAAAAATCACATTATATCAACATATATATTTCGGTCAACATCTCATATTCACTTGTAATTTTTCATACACACTCACTTGTCACTGTTCATTCATTTTATACCATTATATGTCATTAGATATCAAATCACACCATAAAAATCCATCATGATCAATTCAGCCATTATACTAATTTTTCATTAAGTTCACTTTAATTCCATTTAACCACTCAATTATACTCTTTACATGTTAAACCCATCATAAACACTATTTATGTGCCACATTTACCACTAATCATACATTATATACCCATTATTCAATTCGGCCAAGATATTGATTTCTCATAAGTCCACTTTAATTTCATTTAACCACTCAATCATCTAGATTACATGTTATATATACCATAAATACCCTTTATATGCCTTATTACACAACATACCTCATTATATCCTTTATTTGGCCAAACCTATAATATTTTACCATGATTGTTTTTCAATCTTTTAAATAATCTACCATACATTACACAAGTTACACACATTATATCCATCATTTATAAGCCATAAAAGCCATATATACATTATATTTTCCTTAAGTTTTCATTCGGCCTACATGTGGGATTTCATACCATGGTGTTTTAATTTAATCTAAGCATATTTATACAATTATTTAAGTCCACTAAACATGATTATCAAGTTAGATTTAATTATTCATGCCTAAATCACATGTTCACACTTAGACATAACTTAAAACACATATATAATCAATGGAAAAAGAAGGATATTGTATCCACTTACCTTAGATTCTTGCTCTCCACTCCTTAGGCTTCCTTTCCATAGCCTTACTCCTTTGAAACATCCTTTCCCTTATAATTTCCTAATGTGGCTGAATTCAAACAACACCATAACATCAAATCCATGCTTCCTTTTTACAAAATAACTTCATAAATACACTTTACACACATGAAAACCCCCATAGGAACCTTTAAATAAAATTATAGAACCCTAAATTACATACCTCATTTTTGAGACATAACCTTTATCTATTGATTTTTCCCACTTCTAGCCCACCAAATGGATTCAAATCACCATCACCATGTTATAGAGGAGTTGAACTTTGCTATGGAGGGTAAGATTTGGGAAGAAATTAGAAGAAAGATGAAGAAAAATGGAGAAGAAACCATGAAGTTATATTCGGCCAAGAGGGAGAGAAGGGAGGGCGGTAGAGGCTGGATAAATCTAGAGAAATCCAGCCTCTTCACTTCCTTATATAGGCTAAAATTGAACCGAACCGATCCAATCTGTTTGAACTAAAATTTCAGTTTTTCGGTAATTTCTCACTGTTTCAAGTCATCTATGAGTTATTCAACTTATTTTCACTCCCAACCAATTTCATTATTCTTAAAACATCAAATATATCCTCTTTGGAAAATTTTAACTCAATCAGAGTCTATTTGGGTCCCGGTTCACTAAAATTTGTCTGGTTCGATTCAGTTCACTTCTGCCATAAAACACCATTCTGAAGCTATCAAAAATTACTAAATATTATTTCAAACTTGTACACTTCCCACATTACACCCTTTAGAACTCAAAATCATTTTCCAAAAATTTAATCAAACCTTAGTCAAACCCTAGTGTGACGCGCCCGAACCCCGCTCGGCATCCGAGTGGCCCTTGGGAGTCCACTTTTAGGACCCGAGATCGGATGGAGGTTCGTTAAAACTCATGAAAGTCGATCGCTTCGCAATGGACAGGGATTCACCCCTATTCCATTATTGGCAATCATCTTACGAGAGCGTCTATTGGGTATCATAAGGCAGGTACACGGAGTTGCCATCCAATAAAACATTGAAAAATGAATTCTAACCTTATGAGGCCAAAACCAGAGAGAGTTCGGGACGTCACCCTTATTCATACCTTTGGTTAATATTATGTGAATGAATTTTTATGCTCAATTATTTTATCTCTCTTCTCACACGATTCATGCAAATAAATTAAAGCGCATTACAAGAACATAAAAAGCAGTAAATAAAGCAATAAATAAAATATGATTACTATTAACCAAAAATAAATGCGAAATTCATAATAGTGCATAATATAGACATAATAAAAATACATACATAAAATGGGGCATTCATTTAGAGGAGAACATTGGTTCCTAACTACTTATTTTACAAAAAAGTACAGAGTTCTCAAATCGACTTTATAAAAAAGGGACGAAGTGATCTTGTTTTAATGAAAACATAAACATTTCGTTTTTGGAATAAAACGAGGACATTAGTCCAATTTTATTAAATAATTCTCAATTTAGTAGAAAACATTTGTGTGGTAGTTCTTTTTAAACGCGGTCGAAAATCTTTTATTATTACATGCCCCAAACAAATGAAAGAAAATAAAATAATAAATACATATTAGAATAAAAAATAAATCCTAAACTACTCATCTCGACCGTGCTTCGCCTAACTCCATGGGTGAGCCACATGCCCCTCGCATTGCGGTCAAGGCAGAAAATAAAATTGGTTAATAAAGGGTTAAATTAAACTAAGTGATAAATAAACAAATAATTAATTGAATTAAATAAATTGAGAATTAATTTGGCATAATGAAGGTAAAATAAATTGATACAATTAATGAATATAGAACACAAATGATAATTATGATAATCAATGATAATAAAAATAATGATGCCAATAATAGTAATATCACAAAACAAAAATAATAATGATAATAATAATAATAAAACAAATAATAATATCAATAATAATAATTAGCAATAATAGTAATTATGCAATATAATAATGATAACATGAGCAACAACAATAACATAAAATAATAAGAATAATAATGATAACAATAATGATAAAAATAATGATAATAAAACAAATAGCAATATTAATGAATAATAACATGAACAACAATAATAACCATGATAATATTAATTATAACAATAAAAAATAATAACATAAATAATAATAATAATAATAATAATAATAATAATAATAATAATAATAATAATAATAATAATAATAATAATAATAATAATAATAATAATAATAATAATATAAAATGGACATAAAACAAATAATACCCACAATAATAACAATATAACAATAATGACAAGTATTATAATAATAATAATAATAATAATAATAATAATAATAATAATAATAGTAATATAATAATAATAATAAATGCTAATAATAATAATAATAATAATAATAATAATAATAATAAACATAAAATAATAATAATAATAATAATAATAATAATAATAAAAATATAAAATAAATGAAAATTGAATAAAATAAAGGGGTTACCGGATTTCCCTTGCCGGAGCCTCACCGGAACAGCCGTTGACGACACCTCCGCCGCCGCAAGGTAGATCAGAACTCCCGAAACCCGATGCCGCCGGTCACACGCTAGACGGCGCTGCTGTTTCGTCGAAAAACGAGCTGGAAGCCGCGTGGTTCACCCCCTCCGTTCTCGCTGCTGCCGGCGAGTGGGGGACCCTGATGGCCATCGGTCGGTGCGTCCGAGCCTCCCCGTTCCTTCGGTGGGGCGCGTGCGACGGCCCAGCGCCGTGGCTGGCCGGCGGCACCCCCGCCTTCTTCCCCTCTTTTCTTCTTTCTCCTTTTCGGCATCCCTTGCATTTTTCCATTGGCTGGTCTGTTTCCCTTTTATTCTTTGATTTTGGTTTGTTCCTTTGGTTTCTTGGTTTTCTTTCTCTCTTTGGCTTCAACTCTTCCTTTTCCTTTTATTTTTCTTTTGGTTTCCTTTTCTTCCTTTTCTTTTTCTTCTTGGTCACTGTCCCTCTTCTTCTTTTTATTTTTCTTTTCTTTCTTTGGTTCCTGGCTCCCTTACTCTGTTCTCTCTTTCTTTTTATTTTTCTTTCTTTTTTCTTTGCCCAGCCGAGACCCCCTTTCCTTGCTCCATCTCTTCTTTTTTTATACCCCAAAATTAGGTTAATTCCTCCATATTTTATTTATTATTTTTACTTTTTAATTTTATTTTAATTTACTTAAATTATCACACACATTTAATTAATTAAACACTCCATTAATTAAATACTCCATATTTTCCTTTTTTTTTCTTTTTTTAATTTTAATTATCCTATTAATACATTAACTAATTAATTAATTTTTAATCATACATACATATATATATATATATATATATATATATATATATATATATATTATTTTTAAGTTTTTATATATATTTTCTCGGAGAAATTATCAAGGAGCATGGAGAGCCAAAATTGCCATTTTTAGATGTTACCCTTGACTCAGGACTCGGTGTCTAAAGTTGCCTCCAATTTTGGAGAAGCTAGTGCTTAAACACTTAGGTGAGCCAAAATTCAAAAAAGAAAGGAAAGAAGCGCGTACTTGAGGCGGTTGTCTTTCGAGGTTGTTGCGGGTAGTTACCGTCTGTTCATCGATGTGTTAACCCCTGTTGCTTTGGCATCTAACCTATGTGGTGTCTAGTCTTGTTGATGTGGTCTGTAATTGAGCTTAATGCGGTGTCTAACCTCTTTCGTTGTGGCATCTAACCTGTACGGTGCAGATATCCTCATGGATTGAAAGGATTTGGAATATTTTGGAAAAAGCTCAATGCTACAAAGGATAATGCTCCGAAGAGACTGAGAATGCCTTAAAAAAAGGACTTTAAAATGATAACGCTCTGAAGAGACTGAGAATGCCTTGAAGAAGGACTTAAAGCTAGTGCTCCGAAGAGACTGAGAATGCCTTGAAAAAGGACTTAAAGATAATGCTTCGAAGAGGCTGGAAATGCCTTAAAAAAGGACTTAAAGATAACGCTCCAAAGAGACTGGGAATGCCTTGAGAAAGGACTTAAAGATAATGCTCGGAAGAGACTGGGAATGCCTTGAGAAAGGACTTAAAGATAATGCTCCGAAGAGACTGGGAATGCCTTGAAAAAGGACTTAAAGATAATGCTCCGAAGAGACTGAGAATGCCTTTAGAAAGGACTTAAAGATAATGCTCCGAAGAGACTGTGAATGTCTTGAAAAAGAATTTAAAGATAACACTCCGAAGAGACTAGAAATGCCTTGAAAAATGACTTAAAGATAATGCTCCGAAGAGACTGAGAATGCCTTGAGAAAGGACTTAAAGATAATGATCCGAAGAGACTGGGAATGCCTTGAGAAAGGACTTAAAGATAATGCTCCGAAGAGACTAAGAATGCCTTGAAAAAGGACTTAAAAGAGACTGAAAATGCCTTGAGAAAGGACTTAAAGATAATGCTCCGAAGAGGCTGGGAATGCCTTGAGAAAGGACTTAAAGATAATGCTCCGAAGAGACTAGGAATGCCTTGAAAAAGGACTTAAAGATAATGCTCCGAAGAGACTGGGAATGCCTTGAAGAAGGATTAAAGATAATGTGTGTTAAATGTATGTGCAAAGCTATGCGCACAAGTCATGCTAGGGATTGATGTGTGAGAATTATGTGTACACGGCTATATGTGTAAAAGATTAAATGCATGTGATAAGTGCTTGTATTATGCACGCTAGACATGTGCAGAGAATTATATGTTGCAAGTACGCAGGGATTATGTGCACGAAATGTGCGCGAAAAATTGCTTATGCAAGATATATATAAAGTTCATGCATGTGTGAATGCACGTTGGGCATCGTCAAATGCCATGCACGTGTAAAGTTCTACAAAGAGATATGCGGAAGATTGTAACATGGAATGCACGTGAGATGCAAAAATAGATAGACCACATCCTAGGTAGTTAAGGGACTCATTGAGGGTACTGTTCATACTGTCTGATGCCCCTAGTGATATAGAAGAGTATCATCTTGGCTTAGAAATTCTGACCCATAATCATTTCAGAGAGAACCGTCTGGTGTGCATCTTCACCCCTCGCTCAACAAGCATGCACCCTTTTGCTATGAGCCGTACAACATCTTTCCCCCATGATTTTGATTCATGCTCTGTATTATGCACTTTCTACCCGAAGGGAGGTCATCCTAAGTAATGCTACCTTATCACTCCAGGTATCAGAAGTCATTATTTTAAAGGTAGTGTGCCCCTTATGTGTTTTCACACTAGCTTTTCTTAGTGGAAAATGCGTCCTTTTTGGATTTTCACACAACCCTGTGCCTTATTTTTTGCCTGATATGGACCCAACCCAATCCAGCGGCTTTTGTTCATTTATTTTTTTTATAGGAAAGACTGCTTGTTCCCAGGTTTTCACCCTGCCCTTTGGCCTAACTTTTTCTTAGAGCGCCAGTCACGGTTTTTATCTCTAGTGGCCCTTTTTTTTTTGTGAGAAAAGTTGGAGTTGTTGCGAAAGATGTTCCAGGTACGGTTGGCATGTGCTTATGTCTCAGATTGTGGTTGTATGAGTTTGATTCCTATCATGAGCGTGCTATAGAATTGGCCTCACAGTTGATAGCAGGATGAATCGACTGAAGTGCTCGAGCGGAAAGAGCACCGGAGGGTAGATAGTACCAATGCGCTGATTCTACGCCGGAACCAGACAACTTTGAGTATGCAAAATGAACTGCTCTGGTCATAGACTACACCCTTGCCTCCATAAGTGCATGTAAGAGAAGGGTACTTAGCCCTGCAGTAGATAATAGGACCCATCGACTTAGGCATCTAGTTGGTGAGAGCAGGAGTAGAGTAGTGTTGAGCATTTTCTATAGATGCTAATTATACCGCAAGTATACGGTGTACCGCAATAGTACTTAAGATATCGATCCCACGAGGAACGTGTTTACACACTATTACTAATTGATTTTAATCTTGTTTACAATTATCATCTATTACTAATTGATTTTAATCTTGTTTACAATTATCATAAATTTGATGGTTGAATTAGAACTACTTAATTTAAACCTAATTTATGCTTATCAGAAGAAGATAAATAGTATATGAATGAAGAATTAAACATAATGAATTTGATCCATCATTTTGATTTACATTTATTCATCTTTCATGCAAGCCAAGTTAGAATAAATTTTTAACTCACTCTCTCGATATGAATTAAAATGCCTAAAACATACAATTAAAATTCTAACTCACAATTTTCATTAATGAATTAGAGGTTTCTAATTACATATTTTAAGAATAGACACTAACCTATAGCAATTATCTCAATATACCAATCTCTTAAATATATCTTAATAATGAAATTCTATTAGATTTCAGATAAAGCAAACTCTCGAATTACTTTAACTTATAAAAATCAAGCAAAAGATACTAATAGAAAATCTGCAATGAAAGACTATGAAAGTAGATGAAAATAGAAAGAATAAAAACATGCAAATTCATTAAAATGATATTCATAGAAATATTGGAGAAGAATTAAAAATAAGAGAATAAGATAGAAGCCTTTCAACCCTTTTCTCAATCTCTTGAAACAGATTTTCTTCTCCTTGATCTTCTTCTTCAAACCATAAAACTAAATAAAAATTTAACTAAAAAATATCTATCTTGCAAAATACAGAAAAATTACTTAACTAAAAATTCATCCTCCTTTAAAATTACAGTTAAACTACATATTTATAGATATTAATCTAAGAATTGTGTCCCTTGAGAATGGTTGCAAAGTTTGGTGAAAGAAGACAACTTTTCATGTGTCTTTTGGCTCAAAACTGTCCCAACGGTCGTTTCTGTCGCGATCGCAACGCTGTCTGGCCAGTCACGTCGCGTTACTCCCCATCACGCTTGCCCAATTTCTTCCTTCTTTCTTTCTCTTCCTCTCTGGCCAGTCACGTCGCGTTACTCCCCATCACGTCGTGTCTTCGCGTGTGTGTGGCGTGACTGGCGCTCACGTCTCGCCTCTTCTCCCCTTTCTCTTCTTCCCTGGTTCCTCTCTTTTCCTTTTCTTTCCTGGCCTCTCTCACGCGTCACGAGTCATGACCTACGCTCACGTCGTGTGACGCTCCTCTCAGCTTCTTTTCTTCTTTTCTTTCTCTTTCTCTTCTTTCTCTTCTCAGTCACGTCTCGTTACCTATGGTCACGGCATGATCTCCTTCTTTATCTGTTCTTTTCTTCATTTTTCACCTACAAATAACAGTAAACACACAAACATGCACTCTAATACAAATAATCATAAATTAACACATCAAATCAAATTTACACACAATAGCATAATTAATTTACATAAATACACACAAAATAAATACATAATTATACTTCAATTTAGCTCCTATCAAATTCCCCCACACTAAACCTTTGCTTGTCCTTAAGCAAGAGAAAAGACATGAACAAATTCAACAGCCAGTAAATATAATTACAAAGCAATGTTCATTCAGCATATACACTAAAGTTGCAAAGATCAACTATCCCAAAAACTCACACATATCAGTAAATTAAAGTTCAAATTATGCATTAAAAAGTCAACAAGTTTTCTAACTTTACTACTTCCAACATAAAGAATATAAAGTCTCAAAAACTAAACATGAATTAAAGAGAGATAATTGATCATAAAAGTTGAAAATTTAAGTTTGCTAGTCACCTTTTAGGACAATTGAAGCTCACTTACCCTTAATCAAATCTCATGGCATTTTTAGACTTTTTTTTTTCTTTTTATTTTTTATTTTTTTAGTTTCACATGGATATATATATTTTTCATTTAATTCCATGCATAGCAAGAGAAGTTAATATGGGTGCGTTTTACGCTCCATCCCATATTTTTGCAATTTTGAATATACATCTTGCTATTTATTGTTGAAATTAGTGGGTGCATTTTATGCTCCATCCCACTTTTAACTTTTCTTTTTATTTTTTCAAGTCCTCATCCATTATTGAAAAGAAATAAGGGCAAGTATTATGGCTATAGTTTCCATAGGTAACTAGAAACTAAAAATTTTAAACAAAATGAGCAAATTCTAACTTTAAAAACATGGTAGGTAAAGAGACTAAATAATCTATAATGTTGAAATAAGTAAAACCAAATAACTTGAAAAACTTAAAACACATCCCAAACAATTTTGAAAAACTGATAAAAATGAGCATAAAAGATAATGAACTTAACAACCTATATCATATACCAAATAAACAATGCTTTATAATAAAGTTTACTAAAAAGCCTAATTGAAATATAAAAACACACAAACAAAAACAATCATGCAATTTACATACATAATACCTACACAAACTCACAAACACAGTCACAAATATCACAACACACAAAACAGTCACTCCCCCACACTTAAAACCAACATTGTCCTCAATGTGAAGGAATGATACACAAAAGCAAAACAAAACAAGTAAAAGAAATAAAACAAATAAAAGAAAGAACAGAAATACGCCCCTATCATGGTGATGGTGGAGGTGAGGGAACCACAAAACCCGATTGTATCAAGAAATTATCAAACTTGTACTCCAGCCTTCTTTGACGTCGCTCAATGGAAGATAGTTGCTCTTGCACATTAAATAACATTGAGGGGATGGTATGGCTAGATGAGCCAACCTCAGGAGCAGCAGCCGCAGCAGGTGGAATATCTGCCATCGCCTCATCTTCACTTGCCTCCTCCTCACCTCCTTCCTCTTCTTGAGCCTCTTCTTATGGCTCAGAAATTCCAGCAATATCCCTCCAACATGATCGAGCACGTGCCGGAATTTCCTGAAAATTATTACCAACAACCTCTCCGCGAACTAACATATTCTTATTAAAATAATGGCAAGGAAAAACTCTATAGTAGGCATCAAGATCAACATTTAAATTGTTTGCAATACTAGAAATAACATGCCCATGAGTTAAAGGCGAATCATGTTTATGTACACATTGCAACAATTGACTTACTATCCAAAAAGGCCAACATACGTCCTTGCGTTTATGTACACACCACATCAAAAACAACTCATTATATGAAACCCTATTGAATTCAGACCTATTAAAAACTAAAGAAGCTAAAATCCTATGCAAAATCCAATATCTTAAATCTTTGATAAACATGGATTTAGCATCCCTGGCCCTATAACGAGTTTGCAAATCAGTCAAAAATGTCCAAAATTCATGTGGCTTAAAAGATTTAGGTGGCTCGGTTAAACCAGTTTGAGAAAATCTAAATATCCTATTCATCATAAAATAAGTCAAAGTATAAGGTTTTCCAGCCATCCTAAAATCTAACCAATTCTCATTATTATCATTCTTTTTCAATGTGGTATAAAATTCTAAAACTAAATCAGGACGCACATTTTCATGCATAGAGGCAAATTTAAACAACCCACAAAATCTTAACATTTCATTAACTACTTCTAGCATGCCAATTTGATTAAGTAAAGAGTCAGGAAAATACTTACAGTGCGTCAAATGCCTATCACGAAGAGTTAAATACCTACTGTCTTCATCTACGGAGAAGATAGGAAACAAGGCACCATAATGAGCAGCAATATTCACTTCTTCAACTTCCTGCTCTTCTTGTTCAATACGAGAAACAGAGGGATTCTTTGTTCTCACCATATTTGATTATGTTGGGTAAACAGACAATGAAAACTAAAGGAAAGTAAATCTGAAAACAATAGAAGAAATTAACAAAACCAAATACACAAAAAGAAAACAGAAAAGATACAAGAAAAAGAAATAGAAACAGAGAACAAACTATAAACGAAATGTGGCTTATTTATGCAGGAAAAATACCGAAATAAATTTTTGGAGTGAAAAGAAGAAATGAAAAAGAAAATGAAACAAAAAAAAAATGAAAACAAAGTTACAAACCTGAAAAGAGAATAAAATACCCGTAATCCCTAAGTCTTAATGAAGAAAAGAAAAGAGAAGAAAATAGAAATGGAATGCTAAAATGAAGAACCAGAAAAACGAGAGGAAAACAGAGGATTGAAGGTTCGAAAGTTTTCTGTGGAAGAATAAAGAAGAAGAAATGAAAAAAATATGGCTAATGAAGGTCTTATATCTCGTGACCAGCGTGAGGGAACAAAAAAAATGAACAGTTGAAATGAAATAGAAAGGGAAGAAAATGAAGGGTCATGACTTTTAGGGTTTTAAAATTTAAATTCCCGCTTTTAATTCTCCTTTCTTCTGTGTTTTAAAGCTTAAACGGTTAAATTAAGTTAAGGTATTAGAAATTAAATGATATAAATCAGAAAACAAAACATAAGAAAACCAAATAATAAACAAATAATAAGTAAAATAAGAAAATAAAAAAATAATTAAAACATGCCTGATTACTTGATATACCCGTCACGAGTCGTGAGGCAACGTCATAACTCGTGACGGTCTTCACTTACCTGGGAGAAGAGCTTCAAGCGAAATCCTACGTCGCGTCACGTCGCGTGAAGCAACATCACGAGACGCACGCCCTGCAATACTTCGATCGCGATTTCGCGATGCTTGCCGTGATCACTTCACGTTACGTCGCGTCACGTTGCGTGAAGTTTCATCACGTCTCGCGCCCTGCCACAATCGCATTCTGTCGCGATCGCAATACTTGCCGCGATCGCGACAGAAGCAACATCTGCAAAACACACATTTTTTTTTTATTTATTCAATTATTTTGTTATTAATTTTTTTATAATTTAACAACTCTAATCTTACTAAATTAGCTGTAAAATAAAAACAAATGTGTTAATAGCATGAAAATCTATAAAATAAAATATATAAACAAATTGAAAACAAAGAACAAAACATAAATAAAAATAAAATAACTAAGTAACCTAAATAAAAGAACTAGATATATCATGGCTTAATATGCTCCCTAGGATTCTCCTCAGTATTGCTTGGAAGGCATCCTAGATTTCTTGAAGGTAAAGAATTAGCAAGTTGGCCTATTTGAACCTCAAGATTATGAATAGTAGCAGCATGATTTTTAGCAATTTGGTCAAATTTTTCTTCAAGTTTCTTTTGACTTTCATCTTGAGAATGTATCTTATAATTAATTTCTTCAATGAATTTATCAATTTTAACCTCAAAGGCCCCAAACCTATCTTGTGGTTGTTGGTATCCTACACCTCTATTTTGGTTGTTAACATTATTATTCCCCCAAGAAAGGTTAGGATGGTTTCTCCAACCAGCATTATAAGTGTTAGAATAAGGATTACCACGACCTTGACCTTGAAGAAAATTAACTTGTTCTTCCTTATTAACCATGCCTAAATTGCAATTATCACTCTTATGTCCTTGTTGACCACACACATTGCATGCACTTAATGAATTACCACCCATACTTAGATTATTAACTCTATGATTCAATGCTTCAATTTGGGCTTGTAATGCAACCATAGTATCTACTGAATGTACTCCCCTAGCATTAGAATTATTATACTCCCTTACTCTTTCAGGAGGCCACATACAGTTATTCATTGCCATCTCTTCCAATAGCTCATATGCTGCATCAATTGTTTTCCTCATTAAAGAACCTCCAGCAGCAGCATCAATAGTCCCCCTTGTGGTATGATTTACTCCATTATAGAATGTTTGCATCAACAACTCTCTTGGCAAGTTATGGTGTGGACACATCCTTTGCAATTCTTTGAATCTTTCCCAAGCCTCATATTGTAACAACCCAAATAGGGCCTGGTCGGAATCTGTGTTTTAAGTCGGATAGATGAGAGTATTTTCGTAATTTGTGTAAGAGGAATTTTGGTTAATAAGGATGTATGTGTTAAAGGAATTAATTAATTAAGTGTTAAGTGAAGTGAAGGGAATATTAGTGTGTGTTTGTAGTGTATAGATGTAGGGTGTTAGTGGTCTAAAGGCTTTTATTGTGTGGTTTGTGAGCATGGTGCCTTGGATGTAAGTGGATTTATTTGGAAATTATAAGGTGTGGGTTGTGTTTGGTACATTAGAAGATATTTGTGTTAGAAAAGCTTGTGTGTGGTTAGTGTATGGTGCCATAAGTGGATGAGTTTAGATTGATGGCTTGATTCTCTAAGATTGTGACATGTGGCAAGAGGTTGGTGAGTAATTAATGAAAGTAGGAGAGAGGAAGAGAGGGGCAGCTTTTGGGTGAGGCTTCCCGTGGAAGCTATCTCAAATTCCTCTTTCTTTCTCATTTTCCCGTCCTCCTCTCTTTCTTGCTTTCATTCTTCTACTCTCATCTCTCTTTCCTCTTGTGACTTCTTGAGTTTTGAGTGGTAATCTTGAAGGTTTAAACTGGGTTTGTGGAAGGTAAGTGGTGGAGTTCGGTTAGAGGTTTCTTGCTCTTTGTTTTTTTTTAGTTTTGATTGTGTTTGGGTCTGATTCGAGTGCGTTGTGGCTGGGTTTTTGTGCAAGAATCGGAAGAGAGAAGAAAGAGCAAAGGCAAGGATAAAGTGGATTCGTGAGGAGTTCCGTTGAAGCTGCGATTTCCAGGTTTGGGAGTTTATTTGATGATGTATGGGAGCTTGATTTGTAGTGCTTGAGTTTGTGGTTGAGTGCATGTAAATGGTGTGAGCTGTGTTGTGGATTGTGGTTTTTCCCCTATTTTTTCCTTCTTGGATCAACTCTAGCTAGTGTTTACATGTTATTAGTAATCCTGAGTGTGTTATGAATGCATGTTAATCGAGTATTGATTTATAGTGAAGTGATTGTGATATAGTGAAATTGTTATGTGTTATGAGATCATGATTGTGCCATGTGAGTGAATTTTGATACATCGATGTGGTATTATTGTTTAAAATGTGTTATGTGGCTTGAAAGTGATGCGGGGATGTGCTGGAGGCGAGAGGTAAGTGTTTTGAATATGTAGTGTGCATGTATGAAAAGTTGTGTGTGAAAAGAGTAGGAAAAAAGTGCAGATTAGGGCGAATCTGGGTTCTGTCGCGATCGCGACAAGTGCCGCGATCGCGACAGAAAGCGGACTTGGCCCCTTGTTCTTGAAGAGCCCTCTGTCACGATCGCGACGCTTGTCGCGAGCGCGATAGAGAGCTCGGTCGCGGAAACCTCCGCACGGGCATGCTGCCGAGCGTGCGCGCGAGGAGGAAGGAACTGGTCTCTGTCGCGATCGCGACGCTTGTCGCGAGCGCGACAGAGCTCGGCTCCGTGAAATTCTGCCGCGAGTGCTTCGTCGCGAGTAGGCCCCCTGGCGCGACCTCGCGAGGAAGTACCCCGTGCTCTGTCGCGAGCGCGACACTTATCGCGATCGCGACAGAGCCCCTTCCTGCTTGCCTTATTTTCTGAATGTGTTTCTTTTGTTCCACTTTGCACGGTTTCTCACTATTGCATGGAATATGTGTGTGCCTTTGACTCGTGATATTAATGTGCTAGTGTCCTTGTTACGGATTTATTTAATATGAGAGTTTTAATTTGATTATTTTTTTTGTTATGAATTGTCTGGTGAGTTATTGTGTTGTCGAGCCTAAAGTGTCAAGGTATAGGATAATTAAGCATGCTTAAGAAGGGTTAGTGTTCAGCTGTTCTGTCCGCCCCGGTTGGGCGAAGCGGTCGACCTCCGTGATGGTCATAAATCGTGTAGTGATAAAATGTTTTGAGACTCCGGTCTCCTGCGCTACCTTCGGGTATTAAAGTGTTTTTGAGGCTTCGGTCTCCCGTGCCGTGTTCCCGTATCCTCAACCATTGATTTCAGGCTATTGTGTGAATTGTCTTGTATTGATAAAGTGAGTGTTCTGAGCAAAGTGTGATTTCCGAAAATACTAATGGTTTCGTGTATTGCGTTATATTATCCTGATTTTATACTAATATATCTCTGTACTCTGATGAATAATAGATTATGTATGTTAGTGCGTGTTTATTATTATAGTGTTCTTTTGTGCTTGTTTCTCCCCACTAAGCGTTATCGCTTAGCACGGGCTTTTATCCCGTGCAGGTATCGTGAAGGATTTTTGGGAGTGCTCGAGTCGTGCATCTGCAGGCAGGCCATAGGAGTCGAGTTTATTATTTCTTTTGTATATGGATTATTTTTGTAAAGGATTTTAAAATTTGTAATCTTTTGGGATTTTGTATATATAACTTTATATTTTAATTATGTAATGAAGTATTTTTTTTCTATGATGATCTTTATTATTGGTTATTGAATGCTTCCGCTTAGCGCATGTATGCTTCTGCTGTATGTTTTGTCGCGTCGTGAGTGAGTGTCGTGCTGTAGCGCGCCCGCCGGCGCCCTTCCAACGGGGGCGGCGGTGGGGGTGTTACACATATAATAATTCATTATCATTTTGAACAAATGTAGTGATATCCTTTATGATTTTTGCAGTTTTGGCTAATGGAAAATATTTGGATAAAAATGCTTGGGCCAATTGGTCCCAAGTAGTTATAGATCCTCTTGTTAGGGAATTCAACCAAGCTTTTGCTTTATCCTTCAAAGTGAATGGAAAAAGCATAAGTTTGATTGCATCAGCCGAAACCCCATTTATCTTAAAGGTATCACAAATCTCAAGAAAATTTGCCAAATGAGCATTTGGATCCTCATTTGCCAAACCATAAAATTGAATACTATTTTGAATCATTTGTAATAATGAAGGCTTAATTTCAAATTGATTGGCATTTACCGTTGGTCTTACCACTCCTTGTTGAGCACCACTCAAAGCAGGTGTGGCAAAGTCCATCAATCTTGGTGGATTTTCTTCAGCCATGATAATTGATCTCCTATTTTTGTTCTTCTTTTTATTGGATTTCCGGTTACTCAATAAAAACCTCTCAATTTCAGGATTTAAAGGCTCAAGCTCTTCTAAAAAACTCCTTGTACTAGGCATGAACTTCCAAAATCCTGTAAAAACAAAACACAAAATTAATTTAAACAAATAAACAAATTAAAACAAAAGAAAATATTGTAATCCAAAATCATAAATCAATTTTTATAATGGCAAAACAGCCGTTCCCCGGCAACGGCGCCAAAAACTTGTTGAGCATTTTCTATAGATGCTAATTATACCGCAAGTATACGGTGTACCGCAATAGTACTTAAGATATCGATCCCACGAGGAACGTGTTTACACACTATTACTAATTGATTTTAATCTTGTTTACAATTATCATAAATTTGATGGTTGAATTAGAACTACTTAATTTAAACCTAATTTATGCTTATCAGAAGAAGATAAATAGTATATGAATGAAGAATTAAACATAATGAATTTGATCCATCATTTTGATTTACATTTATTCATCTTTCATGCAAGCTAAGTTAGAATAAATTTTTAACCCACTCTCTCGATATGAATTAAAATGCCTAAAACATACAATTAAAATTCTAACTCACAATTTTCATTAATGAATTAGAGGTTTCTAATTACATATTTTAAGAATAGACACTAACCTATAGCAATTATCTCAATATACCAATCTCTTAAATATATCTTAATAATGAAATTCTATTAGATTTCAGATAAAGCAAACTCTCGAATTACTTTAACTTATAAAAATCAAGCAAAAGATACTAATAGAAAATCTGCAATGAAAGACTATGAAAGTAGATGAAAATAGAAAGAATAAAAACATGCAAATTCATTAAAATGATATTCATAGAAATATTGGAGAAGAATTAAAAATAAGAGAATAAGATAGAAGCCTTTCAACCCTTTTCTCAATCTCTTGAAACAGATTTTCTTCTCCTTGATCTTCTTCTTCAAACCATAAAACTAAATAAAAATTTAACTAAAAAAAATCTATCTTGCAAAATACAGAAAAATTACTTAACTAAAAATTCATCCTCCTTTAAAATTACAGTTAAACTACATATTTATAGATATTAATCTAAGAATTGTGTCCCTTGAGAATGGTTGCAAAGTTTGGTGAAAGAAGACAACTTTTTATGTGTCTTTTGGCTCAAAACTGCCCCAACGGTCGTTTCTGTCGCGATCGCGACAGAACGCGCCTGCCCAATTTCTTCCTTCTTTCTTTCTCTTCCTCTCTGGCCAGTCACGTCGTGTTACTCCCCATCATGGCGTGTCTTCGCGTGTGTGTGGCGTGACTGGCGCTCACGTCTCGCCTCTTCTCCCCTTTCTCTTCTTCCCTAGCTCCTCTCTTTTCCTTTTCTTTCCTGGCCTCTCTCACGCGTCACGAGTCGTGACCTACGCTCACGTCGCGTGACGCTCCTCTCAGCTTCTTTTCTTCTTTTATTTCTCTTTCTCTTCTTTCTCTTCTCAGTCACGTCTCATTACCTATGGTCACGGCGTGATCTGCTCCTCTCTCTCGTGATCCTCTCCTTCTTTATCTGTTCTTTTCTTCATTTTTCACCTACAAATAACAGTAAACACACAAACATGCACTCTAATACAAATAATCATAAATTAACACATCAAATCAAATTTACACACAATAGCATAATTAATTTACATAAATACACACAAAATAAATACATAATTATACTTCAATTTAGCTCCTATCAAGTAGCCGTTTAGATTTCACACATTCAGTAATGAATGATATTTCTCTTTATAAAAGAACTAAGAAATGATGAGTTAAACTGCTTTTGTTTTGTGTATTTGCAAAGACTGTGTGCATTTTAGAATGATTTCTCCATACATGATCACCATTTAACATGGATTCAGAATGCAAAATTACATCTAATCTCAGAGTGGATCTTGTATCTATCAGACTCCTGTTTCCAATCAGCCCTCACGGGTTTTCTTGATTGAATATTTTCTCTCTTTTTTATTTTTATTTTTTTTATTCTTTATTTAGCCTCTGCCATGGACCCTCCTTCAGTTCGTCAGTGTTGATTGAATTTGCTTCCATCTTCGTTAGCCGGGAAAGCTGCTCCTTCAGAGAGTGGTTCTTTTTTTTGTATCGAAATCTTGTTCTGGTCCCTTGTGCAGACTGGTTGAGGTGATGGGTTCCTTATTTGGGGCTTGGATGTGAAATCTCACACTTTGCTTTTATTGGCTTTGGTGATTCAAATTCTAAAATGATTTTTCAACGGTTGAGATTAGGGACAGGTTAGGCTCGGATGATCTGGGGCCAAGATTGTGGTTTTTTTTTCTCTCTTTTGTTTTTTTTGTTTTTTTTTACCCAGCCGAGACCCCCTTTCCTTGCTCCATCTCTTCTTTTTTTATACCCCAAAATTAGGGTTTGACACTCTCATTAATTCCTCCATATTTTATTTATTATTTTTACTTTTTAATTCTATTTTAATTTACTTAAATTATCACACACATTTAATTAATTAAACACTCCATTAATTAAATACTCCATATTTTCCCTTTTTTTTCTTTTTTTCAATTTTAATTATCCTACTAATACATTAACTAATTAATTAATTTTTAATCATACATACATATATATATATATATATATATATATATATATATATATATATATATATATATATATATATATATATATATATATATATATATATATATATATATATATATATATATATATATTTATTTATTTATTTATTTATTTATTTTAAGTTTTTATATATATTTTTTCGGAGAAATTACCAAGGAGCATGGAGAGACAAAATTACCATTTTTAGATATTACCCTTGACTCAGGACCCGGTGTCTACACCTGGTTCAATTGAACCGAACCAGAGGCCAACTTCAAAATGACTTTCAGAGGCCTATTTAACTCCATTTTCACTCCAAATTTCACCACTAGACTCCTTTTAACTTATACTTTCCAATAGTCCAATAAAATATTTTTCACTACTAGCTTCTCGGGAAGTCACCCATCAGGGGCTTCCCTAGCCAGAGCACGTTCATCCTTTTTCCTCCACTGTCCTTTAGGGCGCAATCACTGTTGTTTTCACATGAGATTCACACTATATACTCTACGAATTTCACCAATCACCACTAGCCTGGTATTTTGGGCCATTACAAACTTTGTGTATGAAATTTGTATCCATTAACAAAATATACTGGATACGATTTAACAATTTGCAAAAGTCCTCTTGCAAGATCCGAGATGAACTTATTTTCAATTCAATTTGCTGATGTCTACAGAATGAAATACTCTAATGTCATTTAAATGAATATTGCATAATTGTATAAGTCATTTTGTATATTGGAAGTCAAAACTTACATATGTCTTGAACCATTGATGAAAGTGCTTTTCGACTTCTTTGTTGATGTCATTTTGAGTTATTTCAGGCATCTGCTCCTGTAACCATTCCTCATATTGTCACACCCCAAAATGGCCCTAGTTGGAAGGTACATGCTAAGTTGGGATTAGTGAGGATATTTTGGTAATGTGCGCTTATGGAATTTGAGTATTAAGGACCCGATTGAAGAATTAATTAAAGTTCAGGTGAAGAATTATTATGCTAGTGGGTGAAGTGCAAGTTTACCAAGGATTTAAGTAGGATTTGCCAAGGACCAAAGTGTAAAAGTTAAGATATTTTGGATTGGACCAATAGGAGGCTGCCATGTGGACTTGTTAGGTTTCTGCATTAATTGAGAAGAAAGAAAAGGAGGAAAGAAAAGAGAGAGAACGCAGGAAAGGGGCTGTTCCCGTTCCCCTCTCTTTTTCAGCCCTTCCTTCTCTTTTCTTCTCTAATTTCTGCCCTTCCTCCTTGTTCTTCTTGTGGTTGGTGATTATTGGTGCCTTGGTTGAGTTTTGGGTCAGCTTTGAAGAGGTAAGTTGGAGTTAGGGTTTCCTGCGTTTTGGATTTGCTTCTCCTTCTTCTTATTCCTCTTCTGATTTTGATTTGCTTTGGATTTGAGTTTGGGTTTTGAAGGAGTAATTTGTGGGTTTTGTTTGTGCAAGTGATTGGTGATAAGAAGAAGCAAAGTAAAGGAAAAGAGAAGATTAAAGATTGAAGCTTGAAGAGAGAAGCTGATTGTGTAACAAGAGGTTTGGGAGTTTGATTTCTACTTTGGAATTTTGATTTGTCTCTGCCCTCTTTCCTCTTGGATCATGGATGTATATTTGTGGGTGATTTCCAGAAATTTGAGTGTTGATATGAGGTTATACATGATTTGTTTGAGAATAATTTGTGTATTTATGATTTTATATGTTAATGAAATTCTGGAAATTACATGATATTTGGTGTTTAAATGGTGTTTATGACTTGGGGTTTTGAGCATGTTGAATTTAGAACTTATATTGTGAATATCAGATTGTGATTATGTGAATCATGTTTAAGTGAGATTGTTTGATTATGTATGTTAGATTGATGGAATTAAGTTAATGATTGAAGTGTGAAATTGCATGTTGGTTGTGAATGTCAAGCAAAGAAGGTGAGTTTTTGGATGATTAACATGGTATAAATATGCAATTTTGGTGTTGTGTTGTTTGGGTTTCGAATTGGAGTGATTTCTGCAATTTCTGGAATTTCCAGAAGTCACACGGCGGTAAGGAATTGGCTCACCGCTGTGTGAATCGAGGAAATTCCTCAGATAATGCAAGGCTGTAGTTCTACACGGCGGTAAGGATATACCAATACCGCCGTGTAAAACGTTACTGCCCAGGTATGTCTGAACTGAGAGTCTTACACGGCGGTAAGGGTTTCCCTTACAGCTGTGTAAAACGCCTCTGTCCAACATCGTGTTGGACATGTTACACGGCTGTATGGGTTACACCATACCCCCGTGTAACTGTCTTACACGGTGGTATGTATTTGTCATACCGCCGTGTAAAACGCTACTGTCCCCCAATTTGCAGATTTCAATCTTCTTCTTTTTCACTCCTTCTTTACTTATGCTAGGTTTTAAACATTATTTAGTGTCATTTTTCATATCTCATATTAGTTAATGGTATGTTCTGCTATGCTAAATTTATGGAATGCTTTAATGGATTTTGGAATGAGTTATTTATACTTTAAGTTATGAACTCGACATGTGTTGGTATTATGCTATGCCAAATTTATTTGAATACTATGGTTGATGTCTAAATGCATTATTATGCTTTAGCAGTTGAACTTAATGTGTTATGTTTAAATGTAATTTGGTTTATGCTTGGGTTATATTTAGTTATCCTCATCTATTGCATGATTAGGATTTTGTATCGATAAGCATTAGCATGATAGTGTTTCTATACTTGATTCTGATATGCTTAGTAATGGGATCTCTGTTAGTTTATTCTTTTGTTTAAATGGTATGTTTTGGCCTATCTATGTTAATTATTGTGGTTCGTAGCGTGTGATGCATATTGAATACAAGTGGGTTGAATGCCATGTTCATGGTTACTATTCTTATGAGCTTATTATATGGTATGTATCATCATACGATTTGTGCGGGGTATGACAGACATCATGAATATATGTATACCTCTCCTATACTCTGGATTATGCTTGATGGTATATATATGTATATGTATTATGTGATTCGAAATATGATTTGTTTTATGCATGACCTGTGCGAGTCAGTCTAGTGGATAGTTAGGCATGCCTAATAGAGTCCCGTTAGCTGCAGCCCTTTGGATGTTTGGACCCTGATCAGGTCCCCCGTTTGGTTCCTCGCGAACCCTTTATGTGTTCGGATCCTCGCGATCCTTTTTAATGTGTTTGGATCTTGTTTAAGATCCCCCTCAGTAAAATGTTTTAAATGTGATAAAATGAAATGGTTTTCGATTCGTACCCGTAAGGTACCCCTGTGGCCGATTTGTACCCGTAAGGTACTGTCCGTATACTCGTTATCCACTATTGTGAGTCAACAGGTGTTTTGTTGTTTGGTTTTGCTTCGAAATATCTATGAGAATGTGATATCCGAATGAGCATGATAAGGATTTGAGGAATCAGTTTATATGCATACGAACGTGAATATGGGCTTCGTAATGTGCGTCTTTATTATGTAAGCGTGATTTTATATCTGATCCGATTATCCGTATTTGTTACATGATATGTTTTAAGCTTCTAATGCTTTGAATGTGATTCGATTAATGCATTTCCATTTGTGACTCAAGCATATTTTTATTATATATAAGCATGTGAATCAGATCGGTATATGTTTAGTCTTATGAACTTGTCCTCTTGAATGCTTTGATGTAGAGCTATGATATACGTTTCCTTGGTTCTTGCCATCATAGTAATTTCGGTATGTTGATATGTGTTTACGTTACATGGTGTGGTAGCATTTACATTGTGTAGTGTTATGGGGTATCGCCGTATATATGATATGCCGGTCTCTGCTGTCGTGGTAATTTCAGCATGTGGTTAAGTTTCTATGTTTCTCTGTTTGCTGTTACGTGTAGTGTGTAGTAATGTGAGGGTATGGTGTCTTAGCTTTGTAAGTGGTTTCAGTTAGTGTATGAGCATTGTTGGGTGACGGTCTTATGCATGTTCAGATAGTTAGAGATTATGCTTTGATACTTAATGGATCTCAGTAAGTGTACGTAAGTTTTATGGGTATTTTCGCATGATGATGTGATGAATGTGACGTTATGTTATTATTCTGGTCTCTGCTTTGGAGTGTTTTTGGCATGATTTTTATATGTATTAGAGTGGCGCAGCGGAAGTGTTGTGCTTTGACCTTGTCGGTTGGATCTCGGCAAGTGTGTGTGTATTATGGCATGATAATCGTATGTTTATACCTCTAGTGGCATTGAATGATAATTGTGTGCATCATTGTATGGTAGTGTAGCGCATCAATTTCATAATTCGGGTATCAGTAATGTGTCTATGTATCTCTGCATGATAGTTGCATTGTGTATGAATCAGCATTTGGTTGGTATATGTGTATATTGGTATGACATCTGCGTGTTTATATAACTTGGGTCTTTGCATGATTCGACTTCTGATATCTGATTCTTCGGTGGAACCGGTAAGTATTTGCGTATGAGTTTATATGTATTTTTGCATGATGTTATATGCTCGTTTGTTTAGTGTTGGTTGTCTTTGTTCCTCCCCACTAAGCGTTATCGCTTAGCATGGGTTCTTTTCCCGTGTAGGTGGCAGGTTTTGTTTCGGTTCGAGTCGAGCATCTGCAAGGTCAGCCACAGCGGAGTTAAAAGTGTTTTGTCATTTTTTTTTGGATTTAGCTCCTGTATTCGGATTCTGTAATTTTGTAGCTTGTGCTTATGTATTTTGTCATGTAAGGATCTTATCGTATTTAAGTTTTCAGTTATTCCTTCATTTTATCTTTCGCCTTCTGCTTCCGCTAAATGTTGGCTTGTATATATGCGAGTTATTGTATGTTCAGCTGTTGGTTCTTTAAAGTTTTAATTTCCTCTGTATTTCCGTATGCATGTCATGTATGATTGTATGCTTCCTCTCAGTGTATGTGTGCAGGTGTGTGAGTGAGCGTCGGGTAGCGCGCCCGCCGGCGCCCTTCCAACGGGGACAACGGTGGGGGTGTTACACAAATAATCTATAAACAGCAATAATTACCATATAAGTTGATATTACACCCTTCACCTAGTAGACTAAATTAGCAATTTGAAATAAATTATACTTACTGCACGAAAGGTTGAACCTCTTGGTAATTCAATAAAATGTAACTATGGGCAGCTTTTAGTTCTTCCTCTGATAGCATTCTCCTTGTTGAGCGTCCATATAAACACCCAGGATATGTAAATATGGATAAGTTTCCATCGTGATAATTTGTTTCACCCCCATCATCATTACGAGTTAGTTTCCTCTGTCTTGTGTGTACATACGGCTCAAAAGAATGTGAACAAAATGTAGTTGATTCCTCGACCAAATACGCATTACATATTGAACCTTCAACTTTAGCTTTGTCTTTCACATTTTTTTCAAGTGAAACAAATACCTACATGACAGTTTTGATTCACATTACTTACCATAACAAATTAGAAGTTAATAGATATTGCGTATTATAACTTATTATCTCTCAAACAGATACATCCATAGATATTAAACAGGACCAGCAAGTTTCGCCTCATGTGCTAAATGCATGGGTAGATGCTCTATACAGTCAAAGAAGCTTGGAGGGAAAATAGACTCTAATTTGCATAGGATTACTGGAATTTTCAATTCCAATCTTACCATGTAAGCCAACTTTATCTCAGATAATGTTAAGGTTTTGAAAAAAAAAAACTTAGCTTGGTTATAGCTTCCCACACCTTTGTCAATAATAACTCTCGAAATGCAATTAGGATTAGCTTTTGCATGAACACGTGACAATCATGACTTTTCATTTCGAATAATTTATACTTCCTCATATCAATGCACATTACTAAGTTCAAAACATAACCATCCGAAAATTTAGTCTTTTTAACAACTCACACAAGACTTCCTTTTGTTTTTTGTCCAAAGTATAGCATACTTTTTGATATTTTCTGGTTCAAGTATCTTTTTCTAATTCAATCTTTCTACAAAACAACTTTAAATCTGCTCATGATTTTGCATTGTCCTTTGTCCTCCCTTCTATGTTCATAATTGTGTTGAACACATTATCAAAAATGATTTTTTATATGCATCACATCTAGATTATGATGTAACAAATTAGATTTCCAATATGGCAAATCCCAAAAGACGCTTTTTTTTCTCCAACCAAAGTTTTTGCTAATTCTGCCATTAACTTCTTCAGTGTAATGGCCCAAATACCGGTTTAGAAGTATCAATGCATTATTCCAGTGTTACCATGATAATCGTAGTGTCAAACAGTATAGGAAGTGAGTTTACCAGTGTCGGAGTTCAGTGTTAAGTATGTTAAAATTATAGTGATTCCGGGTCAAGTGACAACGGGGGTGGCTATACAGCGAACCCGGCTGTTCGGTGCCAAAAAAATTTTAATTTCGCAAAAATGATCTGTGGGTGATAAGGAGTCTAGTGGTGAAATCGGAACTGAAAACGGAGCTAAATCGACCTCTGAAAGTCATTCTGAAGTTGGCCTCCGGTTCGGTTCAATTTGAACTGAGGTTTGACCAAGGGATTATTAGAGATTTAAATGGCCCAATATATGTTAAGTGTGTAAAATAAGATAGTGGGAGGGTTATCTGTGAATTTTGACAGTTTTAGAGTTGTATTTTACGGCAGAAGAAAAATTGATCGAATCGAACCGATTTAAGTGAACCGATGCCTAAATGAACTCCGATTGAGCTAAAAATTTGTAGACAGCCTATTTTTTATGTTTTAAGATCAATGGAATTGTTTAGGAGTGACAATAATGAGTGGAACATATAGATGCTTAAGAAAAGTGCAAATGAACCGAAAAATCGAATTTTTGGTTTAAATCGGTCGGACCACTTTGGTTGGACCAGTTCGGTTCATCAGAGGGCTATATAAGGAAGAGAAGTGGCTAGATTTCTCTAGAAAAACCCAGCCAAAGTCGGCCTCCCCTCTCCCTTTCAAAACCAAATTGTCTTCCTGTCATTTTCCTCCATTTTTCTCTTCTTCTACTCCATTTTCTCATCATATCTTAGATCCCTACCTAAATTTCAGCTCCTCTACAACATTTTGGAAGTGGTTTGAGTTCATTTGGTGCTGTGGAAGTGGAGAAATCAAGTGAGCAAAGTTTAGGGTGAGTTTTAGGTATGTGATTTAAGGGTGTATAAATTGTTCCATTGGTCCCTACTAAGGTTTTTGGGGCTGTAGAACACGTTTATGAATTTAGATTTTTGATTTGCGATTTTGTTTTGATGATATGAATGGTTTTGTATTCGGCCATGGTAGGAACTCAAGGTGAGGAGGGTGTTTCTCAAGCAAAAGGGGAGGAAAAGCAAGTTTGAGGTGATCTAAAGCTTGGAATAGAGGTTTGTGGTTACTAAATCTACTTATTTCCTAATGTTTGTGTTGACTTTTAGGTTATGTTTAAGGTTAGGTATGAGAAAAAGATGTGTATAATTAAATCTAATTTGATATTCATGCTTAAGGGACTAAATATAGTGTATAAGAGTGATTAAAATAAATTAAATCAAATTAATATGAAAACCCTATGAGTGGCCGAATTGAACATAAGGGATTTAATTAAATTCTAAGATGATTTAAGGCATGACAATGATGTTTATAGTATATTTAACAAGTGAAATGCATGATGGAGTGAAAGAAATCAAGAAAAGAAATTAAATAGTATGAGTATGTTAATGGCCGAATAGTATATTGTGTAATAAAGTGGAATATGTGATGAATTATGGTTTAATAATGGTATATAAGGCATGTATAACATGAAATAAATATGATTGAGTGATTAAATAAAATTATAGTGCATTAAATAAAATTATAGTGCATTGTATGAAAAATTGAAAGCGTGGCCGAATGGTATACCCAAGTATATATATGTATATTTTGATGTTATATGGAATTTAATGTTATAGAATGATGATATATTGGTAAATAAGTGTATGTGCAAAATGGTAAGTGATAATGAGATGTATGAAAATTTTTACATATTGGCATAATATGATATTTATATGGAATTTGTGAAAATGTTGCCCTTAGTAGTTGTCTGGTAGTGAAATCTAGTCCAGGATAAAGATGGCTAGCCACAGGGATTCCACACCGCGGTATGAGTCATGGCGACGCATTATTGATAAGCCGACGAGAGCTGATCACAATTTATAGTGCAATTCAGTGAATAAAATAGTGCGGTGCAGTGAAAATGGTCCTACTAGGATCGTTTTATAGTGAAATGGGTCTGTGGGGCCCATGTCCCGCATATCTGGTCAATAGATTTTCTACCGGGTTCATACTAGGGGCATATTGGTAAATATATGATAAAAATGGTAAAAATAGTGAAATTGATAAAAATGAGTGAAAACAGAACTAAAATAAAGTGAATAGAAAGTTTAGGGGTAGAATGGTAATTTTACAAAAAGTTGTAAAAATTGGTGAAAATAAGTTAAAGGTATAAGTGAAAGGGTAAAATGGTAATTTTGATAAAATATGGTGTTAAAATAGTGATATAGTGAAAAAGTGATAAAATAGGGACTAAATTGTAATTTGGCTAAATCAGAAGTTAAAGAGTGAAAAAATAAAGTGAAAAGGGTAAAATTGTAATTAAACAAGTTAAATAAGGATAAATGTGCAAAAAGGAATTTAAATAAGGTTAATAGTGTAAAAATGGAATAAATAAGGGCATTTTGGTAATTATGTATATTAGTGAGGATATAAGTGTAATTATGGTAAAATATGGGATATAAATGGTATATGTGTAATTGTGGGGACTCAAAGGTAATTAATGAAAAAGAAAAGTATAAAATTGGAATAACTGTAAAAATGAGGACATAAGTGGCATTAAGTGAAAAGTGGGGATATGAGTGGAATTAATAGAAAAGATAAAGATAAAATTGGAAACCTTGGAAAAATTATAAGGGTAAAAATGTAATTATGAAAATAAAGAGTGGAATAAAAATATTAAAATGTAATTAATGGAAAAATAAATAATTAAGTGAGATAATGAAATAAATAGTATAATTAAGTGAATAAAAGTGTAATTAAGTGATTAAATTCATAGTTATGTGATTAATTAAATGATGGAATAAATCAATTTGAGATTAATTAAGTGACTTAACAAGTGAATTAAATATAAATAATAATAAGTGAAAATAATAAGAATATGTAATTATAGCATGTTTATTAAATAGAATTACTTAGGAAATTTATAGATTGGTAACCACCACTGAGCAGCTTATTGCTCAGTACGTAGTTGTTTTTAACTGTGTGTAGGTACCCAATAGGTTCGGAGCAGCGTACATCAGACCGGGGAGCAAGTCTGGAGAAGGAGATATATTTTTGATTTTGTATGTGTAATGAAATATTTTGTGGCATGTATATACACCTTATTAGTAGTTGAAGTTGGCATGTAATATTATAATATATATTTTATCTGTGTGCAATTTTATTATGTCTGTGTGATGAAAGGCGGATGGGATGAATGGTTATAGGATGATTATATTGTTTTGCCCTTACCGGGGCTGTGGTGTAACACCCCAAATCGGGCCTAGTCGGAATGTGCTTGCTCGGTCGGAGTGAGTGAGGGTAATTCGGTAATTCGTACATGAGTTATATGGATAATAAGGATTTATTTGCTAAGAAATTAATTAAATAAATCAAGTGAAGGAATTATTATGGTGTGCTTGTAGTGTATGGTAGTAGGATGTTTGTGGGCTAAGAGATTTTATTGAGTGGTTTATGAGCATGGTGCCTTGGAGATATTTGCATAAAAGAAATAATTATCAAGTGGATTATGGGTATGGAACTAAAGATGTAGGATATTTTTATGAGAAGTGATTTAGTGTGTGTATGTGTATGGTGACTTGAATTGAGAAGTCAAAGTGAATCATGTGGACCTATAGGAAGTGGACAAGTGGAATTGGTAGGTGTGCATTAAGTGTGAAAAGAAAGACAAAGTGAAAGTAAGAGGAGTCCACGTTTTTTTGCCCTTTCATCTTCCCGATTCTCCATTTCTTTTCCTTTTCTTCCCTTTCTTTGCTTAATCTCTTGGTTTTGAGTGAATTAGAAGTGATTTGGTGGAGCTTGGAAAGTAAGATTGAAGAGGTAAGTTGGGGTTTTTAGGGTTCCTATGTTTGAGTTCTTTTTCTACTTCTAGTTTTGTTTAAGTTATGGTTTGAATTAAGAATTCTGGGTTTGTTTGTGCAAGTGATTGGTGATAAGAAGAAGCAAAGTAAAGGAAAATAGAAGATTAAAGCTTGAAGAGAGCAGCTATTGTGCAACAAGAGGTTTGGGAATTTGATTTTTACATTTGAATTTTAATTTGTCTATGCCCTAAATTCTTCTTGGATTATGAATATACATTTGTATGTGATTTCCAGTAAATTGAGTGTGTTGATATGAGTTTTATGCATGTATTTGTTTTGCTAAATGTATTAGTAATGCATGATGTTGCTTAAGTTGAAGGTGTGTGAGAATTGAAAGTGAAGTACATGATTGGGTAAACTCTGTTTAGTCCTCATCTGACCCCTGTGCAATGTTTTTATCATAAGTAGAGTTTTAGAACTCCAAACCATGTGATTCTTGCGCCATTAGAACCATTACTTCCATCTCTTTAAAAGTCTTAGAAATAGCCTTGGGCCAATACTTGCTCTAAGACCTTGACGTTTTGATAACACCGTAGTGTCTCTTTTTGTGTCGGGTTGTTTGACCAGTATAGGTTGTGGAGTTCATATCTGGAGTTATAGATGTCCAATTGACCTGAAACTTGTTCCTTTGGAAATTTAAGATGAAGGGAAACATTTTTGAAGAAGACAACTTTTCGTAAAAATGAGGTTTAGAGGTCAGTTTTCACGACATTAGTTTGTAGTAAAAAGCAGTCTGTTATGGTAGCTGAGGTGAGCCTCTGTCGCGAGCGCGACAAGGGTCGCGACCTCGCGACAGAAAAACATGTTTTGAGCCTTTTCTTCTCTATTTTTGAGTCTAGGGTTGACCCGGATCAATCCCGTACCTTTCCCATCAGTTATTATGCATGTTTAGGGTAATTAAATGGCCATATAAGTAATTATCGTTGGGAAGAATTTAGGAGTATGATTAAGATTGGTGATTTAGCTAGTAAATAATAGTATATATAACTTTGTGAAGGATGAGGATTAATATGTGTTGATCTCATGAGTAACCTAAGCATGATATATCATATGTTAGAATGCATTTAACATGGGTGCGATTGAGATGAATGACGAGTAATGTTGTTATGATAGAGTGTGTGAATGGATATTGTTAGTGGTATGTTTTATCGGAACTCTTGATACGGATGTGGTGTTTATGTTGTCAATGACATGTGGCTTGCTGGAGATGAGGTAAGTCGACATTTTGATGCTTGGTTTAAGAATTGGGTGTTGTGAAGAGGGAATTTTCTGCATAATTCTTATAAGGGTTGGAATTCCTGACTCTGTCGCGAGGTCGCGATAGAGCCCGGTGAAAGCAGCCCTCGCACGCGGCTGAATGCTCCGCTGAGCCGTGCAGCAGAGCCTCTGTCACGAGCACGACAGAGAGCTCGGTTGCCGAATTGTTGGGTTGGCAGCTCACTGTCGCGAGCGCGACAGCGAGATGCCCTAATTCCCTCGCGAGATCGCGAAGGTTGCCGTGATCGCGACTTGGGCCAAGTTGCCTCTGTCGCGATCGCGACACTCCTGGTTTCCAAATTGAGTTTTCGTTTGTGATGCCAATGTGTGAATTCCGAACTTGTGATGCCTTTAGGTTTATTCTTTGACTATTTTATGAAGTATGTTAATATAATTGAATGTATTATGCATATCTATACTTATGATCTCTCTCTAAGATTATTATGTTATGCTTAAGTGTAAATTGTATGATGCATGATTGACTTTATGAACTTATTCATATGTCTCACCTATTGCTGATTATGTACAATGATATAAATTATGTGATTTGAAATATGATTTGTATTATGTATGACCTGCGAGAGTCAGTCTAGTGGATAGTTAGGCATGCCTAATAGAGTCTGTATGTGTAGCTGCAGCGCTCCTTTGAACGATTTGGACCCTGATCAGGTCCCCGAATGGTTCCTCGCGAACCCTATTATGTGTATGTGTATGGATCTTGTTTAAGGTCCTGTTTTGGGAAATGCTTTTGAAATATGGAAAGTGACATTACTTTGCGATTTGTACCCGTAAGGTACAGTTTGTTACTTGTTATCCACTATTTTGAGTCAGCAGGTATTTCGTTTGCTTTATCTGATATGAACATGAGAATATGATATCCGAATGTGTAAGATTTCGGTCATATGAACCAGTTATGAATATAAGAATGTGATATCAGTATGAATATGATTTTGGGATATGTGAATGTGCTTACAAATCTCCGAGTAGGCTTAATGTAACTCTAACCTGCATAATGTACCTTTGTCCTTATCTGTAAATGATCTTGTATATAGTATGTATGATTGAAGTCGGTGTGGCATATAATGTTGACACTACATTTCTGTATAGTAATGTGATAAATTAACATGTATACGAATGCGAGTTTGAATTACTGAATACGACGGTTGAAGTAGATGTATATTAATGTGAATATGTATTGTTAGTTATTAAGACTAAGTACACCGATTCGCATACTTATGAATGTGATCTTGAACTAGCATATGTGACAAATTTTATACGATGCTATATAGTTCCTTATTGTTAGCTATCGTAGTAATTTCGTTATATTAGAATGTGTTTACGTTCTTGGCATGATAATTGGGTATGTTAATCAAATGAGTATATGACCGTAGTTAGGAACATTTGGAATGTGTGGCTATTGTATAAAGCATGTATAATTATCTGTTAGGACTTTATGCATTCGCTGTTGTGTATGTGTTATACTTTGGCGATCGTTGTGAATGGCCGTCTATATTTTTGTATATTCTCCCCACTAATCGTTATCGCTTAGCACGGGTTCTTTTCCCCGTGCAGGTGGCAGGTTTGCTTTTGTTCGAGTCGCGCATCTGCAGAGTCGGCCACATAGAAGCTAGAAGTTTTGTATCTTGTTCAGCTTTTGTAATTTGGGATTTTTGTATATCTGTGTAATATGTATATGTAATAATAGGTAAAGATTCTGGTGTAATATTTTAAGCTATGTAAATATTTACACATTTATGTATCTTTCCTATTAGGTTTCTGTTGTATGATTATAAGTATACACGTGTGTATGTTTTCTCTTAGTGTATGTGCCTTGGCATAATATGTACGTTCAGCTTCCTCTCTTTAAATTTGAAATTCTTCTGTATTTTTATATACTTTGTATTTGTAACACCCCTTACCCGTACTTAGGCGATCCCATCCGATAAGGAGTGAGATGCCGTAAGAGCAAAGGTGCCACCACACAGATATAGAATATACATACATTCATACATAAACATACATACCAAAATACAGGGTAAATTAAAACTTTTAAAGAAACAAAAACTGAACATACATTTACTCACATACATACATATAATCACTCAGCGGAAGCATAAGGCAAACGATAAAACTGAGGAATAACTGAAAACTTAATTACAATAATATCCTTTACATAACCAAAAACATAAGAAAAGGCTACAAAATTACAGAATCAGAAATACGGAAGCTTAACAAAATAACAAAACGCTTCTAACTCCTATGTGGCCGACCTTGCAGATGCTAGACTCGAACCGAACCAAACCTGCCACCTGCACGGGAAAAGAGCCCGTGCTAAGCGATAAACGCTTAGTGAGGAGAACACACAAGCAATATGGACGGCCATTCACAATGGTCGCCAAAGCAAGTCACATACATGAATGGCATATGCAAATAATCACAATGGATGGATATACAAACCTGCATAAGAGAGCCATGCATTCAAAGGTTCATAATCACATACAATCGTCATATCCGAGTACTCATTCATTGGAAACCCATTCACATGCAATACTATTATCATATAGTAACGCACCCAACTATCATGCCGAGAACATTATCTACCTAAACATACTTTTGTCATGTCACAAGATGCATACGCTAATTGGAACTCAAGGTACAATATCAAACCACCACACTTCCACTATGCAACTCTCATACATAAAATATCATGCCAGATACCCTCCAATAGAAGAGACCAAAGACATAATCACATTCATAACATCACCATGCGGAAAGTACAGTTAAATCTTACATACTTGTCATCACAACAGATCCGATTCACTTGCTTATATACAATAAAACCATGCTTGAGTCACATACTTAAATACATTAGTCGAATTACATTCAAAGCATTCTGAAGCTTATAACACATCACATAAAAAGTGTAGATAATGGTGTCAGATATAAAAATCATACTTACATAATACAGACATACATTCCAAAACCCAGAGTCAAATTCGTATACATAAAAACTGATCCCTCTGATCATTATTATGCCCATTCGGAGGTCACATTCTTAGAGTTATTCAGAGTAACACAACACAATAAAGCACCTGCTGACTCAACGTAGTGGATAACGAGTGAACGAAAGGTACATTACGGGTACCAATCGATTACGGAAAGTACCTTACGGGTACAAATCGAAAACCATTTCAATTTTCATTCACCAACATTTTTCGGAAGGATCTTAAATAAGATCCAAATACATTAAAGGGGTTCGCGAGGAACCAAACGGGGACCTGATCGGGGTCCAAACGATAACGGAAGCTGCAGCGGAAGACTCTTTTAGGCATGCCTAACTATCCACTAGACTGACTCTCGCAGGTCATGCATAATACAATTCATATTTCAAATCACATAATTTATATCATTATGCATAATCAGCAATAGGTGAGACATATGAATAAGTTCATAAAGTCAATCATGCATCATACAATTTACACTTAAGCATCACATAATAATCTTGCAGAGAGGTCAGAAGTATAGATATGCATAATACATCCAATTATATTATCATACTTCATAAAATAGTCAAAGTATAAACCTAAAGGCATCACAAGTTCAGAAATTAGGCATTGGAATCACCAAGAAAACTCATTCAGCACAACACATCTGTCGCGCTCGCGATGCCTGTCGCGCTCGCGACAGAGACCATAGTCTCTTCGCTGCGTGCGCGCGACGGACTTCGCGATCGCGGGAAGGAGAGAAGAGCCCGGCTCTGTCGCGCTCGCGACGTTGTCGCGATCGCGACAGAGGGTAAGCATTGCTATCGCGGGGTCGCGACAAGTCGCGTGCTCGCGATAGCACAGGCCAACAATGTGCTCTGTCGCGATCGCGACAGTTGTCGCGCTCGCGACAGTTGTCGCGCTCGCGACAGAGAGCATACAAGCTATTGCTATCGCGGGCTCGCGACAGCGTCGCGTACTCGCGATGGCATAGCATTAGGATCACCGGTCTCTGTCGCGCTCGCGACAGTGTCGCGATCGCGACAGAGTCATGATTCCAAAAATCTGCAGAATTCTGCCGGATCTTTCCTTCCTCAAAACTCACCCACAAACACACGAAACATATCCAAAGGTCTCTTACCTCATCTCCAGCAAGCCACACATCATTGATAATATAAACATAACATTCGTATCAAGAACTTCAATAAAACATGCCACTAACAATATCCATTTACACAATCTATAATATCAATACAAATCGTCCTTCAATGCAATCAAGTTCGATAGCTCACATTCAAAGCTTCATTAATCATCTAAATCAAACCCATAACATTTAAACTATTATAAACATAAAAAATACCATGATTCCATTCTCAAACATTAATCCTATCTCCAAACTCTAAACAAGAAATGACTAAGTTTTAGACAGTAACAACGAAGTTCGGATGCACTTCGGAAGCAAAACGTGCCCAAAATACTCAACATAAAGAAGGGGAAGGAAAGGCAAGTGCCCCAAACCAACCAAGGGTCAAAAATGAAGAAGAAAAGCTTAAAAACACATTTTTCTGTCGCGAGGTCGCGACACTGTCGCGGTCGCGACAGAGGCTCACCCCTGAAGCCAAACAGGACTGCTCAACGTGCCCAACTCGTATTGCCTAAACCGACTTCTAAACCTCATGTTTAGCCAAAACTTCCTTCTTAACAAATGTTCCCTAGGATGTTACCGTTCATATACAACAAATTTCAGGTCAAATGGAGATCTATAACTCCAGATATGATCTCCACAACCCATACTGTTCAAACAACCCGACACAACAGGGACACTACAAGTTTGGTCAATTTTCTGGATCTTCGAGCAAGAATTAGCCAAAGGCTATTTATAGGACATTTAAAGAAATAGAAGTCATGGTTCTAATGGCTCAAGAATCACACGATTTGGAGGCCTACAACTCTACTTATGAGAAAATTAATACACAGAGGTACAATAAAAACGGGACAGCGTTGCAAAGACTCAAACATTGCAAAGCCAATCCTCACATAATTTCATCTCAATCAATAACATGGATTACCAACACATGTAAATAAATTAAACCATGCATATACACATACTAAATCACTCAAATTTCAGAAATCAAACTTTACAAACACATACTTGATCCCAGAAAGAGAAAAGAGCAGAGACAAAAATCTAAAACTTCAAATCCAAATCACAACCACAATTAAAGCTCCCAAACCTCTTGTAGACCAAAACCCAGCTGATCTTCACTCTTGAACCTTCTCTTTGCCTTTAATCTTCCTCTTGGTACCCAAAGCTTGCACAAAATCAAAACCCACAATTATTTTTCCACAAACTTTAACTTAAACAAAACCAAAGAAGAAGAGGAAACAAAATCCAAACACAATAAATCCCAAACTCCAACCACTTACCTTCTTAAAATCCTTCACAACTCAAACCTTAGCCTAAAGCTTGAGGCAAAATCCACATGCAAAGAGAGAAGGAGCAGAAAAATGGGAATGAGAAGGTAGAAGAGAGAGAGGACGTGAGAAGAGGAAAAAAGGGCATTCCAAAATGGCTTCCACGGGAAGCTGCCCCTTCCCTTCTATTCCCTCTTTCTCTCTCTCTCAATCACATTAATTGCCCCAACAACCCATACACATGTCACTCTACCATAGGTCCTTAAACCCCATCCTTTGACTTACCACTCCAAGCACCATACACCATCCACACACTAAAGATCTCTCACTTAAATATCTTAGGGCACCAAACCTCTCTCACACCCAATCATTCCTTAAAACCCACTTACATCCTACTTCCATACACTATAAGCACACTCTAACATTTCCTTATAAGCCACTTGTCACCATCCTACAAACCCAAGTGTCCCAATCTTGCCCAATCACTTCCCAAGTACCATACACATGTTCCACTAGATAATTCCCCACTTAACATCTTATTAATAATTACCTTGCAATTTAGACCTCGAAACCAAACTTCCTCACACACAAATTACCGAAATACCCTTCCGTTCCCGACTTCGCATGCAAATTCCGACTAGGGCCATTTTGGGTTGTTACAAATCTCTCCCCCTTAAGAAATTTCGTCCTCGAAATTTCCCCGCTAAACACTTGTATCCAAACAACCCAAACAAACAAAACCGACTGAAACAAAAACTTACAACACATACTTACCGGAAGGCTCTGCAGACTCAGTCACTTCTATGCGGCTAGAGACAGATACTTTGGCTGAATCCTTGGAAGCATCTAACTTGCTGACTGATCCCGATGATGCTCGTGTAGCTCGAAGCAACTCCTCCACATCTTCTCTAGCCTGCTGAGCTAAATTCTCACTCATCTTCTTAGGACAAACAACTATCTGATGTTCTAAGCTGCCACACCTGAAACAAGCACCCGAGAGCTTCCGACATGGGCCCCGATGTGGCTTCTGACAGTGCTGACATATAGACCGTACCCACTTCTTCTTACACTTGTTCCCAGGTTGCTTCTGATATTGTTGACATGCCGTTGCTTCTCGAATCCTTTTCCCCACTGACACTTCTCTACTCGAAACTTTTCTCTTCTTAGGTACCTTCCGAATCAAATCTTGAGAAACCTGAGGAGCGGTTAACCTATCCAAAATCCGAATCAACCCTTGCACTAAAGCCCTATCCTCAGAAACATGACCAAAATCTTCAACCGGAGGACGCTCGGAAACACTCTGACCAGCTCTAACTGGGTTCACACTTTCCGTTGTCTCGCCCACATTCTCACTCGGATCAGACTCCATCTAAACACGACACGACACATCTGCATTAGGCCACAACACAACACTGACTCTCATGCAAAGACATGACACAAACCAACTAGCATACCAAGACTTGACACTCAAACAAACAAAGGCAACCAGAACCGCCAAACCAGGCTCTGATACCACAACTTGTAACACCCCTTACCCGTACTTAGGCGATCCCATCCGATAAGGAGTGAGATGCCGTAAGAGCAAAGGTGCCACCACACAGATATAGAATATACATACATTCATACATAAACATACATACCAAAATACAGGGTAAATTAAAACTTTTAAAGAAACAAAAACTGAACATACATTTACTCACATACATACATATAATCACTCAGCGGAAGCATAAGGCAAACGATAAAACTGAGGAATAACTGAAAACTTAATTACAATAATATCCTTTACATAACCAAAAACATAAGAAAAGGCTACAAAATTACAGAATCAGAAATACGGAAGCTTAACAAAATAACAAAACGCTTCTAACTCCTATGTGGCCGACCTTGCAGATGCTCGACTCGAACCGAACCAAACCTGCCACCTGCATGGGAAAAGAGCCCGTGCTAAGCGATAAACGCTTAGTGGGGAGAACACACAAGCAATATGGACGGCCATTCACAATGGTCGCCAAAGCAAGTCACATACATGAATGGCATATGCAAATAATCACAATGGATGGATATACAAACCTGCATAAGAGAGCCATGCATTCAAAGGTTCATAATCACATACAATCGTCATATCCGAGTACTCATTCATTGGAAACCCATTCACATGCAATACTATTATCATATAGTAACGCACCCAACTATCATGCCGAGAACATTATCTACCTAAACATACTTTTGTCATGTCACAAGATGCATACGCTAATTGGAACTCAAGGTACAACATCAAACCACCACACTTCCACTATGCAACTCTCATACATAAAATATCATGCCAGATACCCTCCAATAGAAGAGACCAAAGACATAATCACATTCATAACATCACCATGCGGAAAGTACAGTTAAATCTTACATACTTGTCATCACAACAGATCCGATTCACTTGCTTATATACAATAAAACCATGCTTGAGTCACATACTTAAATACATTAGTCGAATTACATTCAAAGCATTCTGAAGCTTATAACACATCACATAAAAAGTGTAGATAATGGTGTCAGATATAAAAATCATACTTACATAATATAGACATACATTCCAAAACCCAGAGTCAAATTCGTATACATAGAAACTGATCCCTCTGATCATTATTATGCCCATTCGGAGGTCACATTCTTAGAGTTATTCAGAGTAACACAACACAATAAAGCACCTGCTGACTCAACGTAGTGGATAACGAGTGAACGGAAGGTACATTACGGGTACCAATCGATTACGGAAAGTACCTTACGGGTACAAATCGAAAACCATTTCAATTTTCATTCACCAACATTTTTCGGAAGGATCTTAAATAAGATCCAAATACATTAAAGGGGTTCGCGAGGAACCAAACGGGGACCTGATCGGGGTCCAAACGATAACGGAAGCTGCAGCGGAAGACTCTTTTAGGCATGCCTAACTATCCACTAGACTGACTCTCGCAGGTCATGCATAATACAATTCATATTTCAAATCACATAATTTATATCATTATGCATAATCAGCAATAGGTGAGACATATGAATAAGTTCATAAAGTCAATCATGCATCATACAATTTACACTTAAGCATCACATAATAATCTTGCAGAGAGGTCAGAAGTATAGATATGCATAATACATCCAATTATATTATCATACTTCATAAAATAGTCAAAGTATAAACCTAAAGGCATCACAAGTTCAGAAATTAGGCATTGGAATCACCAAGAAAACTCATTCAGCACAACACATCTGTCGCGCTCGCGATGCCTGTCGCGCTCGCGACAGAGACCAAAGTCTCTTCGCTGCGTGCGCGCGACGGACTTCGCGATCGTGGGAAGGAGAGAAGAGCCCGGCTCTGTCGCGCTCACGACGTTGTCGCGATCGCGACAGAGGGTAAGCATTGCTATCGCGGGGTCGCGACAAGTCGCGTGCTCGCGATAGCACAGGCCAATAATGTGCTCTGTCGCGATCGCGACAGTTGTCGCGCTCGCGACAGTTGTCGCGCTCGCGACAGAGAGCATACAAGCTATTGCTATCGCGGGCTCGCGACAGCGTCGCGTACTCGCGATGGCATAGCATTAGGATCACCGGTCTCTGTCGCGCTCGCGACAGTGTCGCGATCGCGACAGAGTCATGATTCCAAAAATCTGCAGAATTCTGCCGGATCTTTCCTTCCTCAAAACTCACCCACAAACACACGAAACATATCCAAAGGTCTCTTACCTCATCTCCAGCAAGCCACACATCATTGATAATATAAACATAACATTCGTATCAAGAACTTCAATAAAACATGCCACTAACAATATCCATTTACACAATCTATAATATCAATACAAATCGTCCTTCAATGCAATCAAGTTCGATAGCTCACATTCAAAGCTTCATTAATCATCTAAATCAAACCCATAACATTTAAACTATTATAAACATCAAAAATACCATGATTCCATTCTCAAACATTAATCCTATCTCCAAACTCTAAACAAGAAATGACTAAGTTTTAGACAGTAACAACGAAGTTCGGATGCACTTCGGAAGCAAAACGTGCCCAAAATACTCAACATAAAGAAGGGGAAGGAAAGGCAAGTGCCCCAAACCAACCAAGGGTCAAAAATGAAGAAGAAAAGCTTAAAAACACATTTTTCTGTCGCGAGGTCGCGACACTGTCGCGCTCGCGACAGAGGCTCACCCCTGAAGCCAAACAGGACTGCTCAACGTGCCCAACTCGTATTGCCTAAAACGACCTCTAAACCTCATTTTTAGCCAAAACTTCCTTCTTAACAAATGTTCCCTAGGATTTTACCGTTCATATGCAACAAATTTCAGGTCAAATGGAGATCTATAACTCCAGATATGATCTCCATAACCCATACTGTTCAAACAACCCGACACAACAGGGACACTACAAGTTTGGTCAATTTTCTGGATCTTCGAGCAAGAATTAGCCAAAGGCTATTTCTAGGACATTTAAAGAAATAGAAGTCATGGTTCTAATGGCTCAAGAATCACACGATTTGGAGGCCTACAACTCTACTTATGAGAAAATTAATACACAGAGGTACAATAAAAACGGGACAGCGTTGCAAAGACTCAAACATTGCAAAGCCAATCCTCACATAATTTCATCTCAATCAATAACATGGATTACCAACACATGTAAATAAATTAAACCATGCATATACACATACTAAATCACTCAAATTTCAGAAATCAAACTTTACAAACACATACTTGATCCCAGAAAGAGAAAAGAGCAGAGACAAAAATCTAAAACTTCAAATCCAAATCACAACCACAATTAAAGCTCCCAAACCTCTTGTAGACCAAAACCCAGCTGATCTTCACTCTTGAACCTTCTCTTTGCCTTTAATCTTCCTCTTGGTACCCAAAGCTTGCACAAAATCAAAACCCACAATTATTTTTCCACAAACTTTAACTTAAACAAAACCAAAGAAGAAGAGGAAACAAAATCCAAACACAATAAATCCCAAACTCCAACCACTTACCTTCTTAAAATCCTTCACAACTCAAACCTTAGCCTAAAGCTTGAGGCAAAATCCACATGCAAAGAGAGAAGGAGCAGAAAAATGGGAATGAGAGGGTAGAAGAGAGAGAGGACGTGAGAAGAGGAAAAAAGGGCATTCCAAAATGGCTTCCACGGGAAGCTGCCCCTTCCCTTCTATTCCCTCTTTCTCTCTCTCTCAATCACATTAATTGCCCCAACAACCCATACACATGTCACTCTACCATAGGTCCTTAAACCCCATCCTTTGACTTACCACTCCAAGCACCATACACCATCCACACACTAAAGATCTCTCACTTAAATATCTTAGGGCACCAAACCTCTCTCACACCCAATCATTCCTTAAAACCCACTTACATCCTACTTCCATACACTATAAGCACACTCTAACATTTCCTTATAAGCCACTTGTCACCATCCTACAAACCCAAGTGTCCCAATCTTGCCCAATCACTTCCCAAGTACCATACACATGTTCCACTAGATAATTCCCCACTTAACATCTTATTAATAATTACCTTGCAATTTAGACCTCGAAACCAAACTTCCTCACACACAAATTACCGAAATACCCTTCCGTTCCCGACTTCGCATGCAAATTCCGACTAGGGCCATTTTGGGTTGTTACAGTATTGCTTCTGTTCGGTAACACACCTACTCGTACGGCTTCCTACTCCCTTGCGGATGGGTTCGCCTACGTATGGGTTGGGGTGTTACATTTAGTGGTATTAGAGCGCGGTTTGACGGTTCTGGTTGCCTTTGTTTGTTTGAGTGTTAGGTCTTTGTATGCTAGTTGGTATGTGTCGTGTCTTTATAGATAAGTCGGTTTTGTGTCATGGCCTAATGCAGATGTGTTTTGTCCTGTGTGTGTTTAATGGTTAGATGGAGTCTGTGTTAGTGGTTATGCCCTAGGCCAAACATTTGGACCTTGATGTAATCATTACTTTTTCATTTATATAATGGTTTGCTTCGCATTGATATTATTGGCATGTTACATTATTGTAATGTTTATGAATAACAATGTTATTCATGTTGTCCCTAGTCATTTATCAATAAAGGGCATAAAGATAAATTAAGACTAGTATAGATTTGCATTGATAATCATGGGATGATTATATATGTTGATATAAATCAAATCTATATGTACTTGCTAGAGAACAAAGTACTGGATAGACCCACTATAAGATCACTTCATGGGTTAATGTCATAAGTGATCTTATAATAGATATATTATTGAATCCTTTGACCTGAGGTTATCATAGTTTCCTACATAAGGATCATTATGTTTTGACATAATCAAACGTTATCTTTAATAGGATAATTATAAAGTTTATGATCGGACATATGAGAATTATGAGGAGGAAAGTGAATAATCAAGATGGAATTTGTCCCTCTCTTATGAGAGAGATATCTATTGGGCCCCTCGATAAGTAGGACTGTAAAATGCATGGCCGTGCTCAAATGAATTGATAGTGTGATCAATGTCATTTGAATTTATCAATCTGCTTGGTGATCGAGAAATTATATGTTTGAACAATTTAAGTTTGACATGGACCATGACTTATGTTCGAACAAGATATCGTGTGACAAAAGGATAATAACATGTTCTATTGCAAGGTTAAAATCGGACTAACGATATTTATATTATTTGGGTAGTCATAATGTCTTGCTAGAGACCAATTATGACTTGTGGGCTTTTATGGGATTAGGCCCACTGCCAACATAATATAAACCTATTGGGTCACACACCAAGAGCAAAATGAACAGAATGGATTTTATTGGGTTATTTCGGAATAAAATATAAATATAGGTATTTATATTTAATTTCGAAATTACATATTTATATATATATATTTATGCATATAAATATCTCTTATTTTGAATATGAGATAATAATATGTATTAATATATTATTTCTTATTATTTAGAATAATAAATAAATATATATATATAAATATATGTATATATATATATATATTATATCTTAATTTTGAATTAAGAGATAATATCCTCATTTATCTTTTCCTAAGAGGAAAAGGATTTGAAAATATACATACAGTTATATATGAGATATATATGTTAAGGAAAAAGAGTTTAACCCTGATAAAATAACCTTCAATCACGTTATTCTTATATAACAAGTTCTAAAGAGTGGCTGCGATGCTTCATCTTTCAAAAAAAAAAAAGAAAACAGTAGCCATCGTTCTTCTTTGAGAAATAAAGAAAAGAAAACAGAACCAGCCACCATTACTCTTTGAGAAAGAAAGTAAAGAAAATCCATTCGCATTCAAGGGAGCTAGCACCCCTGCGACTTCTGTGCATTTGTTCGTGCGTGTGGATACCAATAGAGGACGTTCGTGTTAAAGGCAGCGTCTTCAGTCCGAATCAAAAGGAGTTAATTTCATTCTAAAGGTTAGTAATTTTAATCTTTTCCTTTTGAATCAATCGAAAATACTTGGATCCTGTTTCGGGTTTCGAATTTTTTCGCTGCGTTTAATGTTGATTTAATCCGTTGAAACCCAACAGTCTGACCCTAGTGAGAAGGTGGATGAGATGATAGAAAGTGTAAATCCAGTTGGTGTTAATCAGAGTGTTTCCGAGCATCCTCTGGCTAGAGATTCTGGTTCTGTTTCTGACGATAGGGCCCTAGTGCGGATTTTTGATAGATTAACTACCCCTCGCGTTCCTCAGGATTTTGTTCAGGAGAGAGCTCAGAAAAGAAAAGTTTCAGGCAGTGAAGTGTCGGCAGGGAAAAGAATTCGAGAAACTCCTATATGCCAATTCTGTCAGAAGCAACATTGGGGTCTTTGTCGGAAGCTCACTGGAGCTTGTTTCCGATGTGACAGCAAAGCCCATCAGCTTGTTGATTGTCCGAAGTCAAGAGAGAATTTAGCTCGGCAAGCTAGGAAGGATATGGAGGAATTGCTTAGAACCACTCGTGGGCCAACAAGGCTTGTTGAGCACCGTAGTGTAGTGACAGAGCCTGTAGAACCTTCTGGTAAGTTTTATTTTGAGGTGTTCGAGTAAAGTTGTTTTAGTAATCTGAGATAGAAGGGTCTTTGGATTCCACAAGGTTTTGGTAGTACTCTATATACCTGTCAGCTATCTCCAGAAAAGTATTTGAATAAGAGCATATTAAATCATGGGGATGGGACTAAATGCATCATTACAACATTACTTGCATTTCCTCAGCATCACTCTGCATACATGAGCCATCACATTTTCATTGCATCATAATCCCTTTGATCATACATGAAAAGCATTTGTATATGTGTTTTGATTGAGAGAAAGCTGACAGGGTGTACGTGTACTATTTGCTATTAGGAACAAGAGTAGTAGGGGTAAGTATAAGTAAGTAAGTGGATGGAATTGCGGACTTCTGTATAAGATGATTAAATAATAAGTACTGTAAAATTATGTGATGGTTTAAAAGTGAAAACCAAATTGTGACTAGTGATACTAGTAATCTAGGAGAGAATGTTATAGTCATTTTGATCAAGGAAAGAGTATAGTGAATGCGTGAACGATTCTGTATTTAAAAGATGAGAAGTGTTATGAGGAAGGAGTTAAGTGAAAAGATTGACATGATAGTGATAGAATACAAACGATCTGTATCTCAAAATTATGGAGATGTTTAGTTAGTAAGAAGGATTTCTACTATATGTCCTGATACTAGTAAAAATAACTTGGATAGTATAATGTTAGTGTGTGAATGTTGGTAATAAAGATTTTGAAATTCAGAAAATCGGATATAAGTGAATTTTGAGGACGAAATTCTTTTAAGGAGGGTAGATTTGTAACACCCCAAATCGGGCCTAGTCGGAATGTGCTTGCTCGGTCGGAGTGAGTGAGGGTAATTCGGTAATTCGTACATGAGTTATATGGATAATAAGGATTTATTTGCTAAGAAATTAATTAAATAAATCAAGTGAAGGAATTATTATGGTGTGCTTGTAGTGTATGGTAGTAGGATGTTTGTGGGCTAAGAGATTTTATTGAGTGGTTTATGAGCATGGTGCCTTGGAGATATTTGCATAAAAGAAATAATTATCAAGTGGATTATGGGTATGGAACTAAAGATGTAGGATATTTTTATGAGAAGTGATTTAGTGTGTGTATGTGTATGGTGACTTGAATTGAGAAGTCAAAGTGAATCATGTGGACCTATAGGAAGTGGACAAGTGGAATTAGTAGGTGTGCATTAAGTGTGAAAAGAAAGACAAAGTGAAAGTAAGAGGAGTCCACGTTTTTTTGCCCTTTCATCTTCCCGATTCTCCATTTCTTTTCCTTTTCTTCCCTTTCTTTGCTTAATCTCTTGGTTTTGAGTGAATTAGAAGTGATTTGGTGGAGCTTGGAAAGTAAGATTGAAGAGGTAAGTTGGGGTTTTTAGGGTTCCTATGTTTGAGTTCTTTTTCTACTTCTAGTTTTGTTTAAGTTATGATTTGAATTAAGAATTCTGGGTTTGTTTGTGCAAGTGATTGGTGATAAGAAGAAGCAAAGTAAAGGAAAAGAGAAGGTTAAAGCTTGAAGAGAGCAGCTATTGTGCAACAAGAGGTTTGGGAATTTGATTTTTACATTTGAATTTTAATTTGTCTATGCCCTAAATTCTTCTTGGATTATGAATATACATTTGTATGTGATTTCCAGTAAATTGAGTGTGTTGATATGAGTTTTATGCATGTATTTGTTTTGCTAAATGTATTAGTAATGCATGATGTTGCTTAAGTTGAAGGTGTGTGAGAATTGAAAGTGAAGTACATGATTGGGTAAACTCTGTTTAGTCCTCATCTGACCCCTGTGCAATGTTTTTGTCATAAATAGAGTTTTAGAACTCCAAACTTGTGATTCTTGCGCCATTGGAACCATTACTTCCATCTCTTTAAAAGTCTTAGAAATAGCCTTGGGCCAATACTTGCTCTAAGACCTTGAATTTTTTATAACACCGTAGTGTCTCTTTTTGTGTCGGGTTGTTTGACCAGTATATGTTGTGGAGTTCATATCTGGAGTTATAGATATCCAATTGACCTGAAACTTATTCCTTTAGAAAGTTAAGATGTAGGGGAACATTTTTGAAGAAGACAACTTTTCGTAAAAATGAGGTTTAGAGGTCGGTTTTCACGACATTAGTTTGTAGTAAAAAGCAGTCTGTTATGGTAGCTGAGGCGAGCCTCTGTCGCGAGCGCGACAAGGGTCGCGACAGAAAAACATGTTTTGAGCCTTTTCTTCTCTATATTTGAGTCTAGGGTTGACCCGGATCAATCCCGTACCTTTCCCATCAGTTATTATGCATGTTTAGGGTAATTAAATGGCTATATAAGTAATTATCGTTGGGAAGAATTTAGGAGTATGATTAAGATTGGTGATTTAGCTAGTAAATAATAGTAGATATAACTTTGTGAAGGATGAGGATTAATATGTGTTGATCTCATGAGTAACCTAAGCATGATATATCATATGTTAGAATGCATTTAACATGTGTGCGATTGAGATGAATGACGAGTAATGTTGTTATGATAGAGTGTGTGAATGGATATTGTTAGTGGTATGTTTTATCGGAACTCTTGATACGGATGTGGTGTTTATGTTGTCAATGACATGTGGCTTGCTGGAGATGAGGTAAGTCGACATTTTGATGCTTGGTTTAAGAATTGGGTGTTGTGAAGAGGGAATTTTCTGCAGAATTCTTGTAAGGGTTGGAATTCCTGACTCTGTCGCGAGCGCGACATCATCGTGAGGTCGCGACAGAGCCCGGTGAAAGCAGCCCTTGCACGTGGCTGAATGCTCCGCTAAGCCGTGTAGCAGAGCCTCTGTCGCGAGCGCGAAGGTTGCCGTGATCGCGACTTCGGCCAAGTTGCCTCTGTCGCGATCGCGACATCCATCGCGATCGCGACACTCCTGGTTTCCAAATTGAGTTTTCGTTTGTGATGCCAATATGTGAATTCTGAACTTGTGATGCCTTTAGGTTTATTCTTTGACTATTTTATGAAGTATGTTAATATAATTGAATGTATTATGCATATCTATACTTATGATCTCTCTCTAAGATTATTATGTTATGCTTAAGTGTAAATTGTATGATGCATGATTGACTTTATGAACTTATTCATATGTCTCACCTATTGCTGATTATGTACAATGATATAAATTATGTGATTTGAAATATGATTTGTACGATGTATGACCTGCGAGAGTCAGTCTAGTGGATAGTTAGGCATGCCTAATAGAGTCTGTATGTGTAGCTGCAGCGCTCCTTTGAACGATTTGGACCCTGATCAGGTCCCCGAATGGTTCCTCGCGAACCCTATTATGTGTATGTGTATGGATCTTGTTTAAGGTCCTGTTTTGGGAAATGCTTTTGAAATATGGAAAGTGACATTACTTTGCGATTTGTACCCGTAAGGTACAGTTTGTTACTCGTTATCCACTATTTTGAGTCAGCAGGTATTTCGTTTGCTTTATCTGATATGAACACGAGAATATGATATCCGAATGTGTAAGATTTCGGTCATATTTACCAGTTATGAATATAAGAATGTGATATCAGTATGAATATGATTTTGGGATATGTGAATGTGCTTACAAATCTCCGAGTAGGCTTAATGTAACTCTAACCTGCATAATGTACCTTTGTCCTTATCTGTAAATGATCTTGTATATAGTATGTATGATTGAAGTCGGTGTGGCATATAATGTTGACACTACATTTCTGTATAGTAATGTGATAAATTAACATGTATACGAATGCGAGTTTGAATTACTGAATACGACGGTTGAAGTAGATGTATATTAATGTGAATATGTATTGTTAGTTATTAAGACTAAGTACACCGATTCGCATACTTATGAATGTGATCTTGAACTAGCATATGTGACAAATTTTATACGATGCTATATAGTTCCTTATTGTTAGCTATCGTAGTAATTTCGTTATATTAGAATGTGTTTACGTTCTTGGCATGATAATTGGGTATGTTAATCAAATGAGTATATGACCGTAGTTAGGAACATTTGGAATGCGTGGCTATTGTATAAAGCATGTATAATTATCTGTTAGGACTTTATGCATTCGCTGTTGTGTATGTGTTATACTTTGGCGATCGTTGTGAATGGCCGTCTATATTTTTGTATATTCTCCTCACTAATCGTTATCGCTTAGCACGGGTTCTTTTCCCCGTGCAGGTGGCAGGTTTGCTTTTGTTCGAGTCGCGCATCTGCAGAGTCGGCCACATAGAAGCTAGAAGTTTTGTATCTTGTTCAGCTTTTGTAATTTGGGATTTTTGTATATCTGTGTAATATGTATATGTAATAATAGGTAAAGATTCTGGTGTAATATTTTAAGCTATGTAAATATTTACACATTTATGTATCTTTCTTATTAGGTTTCTGTTGTATGATTATAAGTATACACGTGTGTATGTTTTCTCTTAGTGTATGTGCCGTGGCATAATATGTACGTTCAGCTTCCTCTCTTTAAATTTGAAATTCTTCTGTATTTTTATATACTTTGTATTGCTTCTGTTCGGTAACACACCTACTCGTACGGCTTCCTACTCCCTTGCGGATGGGTTCGCCTACGTATGGGTTGGGGTGTTACATTTGGAGCTTTCAATTTGCAGGTTTGGATAGTGCAATTTACAAGCCGTTATAATGCCAAAATTTATGCCGAATGAATAGTAAATAAGACAGTTATAGGTTATCAGTAACTAAGTAAATGCAAATGCAAATGTTAAAGGGTATGTAAAGTGAATAAGTGAATAAAGTGTTAAGTGAACTTAGTGTTAATAAATATGAGTGTAGGAAAAAAAAATGACCCGTAATTTCATAAGTGAATGACAGTTAACCGATCATGGTAATTGTACAGTATCGCTAAGTCGGCAGTATACATATAGGGTATAAGGGTGTTACATTTATTTTGGTATCAGAGTAAAGGTTTAGGCGATTCTAAGATCGGAGTGGGGATTGTTAAGTGACTGTATGTACATGCCAATGGAAGTGAATATCTTTTTATAGTACTAATGTATGCTTGCTCCTTTTTATATTGATCAAATAGCATCCGATAGAGGCTTCAGTGTTGGGGACGGTGAGAGTGGAGCCTCGGCTAGTGTGGGTCGAGCTGGGACTCCACGATAGCATTCAACTTCTTCAATGCCACCTCCCCCACCTCAACCTGAGTTTTTAACTATGATGATGGACTACATTAGACACCGAATTCATATTCGGTTGAATTCAGTTATTCGGTTCTTTCGGTACAAAACAAAACAAGACAATACAATACGGTATTTCGGATAATTCAATATTTTTAAAAATTTACAATATAAATATACACAATAATAAATACAAATATAATTAAAATATCTCAACAAGTACATTCAATTTTAAAAAAATATTTCAATTTATCCCTCTCCTTTATAAAAAAGAAAAACAAATTTTAACAATAGTTACTCTAGATGAGATTTTAAATTCGAAATAAATTACTTAACTAAATTTTTTAAAATCCTAATATTTAATGAAATTAATTGGTAATTCATCCCTAATGATCATCCTAATTAAAACTTATATACAAGCCTATTGATCAAATTTTTAACTAACTAATGACGTACTATTAACGAATACCACAAAAATCAAAAGTTGTGTGTGACTTATCCTTACTTTTAAATGTAGCCGCAGAAATGACAGTGGCAGCGACGAGAATAAGGAAATACAAGTATAAACTAAAACCAACGGAAAAAAAAAATTTGTGGGATTTAACACGATTTCGAGACAGAAAAGAAAGAGGCAGGCACAATTTAGTTTTTTATTTTATTTTATTATATATATATATATATATATAATAAAATATAAAATCGGTAGGATTCTGATGCAGCAAAAATACCTCAAAACGAAAGAATTTTATTCCAAATTGAAAAGTTCCCTCCAAACTAAGGTAACAAACAATATATATGAAAAAAATAAAAAAAAATTACAATAATACCCCTAAAACTTCAATTTGGAAAACGAAAACTCAAACGTTATTTTTTAGGCACGAAATGGGCTGTTACGGGAGATTAAGTTTTGAAAAAGTCGACCATCTTGAAATGAGTTTTCCGGAAACATATAATAATAAGTAAACGAACACCTGTAGCAAAACTTATAACAAAAACAATAATTAATGATGATTGGCCCGTTCAACTCGCTACAAATACTAAAAACCCAACTCGTCTGCATTAGATTCCCTCCAAATATTTCAATTCCCTCTAAATATTTTAATTCCCTCCAAAACTTAAAATAAAAAATATTTATACTAAAATTTTTCAAATTTTAATCTTAATTTGCTCTAAAAAAGTTTTAATTAATAAGATAATTATATACTTATATAATTATATTATATATTAATTAATAAAATTTTATTAATATAATAATTGTATATAATTATATTATTAAAATATATTTTCAATTACTCACATAAATATTGTGCTAAATACAGATGAGTATTAGTTGAGTAACGCTAAAAATAAAAGAAATTAAAATTTTATTATAAATAATTATATATAATTTTATTTTTAATTTACATATTCATATAGGCATTGTGATAGAAATAGATGAGTATTAATCGAGTGACACTAGAAGCGAATAAAATTAATTGATAAAATAATTATATAATAAATTATTCGATTATATATAATTACATAATTAAAATAAATCAATTATTCAAATATATATTGTGTCAAAATAGATAATTACTAATTAAATGATACTAAATATAAATGAAATTAATTGATAAGTTAATTATATATAAAGTATCGGCTGATTATATGGTTAGCATCCATCCATATATATTATATTGGCTCAATTATTATACTAAATTTCACTAAATTTGGCTTAATAGTTAATCCGTAGCAAAAATTATAACAAAAACAATAATTAATGACAATTGGCTCGTTCAACCCGCTCCAAATACTGAAAATCCAACTTGTCCGCATTAGATTCCCTCTAAATATTTCAATTCCCTCCAAATATTTTAATTCCCTCCAAAACTTAAAATAAGAAATATTTATACTAAAATTTTTCAAATTTTATTCTTAATTTTCTCTAAACAAGATTTAATTAATAAGATAATTATATACTTATATAATTATATTATATATTAATTAATAAAATTTTATTAATATAATAATTGTATACAATTATATTATTAAAATATATTTTCAATTACTCACATAAATATTGTGCTAAATACAGATGAGTATTAGTTGAGTAACGCTAAAAATAAAACAAATTATAATTTTATTTTTAATTTACATATTCATATAGGTATTGTGATAGAAATAGATGAGTATTAGTCGAGTGACACTAAAATCAAATGAAATTAATTGATAGAATGATTATATAATAAATTATTCAATTATATATAATTACATTATTAAAATAAATCAATTATTCAAATATATATTGTGTCAAAATAGATAATTACTAATTGAGTGATACTAAATATAAATGAAATTAATTGATAAGGTAATTATATATACATTATCGGCTGATCATATGGTTAGGATCCATCCATATATATTATCTTGACTCAATTATTATACTCAATTTCACTAAATTTGACTTAATAGTTAAAAAATTATTAATTAATATTATAGTTAATAACTATAAGGGTGAATGTAAAAGTAGCATTAAAAGTAAATACAACTAATTGGTAAAATGATTGTATATATAAATATTTGTACAAAAAAAAATTAAGTAGTAGTTGAGTTCATTAAAGTTAAATTAAATTAAATACGAATTAGTAAAATTTATTTATATATAATTAAATTATTAAGTTACAACTCAATTACTAATACATGGATTGTACCAAAAATAGATAAGTATTAGTTGAGTGATACTAAAAACAAATGAAATTAATTGGTAAAGTGATTATATATTTATATAATTACATGAATTAAATTGGTAAATTTTATTATATATAATAATTATTATATATAATTATATTATTAATTTATATGCTCAATTATTCATATAGGTATTGTACAAAAAATATATATGAGTACTAGTTGAGTGATACTAAAAATAAATGAAGTTAATTAGTAAGGTAATTATATACTTATATAGTTATATTAACTAGTAAAATTTAATTATATATAATTAAATTATTAACTTATAATAGATAAATACCAGTTGAGTGATATTAAAAGTAAATAAAATTAATTGGTAAGATAATTATATACTCATATAATTATATTAATTAGTAAAATTTCATTGATATAATAATTATATTTATGTGTGTATATAAATATCTGTACAAAATGAAAAATTATGTAGTAGTTAAGTAACATTAAACGTAAATTAAATTAAATTAAATACAAGTTATTTTAATTGCACATTCATATAGATATGATAATTAAATTTATCTTATTAATAATCAAAATATTTATTTTAATTTATTAACTATTTATTATATTAATTTCATACATTAAAATATTTAATACAAATAATTATAAAAGTTTTAAAAAAATACAAATAATTATGAAGTTAAATTTATATAATAACGATATAATATAAGTTATAAATAATATTTATATATAAATTACTAATATTATATATAATAATTAATAAATATCGGTTATTTCGGTCCAATTCAGTACAAAACAGTTCGGTACGGTTCAATTCGGTTCCAGTACAATTCGGTTCGGTTCTAATCAAAAAGTTAACAGTACAATTCGGTTCAGTTCTAGTAAAAAAAGTCAACGGTACAATTCGGTTCTGGATCTTTTTATTCGGTATTTCGGTTCGGTACAGAAAGATCCAGAACCGTGTACACCCCTAACCGCAACAGCCAGTGCCACAAGTAGCTCCAGTACAGAAAAAGCCTATCCTAGACCAATTTAAAAGGATGGGAGTTTTTCATTAACCAGTTTGAAAAGAAGTATATAGGTGTTGAATATAAAGCTGCTATGCAAGACCCTTTCTGGAGACTGAAGCAGGGCAACAGAACTGTAGTAGAGTATGAAAGAGAATTTGAGAGATGAAGTGGCTACCTCAATGTCGTGCTGAGGAAAGAACCTAGATTGATGGAAAGATTTGAGCGTGGCCTTTACAACAAAATGAAGCAGATAGTTAGTGGACAAAATCATCCAAACTTGAGATCTCTAGTAACTGCATGTATTAAGGTGGAGACATCCTAGATGGATGAGGCAAAGGCAGAGGAGTGCCACAGTAGGGTGACCATTGTGGCTGATCTCATCCAGGCAAGTGTAGATACCTGTCAGGTGCTTGTTTTAAGTGTGGGTCAAAGGAACATTTAGTCAAAGATTGCCCAGATGCAGTGCCACAGTCAGTGACCTCCCCAGCACCAGGAGGAGGTTCTTCAGCACCTAGAGGGAGAGGCAGGGGGATAGCCTCCCGCACTACAGCTAGATCTCCACCACCATCTCAGGGACAGAGTCGCCCTTCGGGTCGAGCTTATGCAGTTAGGGCCTGCGATCAGGAGGATGCTCCAGATGTGATAGTAAATAAATTTTCTCTATTTTTTGATTCAGTGTATGCACTTATAGATCCCGGGTCCACATATTCATATATCATCACAGACATTGCACGGGGAAATGGGTTAGATAGTTCCACCCTAGATCATGATATTCTAGTGAGCAACCCATTGGGTCACAGTGTGATAGTGTAGACACCGGGTCCTGAGTCAGCCTAGATCGAAGTTACCCAATGATGATAATTGCCTTCACAGGCGAAAAACGTTAAAATTGATGGTTTCCTTGCAAAATTTGCAATTTAAAATGAAAAACAAAAAAATATTAAAAATATTTTAAAAATTAGTTTAAAAAAATGATATTTAAAAATTTTGGTGTGTTTTAGTCATATTTAAATATATATATATATATATATTTGGCGAGTGTAGGTGCGCACGGGCGCTAGCGCACAGCGCGCTGCATACGCGCAGCACGGGCGATGTGCAGGGCGTCGTCTGCGCGAGCGAGCGACGCCTGCCGCGCGCGATCTGCGCGTCGGGCGTGCTGGCAAATTCCGCTAAAATCGCTTCTTTTTCGCCGATTTTTTATTTTTCTCCTATTTTTGACCTTTTTTCACCCAAATTTAGGGATTTTGATTTTTTTTTTCTTCTATTTTTACACCCAAAATCAAGGGAATTAATAAAAAATCTGATTTGTCTTCCATAAATCAATTTTTTTCCATTTTTTTCATTTTAAGTGGGAAAATTGGAGGATTTTGGAGTGGGAGATTATTTTTTCATCTTTTTTTTCTTTTCTGCTTCAAAGAATTCTCTCCATCTTTTTTGACACTTCTTTTTTCCAAATAAAATTTTAAGATTAAGAAATTCAATTTTTGATCTAGAATTTTTATTGAGACAAGAAAAATCTTTCTTTTGTTCTTGAATCTTGGATCTTTTTATCAAAAAAATATTATTTTTGAAAATAATTTTTTGTTCTTGAAAATTAATTTTGTTTTCATCTTTTTCATCTTTTTTATCAAAAATAATTGTTTTTGAGACAAAGAAATCAATTCTTTGTCTTCAAGAATTAATTTCTTTCCTTCCAATTTTTTATCAATTTTCTCTTGGAATAAATTTTCAATTTTTTATTATTTTCATTTTTATCTCTAGTTTGTGAATTGCAACAAGGAAAATCAATCATTTTCATCATCAATCGAATCCAAATCTGAGGGTAAATATTCTAGACTTGATCCCTTAACTTTTATTTTTCTTTTATTTATTTTGCTTATATTTAATTGTTAACCATGTAGATCTTTACATTTATTTTGTTTTTATTTATTTCATGTGTTTTTGTACATAGATATAATATTTCTAAATATTATTTTTGTCTTATCTCATTTTATTATTATTATTATTATTATTATTATTATTATTATTATTATTATTATTATTATTATTATTATCATTATTTGTTTTATTTAATATGTTAATCAATTTATTTTAATATGTTATTTAATTGACTTGTCGTATATAATGCTTGTTTTATTTATTCTAATTTATGATTTATTGTTTTATGCGTTTAATTAATTTCTTTGGTTTAATCACTAACATAAATTTTATTTGTCTTTGTTTTTTTTTTTGGTTTCAAATCCATTTTTTTTTCTTATTTGAGCATCCATACAAGCGAAGGAGGAGATTCGGGGTTTGATCAATTTATTTTACATGTTAATTTTCCTTTGTTTATTTTTGATTTATTTATTATATAATTGTTAAATGAAATAGTTTTTATGCACGCTTAATTAAAAAATCACACAAAAGTATTTCTATAAAATAAATTGGTTTTTTCCTAATAAAATGGGACCAATGTCCTAGTTTTTCATCCAAATACATTGTCACCATCAAAATTGTTTTATTTAATTATGCATGAGAGGACCAATGTCCTCATTCTCAATAAATACCCCGTTTTATGCATGACGTTGTATTTTATTTACAATGGGGGTTGTATTCCGCCGCTAGTTTTGTTGTATTTTATTTTCATGTACTTTATTTTATTTATCCTTTTATTTATCGCTTTCCTTGAATGATCAAACTCGCGCTCTAATTATTGCATCAAAATGTGTGAGGGATGAAAACTTAAATTCAAAACTTAATTATAAAATAACCAAGGTATGAATAAATGAGAAGTCCTGAACCATCTCTGGTCTTTGGGCTCAATGAGGCGAGAGGGCCATTTCGATGTTTCATTGGAATGGGATCTCCAAGACACCTCTTGTGTCCCACCAAAAGATTTAAATTTACAATCCTAGGCTCCATGGGGTTAGAGGGTCATTCCAGTGTTCTATTGGTATGATATCTCCAAGATCCCTTTGGCTTGCCCAAAATGGATATTATGCGCCGTCTTAGGCTCATCGAGGCTAGATGACCTGTCCCAATGTTCTATTGGGTGGCGACTCCAAGAAACCTCCTTGTTGCCCAAAACAGACGCACTTGTAAATACCTTACAAGTTTTCATGAACCTCTCTTAAAATCCCTAAAGGTTGGACTTTGGGGCGTCCGACGGGGTTCGGCGCGCATCACAGATAGTGAATCGAGTGTATAGAAATAGCCTTGTCAGTGTTTAGAATTGTGTTTTCCCCGTTAATCTGATTGAGTTACCCTTCAAAGAGTTTGATGTCATTTTGGGAATGGATTGGTTAGCCAGCCACCATGTGATGGTTGACTGTAAAAGAAAGAGAGTGACCCTTAAGACTCTAGATGATCAAGAGATAACAGTGGTGGGTCAAAGATCAGATTTTCTATCTGACGTTATCTCGGCTATAGGTAGCTGAATAAGTTGACAATTAAGAATAAATATCCATTGCCACATATTGAAGATTTGTTTGACCAGTTGAAGATTTAAGAAGCAGATGTTCCTAAGATAGCCTTTTGCACTAGATTTGGACACTATGAGTTTCTAGTAATGCCTTTTGGACTCATGAATACACCAGCAGCTTTTATGGACCTTATGAACAGGATCTTCCACCCATATTTAGATCAGTTCGTAGTGGTCTTTATTGATGACATTCTGGTGTATTTAAAGACTCTAGATGAGCATGACAAGCATTTGAGAATTGTTTTGCAGACTCTCAGAGATAGGAAGCTGTATGCCAAGTTCAATATGTGTGATTTTTGGTTGAATGAAATGTCCTTCCTTTGCCATGTGGTGTCAGCAGAAGGTATTAAAGTGGATCCAAAGAAGATTAAAGCTGTGTTGCAGTGGAGAACACCCAAGAATGTGACTGAAATTAGAAGTTTCTTGGGTTTAGTGGGCAACTACAAAAAGTTTGTTAAAGGATTTTCTATTATTGCAGCACCTTTAACACGCCTATTACAAAAGAAGGCAAAATTTGAGTGGATAGAAAAGTGCCAAGCTAGCTTTGATCAGCTTAAGAGAATGTTGGCAGAAGCTCCAGTGTTAACTCAACCCGAATCAGGCAAAGACTTCACCATCTATAGTGATGCATCTTTTAATGGTTTGGGTTGTGTGCTGATGCAAGATGGGAAATTGATTGCTTATGCCTCCCGCTAGCTTAAGAATCATGAAAAGAATTACCCCACATATGATCTTGAGCTAGCAGCGATAGTGTTTGCACTGAAGATCTAGAGGCACCACCTTTATGGTGAAAAGTGTTATATCTTCACAGATCATAAAAGTTTGAAATACTTGCTCACACCGAAGGTGCTTAATCTCAGACAATGAAGATGGCTTGAATTGATAAAGGATTATGAATGTTTCATTGATTATCACTTAGGGAAGGCTAACATAGTGGCTGATGCATTGAGCAGAAAGTTTATGGCAGCATTGAAAGCTATGAATGTGAAGCTTGATGTAGCTGACAGTGGAGCATTGATAGCTGAGTTACAAGTCAAGCCTGACTTTATGCAGCAAGTTAATGCCGCTCAGAAGCAAGATGACAAATTGATGGCAGTGATATATCGAGTGAAGAATAGTGGCAGTGATGATTATACAGTGGCCCCAGATGGTAGTGTATATTACAAACAAAGGTTATGTGTGCCAAATCAACCAGAAATAAAGAAAAGTATCTTGATGGAAGCACACCACAGTAGTTATGCTATGCACGCAGGGGGTAACAACATGTATCAAGATTTGAAGATATATTATTGGTGGCCAGGAACGAAGCGGGATGTGTTAGATTTTGTGAGTAGGTGTTTGATATGTCAGCAAGTGAAGGCAGAACACCAAGTGCCATCCGGGTTACTTCAGCCTATCACCATACCCGAATGGAAGTGGGACTGAGTGATAATGGATTTTGTGATTGGATTGCCTCTCACCCGAAGGAAGCATGATGTAATTTGGGTGATTATCGACAGACTTACTAAATTCGCCCATTCCTTACCAGTGAGGATGGATTTTCAATTGACTCGACTGGCGAAATTGTATATCAATGAGATAGTGAGATTGCATGGAGTACCCACCTCCATCATTTCAGACAAAGATCCTCGCTTCACTTCTCAGTTTTGGAAAAAGCTTTTGGAAGCTTTGGGTAGAATGGTAATTTTACAAGAAGTTTAGGGGTAGAATGGTAATTTAGGGGTAGAATGGTAATTTTACAAGAAGTTGTAAAAATTGGTGAAAATAAGTTAAAAGTGTAAGTGGAAGGGTAAAGTGGTAATTTTGATAAAATATGGTGCTAAAATAGTGATATAGTGAAAAAGTGATAAAATAGGGACTAAATTGTAATTTGGCTAAATTGAAAGTTAAAGAGTGCAAAAATAAAGTGAAAAGGGTAAAATTGTAATTAAATAAGTTAAATAAGGATAAATGTGCAAAAAGGAATTTAAATAAGGTTAATAGTGTAAAAATGGAATAAATAAGGGCATTTTAGTAATTATGTATATTAGTGAGGATATAAGTGTAATTATGGTAAAATATGGGATATAAATGGTATATGTGTAATTGTGGGGACATAAAGGTAATTAATGAAAAAGAAAAGGATAAAATTGGAATAACTGTAAAAATGAGGACATAAGTGGCATTAAGAGAAAAGTGGGGATATGAGTGGAATTAATAGAAAAGATAAAGATAAAATTGGAAACCTTGGAAAAATTATAAGGGTAAAAATGTAATTAAGAAAATAAAGAGTGAAATAAAAAGATTGAAATGTAATTAATGGAAAAATAAATAATTAAGTGAGATAATGAAATAAATAGTATAATTAAGTGAATAAAAGTGTAATTAAGTGATTAAATTCATAGTTATGTGATTAATTAGATGATGGAATAAATCAATTTGAGATTAATTAAGTGACTTAACAAGTGAATTGAATATAAATAATAATAAGTGAAAATAATAAGAATATGTAATTATAGCATGTTTATTAAATAGAATTACTTAGGAAATTTATAGATTGGTAACCACCACTGGGCATATTAGCTCAGCACGTAGTTGTTTTTAACTGCGTGTAGGTATCCAATAGGTTCGGAGCAGCGTACATCAGACCGGGGAGCAAGCCAGGAGAAGGAGATATATTTTTGATTTTGTATGTGTAATGAAATATTTTGTGGCATGTATATACACCTTATTAGTAGTTGAAGTTGGCATGTGATATTATAATATATATTTTATCTGTGTGGAATTTTATTATGTATGTGTGATGAAAGGCGGATGGGATGAATGGTTATAGGATGATTATATTGTTGTGCCCTTGCCGGGGCTATGGAGCTTTCAATTTGCAGGTTTGGGTAGTGCATTTTACGATCCGTTATACTGCCGAAATTTATACCGAATGAATAGTAAATAAGACAGTTATAGGTCATCGGTAACTAAGTAAATGCAAATGCAAATGTTAAAGGGTATGTAAAGTGAATAAGTGAATAAAGTGTTAAGTGAACTTAGTGTTAATAAATATGAGTGTAGGAAAAAAAAATGACACGTAATTTCATAAGTGAATCACAGTTAACCGATCATGGTAATCGCATAATATCGCTAAGTCGGCAGTATACGTATAGGGTATAAGGGTGTTACATTCAGCATCAAGTTCAGTAACTTTAAGCAAACCTAATTCATCAATCTCTTGCAAGATTTCATCACTACCTTTAATAACTAGAGGAGGTGCTTGTACTACTCTATTCTTAATATATTTTTGCTTATTGTGTCTGAATGGGTGATCCGGTGGAAGGAACTTCCTGTGGTTGTCAAACCAAGATGTTTTGCACCCATTTTGAAGATAAAAAACATCTGAATTATCACCACAGTATGGACAAGCTAATTTCCCAGCTGTGCTGTAATGGCCCGAATTATACCCTAATAGTATTTGGCTTAATTAAGGTAACTGGGATGAGTGAGAAATAGATTGGTTAGTATTGGACTTAAATGTAATAATATTAGGGACTCAATTGAATAAACAAAGGAAGTTAAGTAGCTTATTGGCATTTGTGCATGATTAAACACTAAGTGGGATCAATTAGCCTCATTAAATGGATTAAGGATTAATGGTGATTAAGGAAGAAATTTCAGGTTTGGGATGGGAAGGTGGAATCCATGTGTGACTTGGTGGCTTTGCCAACCCACTCAAGCCATGCAATATAAAGGGTTTTGGAAAGAGAAAGTGCAATTTCTGCATTTCATCTCCTTCTTCACGGCTAGACTTCCCCATTTCTTCACTCAATTGAATAATCTTGAGGTTAATAGTTGGTGTATGTAAGAATTCTGTGGGTTGCATGGTGTTTGGAAGTGTGGTATGATCATTTAAGTAAGGTATGTGATTAATGAGTTTAAAATTGCTTGTTAAGTTGTGATCTATATCAAGTTGTTCTATAAGTTTATGTGATCAATTAATAAGATGGCATGATGGTGGCTAAGGAATGTGAATTTGTTCAACAACTTATAAGTATGCGTAATTTAGAAATTATACTATTTTACTCATGTATATTATCATAATTGCTGGAATGTGAGATCAATTGAATAAATAATTGGACTTAATAATTATAGCCCGCGAGTCAAGTAGTGGATAGATAGGCATGCATGTAGGGTCTAAGTGCTGCAGCCAAATGCGTTCGATTCCTCTGGAATCATCAATGCGATTTGAATCCTTATTGGATTCCCTAATGCGAATATATTGATATTATTGATCATACTGTACCTTCGGGTATTGATGCAAATTTATGGTATCTACAAATGTGATTACTGTACCTTAGGGTACTAATGTGATACTCGATATCCGCATCTTTGAGTTGGAAGCAAGGCTTAAATAATATGTTAAACAATTGAGAAATGCGAACTTTACATGAAATACCTTTGTATATAAAGTAATGTGCAAGATAATGTGTTAGTGGGAACCTAATAGTGACATTCTTAATTGGTTATGTACATTGAATATATGCATATATGCTCATGTAATGCAGAAGTGGGCATGATTCTTTTATTGGTTATACTATGTTATATGTATATATGTATATATGTTGTGTTGTATTTGTATATTATCTTTGTAACACCCCCTCCGCCGCTCCCGTTAAAAGGGCACCGACGGGCGCGCTACCCGATGCTCACTCACAACATACACACATTCGCTAAGCGGAAGCATTTACTAACAATAATAACAGAAAATCATACATCATAAATAATTAAACATACTTATATACATTAACCAAGATATTCCATCATAATTCTTTACAAAAAGTTACATGTGCCACTTTTCAAAAAGAATACATATAACAAAAAGGAATTACATAATTATATGCCCAAAATGATATACAAAAAGAATACAGGAGGAGACAACAAAAATAACTCTACTCCTATGTGGCTAACCTGCAGATGCGCGACTCGAATGAACTCCCAAAATCTTGCCACCTACACGGGAAAAAAACCCGTGCTAAGCGATAATGCTTGGTGGGGAGGAAACAGACAACAAAACAACACTAAACAAGTACAAGTAATAACATGCATAAAATGAATAAAGCATACACTTACCGAGTTCACTATAAAAGAAGGAAATCAGAAATACATTATATATATATATATTCATTACATCCATTCAACTAGCATACATGGTATAAATGCATTAACCGAAAACTGATTCACTAAGACAATACAATTATCTCAAATAATAAACATAACACTATACTTCATTAAGATAAATCAAAACACTACACAATAGCCTGAACTTCACTTGTGGTGGATACGGGAATACTACACTAAAACTGGGGGCTAGGCCTCAACAGCATTACTAAACCCTATAAGCGGGGTCATCGCTCAAAACCGGAGGCTAGGCCTCAACGGTATCACTAAACCCTATTGGCGGGGTCATCGCCACTCTGAAAGTAAACATAGGCAGCTGCACTCACTATCCCTTTATACGCATGCTTATCTATCCACTACCTTACACTTCAAGCTTAACATAAGAACTCTACACACTATATACTCTATACACTATATACCAAGCATTTCATCATGATTCAATCACAAATAAATAATATCACATAACATGTCACATTCAACAACTAAAAAGCATGTGCTCACTTAATTCCATTATCAAACTCTTATGGCAAAGCATCAATTACCCATAACTTTTGATTATTAAACATTTATTTATTCATCTCAAAACTCTAAACAAGTAATGAATAAGTTTTAGACAGTTACGACGAAATTTGGATGCATTTCGGAAGCAAAATGTACCAAAATACTCAACCTAAAGGAGGGAAAGGAAGGGCAAGGGTTCATGCCAACCATGGGGTTCAAAATAAGAGAACACACATTGAACAAGTAGGTTCTGTCGCGCTCGCGATAGAAGCCTCCCTCACATGCTCTACGAAAATCAAACTATCAGGACAGTTTCTCACTCTAAATTTTCATCGACTAAAAGAACCCCTAAAACTCATTTTTAGACAAAACTTCCTTCTTACCAATTGATACTTAGGATGTTAGGAATCTAATGGGATAAATTTTATGTCATTTAGACATCTATAACTTCAGATATGAGCTAAACAACCTATATTGTTCAAGTAACCTGACCCAAACAGAGACACTACGGTTTTTTCAAATTTTCAGGAGCATAGAGCAAGAATTTTCCCAAGGTCATTTGAGACTTTTATAAGTCTGGAAGTCATGGTTCTAATGGCTCAACAATCACACGCTTTAGAGATCTAAAACTCTACTTATGAGAAAAACAATACACAGAGGTCAGATGAAAACTGAACAAAATTTGCCAAAATCAGACCTTATCATCACAACTATATGACAACCCATCTAGCATAATCATCACACAAGCATTTACTCAAACAAATCACTTAAAATTTTCAGAATTTACAAGACACAAAACACATTGTAATGGCCCAAATACCGGTCTAGAAGTGTCAGTGCATTATTCTAGTGTTACCATGATAATCGCGGTGTCAAACAGTGTAAGTAGTGAGTTTGCCAGTATCAAACTTCAGTGTTAAGTGTGTTAAAATTATAGTGATTCCGGGTCAGGTAACACCCGGGTGGCTATACAGCGACCCGGCTGTCCGGCGCCCAAAAAATTTTAATTTCGCAAAAATGATCTGTGGGTCATAAGGAGTCTAGTGGTGAAATCGAAAATGAAAACGGAGCTAAATCGACCTCCGAAAGTCATTCTGAAGTTAGCCTCCGGCTCGGTTCAATTTGAACCAGAGTTTGACCGAAATTTAACCAAGGAGTTATGAGAGGCTTATGTGGTCTAATAGAAATTACGTGTGTTAAATAATGTAATGGAAGTGATTTCTGTGAATTTTGACAGATTTAGAGTTGTATTTTACGGTAGAAGAAAAATTAATCGAATCGGACTGATTTAAGTGAAGTGGTACCCAAATGGACTCCGATTGAGCTAAAAATTTGTGAGGAGCCTATTTTTGATGTTTTAAGATCAATAGAATTGGTTAGAAGTGAAAATAATGAGATAAACATATAGATGCTTAAGAAAAGTGAAAATGAACCGAAAAATCAAAATTTTTGTTTAAATCGGTCAAACCACCTTGGTTGGACCGGTTTGGTTCATTAGAGGATTAAAAAAGGGGAAGAAATGGCTGGATTTCTCTAGAAAAACCTAGCCAAACTCGGCATCTTCCTCCCCCTTCAAAATCGTATTGTTCTCCTCACTTTCTCTTATATTTTTCTTCTCTTCTACTCCAATTTATTCTCAAATCTTAGCTCCCTAACTAAATTGCAGCTCCTCTATAACATTTTGTAAATGGTTTGAGTCCATTTGGTGCACTGGAAGTGGAGAAATCAAGTGAGCAAAGTTTAGGGTGAGTTTTTGGGTTTATGATCTAAGGGGTTTTAATTTGTTTCTTTGGTCCCTCCAAAGATTTTTGGGCCTGTAGAACACGTTTATGAGGTTATATTTTTCATTTGAAGCTTGGTTTTGATGATATGGGTGTTTTTCTTTTTGGCCATGGTAGGTTCTTCAATGGAAAGAGAAGATCCTCATGCCAAAGGGGAAGATAAGCAACCATAGAGTGATATAGAGCTTGGAAAAGAGGTTTGTGGTTACTAAATCTACCTATTTCCTAATGTACAAGTTGATTTTTAGGTTATATTTAAGTGTAGGTATAAGATAAAGATGTGATTAATTAAATCTAACTTGATATTCATGCTTAGAAGGCTTAAATTAGTGAATAAAGATGATTAGATGAAATTAAAACAAAGTGGTATGAAAATCACTATAGAGGTCGAATGGTATACCTAAGATAAAGTGAGATTTCAATGAGTTTTAAGGCATGAAATTAATGTTTATAGCATGTATAATTAGTTTAATTCATGATAGAGTGAATAAAGAAATTAAAAAGAAATTATAGTGAAGGAATGATAGTGAGGCCGAATGGTATTAAGTGGATTATAATGGAATATATGATGATATATGGCATGAAAATGGTATACATGATGTGCAGAACATGAAATCAGTGTAATTAAGTGATTAGGAGAAATTATAGTGCATGATATGGGATTTTGAACTCTTGGCCGAATGGTACATGTGAGATTATATATGTGTATTTTGATTGTATATGTAATATAATGGCATATTATGACTATATGATGATAAATTAGTGTGCATGCAAAGTGGTAAGTGAAAATGAAATGTATGATAAATTATGCATATGACATAATAAGATAATTATATGAATTTTGAGAAAATATTGCCCTTAGTAGTTGTCTGGTAGTGAAATCTAGTCCAAGATATAGATGGCTAGCCACAGGGATTCCATACCGCGGTATGAGTTATGGCGACTCATTATTGATAAGCCAATGAGAGCTTATTACAGTGTACAGTGCAATTCAGTGTATAAAATAGTGCAGTGTAGTGAAAATGGTCCTACTGGGATCGTTTTATAGTGAAATGGGTCTGTGGGGCCCATGTCCCGCATATCCGATCAGTAGATTTTCTACCGGGTCCATACTAGGGGCATATTGGTAAATATATGATAAAAATGGTAAAAATAGTAAAATTGATGAAAATGAGTGAAAACGGGACTAAAATGAAGTGAATAGAAAGTTTAGGGGTAGAATGGTAATTTTACAAAAAGTTGGTAAAAATTGGTGAAAATAAGTTAAAAGTGTAAGTGGAAGGATAAAATGGTAATTTTGATAAAATATGGTGTTAAAATAGTGATATAGTGAAAAAGTCATAAAATATAAATTGTAATTAATTAAGTTAAATAAGGATAAATGTGCAAAAAGGAATTTAAATAAGGTTAATAGTGTAAAAATGGAATAAATAAGGGCATTTTGGTAATTATGTATATTATTGAGGAATTAAGTGTCATTATGGTAAAATATGGGATATAAATGGTATATGTGTAATTGTGGGGACATAAAGGTAATTAATGAAAAAGAAAAGGGTAAAATTGGAATAAGTGTAAAAATGAGGACATAAGTGGCATTAAGTGAAAAGTGGGGATATGAGTGGAATTAATAGAAAAGATAAAGATAAAATTTGAAACCTTGGAAAAATTGTAAGGGGTAAAAATGCAATTAAGAAAATAAAAAGTGGAATAAAAAGATTGAAATGTAATTAATGGAAAAATAAATAATTAAGTGAGATAATGAAATAAATAGTATAATTAAGTGAATAAAAGTGTAATTAAGTGATTAAATTCATAGTTATGTGATGAATTGAATGATGGAATAAATCAATTTTAGGTTAATTAAGTGACTTAACAAGTGAATTAAACATAAATAATAATAAGTGAAAGTAATAAAAATATGTAATTATAACATGTTTATTAAATAGAATTACTTAGAAAATTTATAGATTGGTAACCACCACTGGGCATTTTAATGCTCAGCACGTAGTTGTTTTTAATTGCGTGTAGGTACCCAATAGGTTCGGAGCAGCGTACATCAGACCGGGGAGCAAGCCAGGAGAAGGAGATATATTTTTAATTTTGTATGTGTAATGAAATATTTTGTGGCATGTATATACACTTTATCAGTAGTTGAAGTTGGCATGTAATATCATATATATATATTTTATCTGTGTGGAATTTTATTATGTATGAGTGATGAAAGGCGGATGGGATGAATGGTTATAGGATGATTCTATTGTTGTGCCCTTGCCGGGGCTGTGGAACTTTCAATTTGCAGGTTTGGGTAGTGTAAATTATAAGCCGTTATACTGCCAAAATTTTTACCAAATGAATAGTGATTTAGATAGTTATAGGTCATCGTAACTAAGTAAAGTAAATGACTAAGTGGTATGTAAAAGTTGGATAAGTGGTTAAAGTGTTAAGTGAGCTTAGTGTATATTATAATAAGTGTAGAAAAAAAAATTTAACCCGTAAATTCAATAAATTATAACTATTAAACGATTATGGTAATTACACAATATCGCTAGGTCGGCAGTATACGTATAGGGTATAAGGGTGTTACACACATACACATTAAATCGAAAATGAGAACTAGGGCAATAGACTTCCAACTGAACGTAATAGAAGATTCAACTCCCAAACATGGAAATGGTGCTCAAATCCTTAATATTTAAGAACCCACTTCCTAGCCTTTGATCTTCTTAACACCAAACTCTTGCACAAAAACCCAGCCAAAAACACTCACTTAATCAAACCAAGTTTTTCTCAACCAAAATAAGAAATAAGAAGGAGAAGAAGAACCCGAAGAGACTCAAGAAATCCAAGCTACTTACCTTACAAAACCCAACTCAATCCCTCAATAACCCACTAAAAACTCAGGAAACACAAGAGAGAAAAGGTTGAGAGCAGAAAAATGGAAGCAAGAGAGAGAGGGGACGGGAAAATGGAACACAAGGGAGGAGGGGCAGCTTCCACGGGAAGCTTCAACTAAAAATCTGCCCTCCCTTGCCTCTCTCCTCCTTTTCCATTCAATGCTCACCTACCCTTGTCCACTTGGCACTATCCTATTGGCCCAAAACATCCAATTTAACTTCCATGTCCCAAGGCACCATACTTCTCTCATACCATACTAACTCTTATAAAACAATTTACATCCAAGTTACCATGCACCCACCTCACTAGATAAACCCTCATCAAAATATCCTACATCCATAGCACCAAACACATAAACCACTATATTACTTCTTCCATCACACACACTAGATAATTCCTCATTTAACCCTTAATCCTTAATTATCCAAATTTCCTCATGGACAAATTACTGAAATACTCTTAGTTTTCTGACTTAGCATTCAATTTTCGACTAGGCCCTTTTTGGGTTATTATAATCTTCCCCACTAAGCGTCATTGCTTAACACGAGTTTTCTAATCCGTGTAGGTTTGGACATGAAGTGATTTTGAAGGATGGATCCGCCTTGCCAACGGTCAACACTAGGAGTACTTATAATGTAGGTTTTTGAGATTTTGGGCAATGTAATTTGTATATGTTTGTATACTCCTTTTTTCAACCATGAAACATGTAAAGAACTAAATGAATAAGTTTTGTAATGTTAAGCTTATGATGTATGTATTTATGTAAATATATAAGTTCTAGCATGTGATAGCATGAGATATCCACTGCACGTGAATGTATGTGTAATGAAATCTAATATTATAGGTTTTGGCATGCGTGTATGTTAGAGTTTATATGCATGTGATTGCCGTGTAGTGATTGTTCTCGACTGCTTTAACTAAGCTAATCTTGTGGTTGAGAATGGCCATTACTATAACACCCCCTACCCATACATAGGAGAACCCATCCACTAGGGAGTGAGAACCCGTACGAGCAAGGGTGTCACCAAACAGACGGCTACTGGAATAGAGCAATTTATTTCTCTTGATATACCTGCTGAATCTATTCCTCATTGGATTCATCAGGGTTTGACTCATCTTCACTTTGGAGCTGTTCATATTGCGGTCACTTATCATGGCAGGAAAGGTCTCGGTGTCTTTGTACGAGTTGCTTTGCTCGATACTCGGTATCTGAATTATTCTCAGGCTGTTATTGGCACAGTTCAAACTTCTTTGAATGCTAGAATAGTGATGTTCACCTTCTATCCTAATTTCAATATGAGGTTAGACGATGCACACATTCTTGACAATCTAAAAGTCCAGATTTAAATTACTGGAGCGGATCAGATTCAAACAACTGATGTGGCTACCATGCACTACCAAATGATCTATCGAGTTCAAAATCATGCTCTAGACATTTGTCTTCCCTATTCTAATGATGCTTTAATCATTAATGCTGATTCTAATCAGGTTCCCACATGTGTTCAGATCCATAAGCAGCTCACAAAAGAAGAATTACTCAATTATTTTCCAAAGTTCTGGCTTACCGGTTATGAGATCTTACACCAGCAAAAGAAGCCAGTTCAGTCTACCACTCCTGTTTTTATACAAAAACCAGATGGTATGATTGAAACTCAGTTTGCTCCACCAACTGATATAGAAGAATCTACTACAACTTCAGTCTTTTCAACTCAGTTTATGTTACAACCATGCACTTCTTCAGCACAGGAAAAGATCCCCATAGAAGCCTTTGACAATGATGGAAATCCTATCTTTGCTTATAGACGGGATGGTCACTGTTATTGGGATCATTATGATTGTGAAGATTGTTATCAGGCCATGTTAGAAGCTGAGTTAGATGATCAAGATCTCCGGCGACGGAGACGACAGGCTAAAAAGATGAACTCCTCTGAAGCTTGCTTCTAGGATCATTTGGATGAGGATGATGATCCTTCTGTTGGGACTCTTGGCCAACCTTAAGGAAAGTATGATTATGTTGTTTCCTACACACCCCCTTCCCATTATAAACCACCAACAAACTTACCCAACACACCTATGCCATGTTCACCACCTCCTAACCCACAATCTAAAAAATCTTGCTCTACCTCTCCTTAGATTTGGAAACCAAAAACCACTCAACCATCTCCTATTCCTGCTGTATGCATGTACCAACCTACTGGTGCATATATATATATGAGTTTCCAACACTGTCAGAAACTATGAATCCTACCACAAAAATTAGAACCACACCTTATATTAAATCTCCTGGTGTCTTAACTGAAGGGACTCCTAGATCTATTCAACCAGCAGAAGCAGTACTTAACCTGCAGTCTGACAATGCCATTGCTTAAAATAAACTCCTTCACAGTATAGAAACAAAAGTTAACCATGTTTCTACTCATGTCGATACTCTTAGTTCTCAAATCACTGGTCAGAATGCTGCTACTTATCAACTGCTTTCCAAGTTGCAAAACCATGCTGATCTAGATAAACAACTTATGGCTGCTATTGCTCAACGAGTATATGATTCCACTTTCTAGGAAAAAGCTTCTGAAGTTACCCGATTGAATACTGAGATTGTAACAATTAAAAGAGATTTAGCTAAACCTACAACCCTAGCTACATCCACAATTTCCTTTCCCTTTTACAATACTACCCTTACTCCTTTTACCCATCAACCTCTCATGCAAGTTCCACCTTATTCTGAACTATCTCAAGCTGAACTAGAAAGTTTAGGGTATTCTCATGAATTATTTATGAGAAAATAGTTTCATAAACAACCTAAACGATCTCCTGACTTACCCATGTCTCCTCCAGAACTCAAATCTCAAATCCTACCTTCAACCTCTGAACCACCAACGACTCTAGTTATTCCTATTCCAGATCCCAAATAGAAAGGGATTGTAATCTCTGAATTGCCTCCATCTCACATGATTCAACAACCTTCAAACCCAAATCCTCTCACTCACATTTTAAAACAGAAAGCTCTGTAGACACTTCCTGCTACCTCCTCTGCCACCCTTGATGAAAAATCTGATCATACTGATGACACTTCATCTGAAAGTGATTCTAGTCCTAAGATCCAGGAAATAGAATTAAAACATTTTCCAATTTTTATAGCAGATCCTCCAACAGATCCAAATCCTCCTGATGAGAGTACTACTACTCACTATCAAGCTGACGAACCTGAAGATATGGCTGATAGTATTCCAATCCATGTTTCTAAAACAACAACTGGACCTTGGTTTCAGCTTGAGGATACCCCTCGACATAAATGGAGAGATCGAACTCAATAATTCTTTGCTTGGCTTGATCTTCAAGCAAAACGGCCTGATATTACAACTTTGGAACCAATCATCCATGAATTCACTTGTCGCTTTACCGAAAGATTACGAGACTGGTTCACTCGTCTAGATGAATATTCAAATCTTCAGTTTGTAAGATTTGAATCTGTTGCCTATGTGTTACAAAAGATTCATTCTGAATTCATTAGCAATACAGCTAATTTTGAAGAGACAGCACGTGATGATTATTTCAAGATGAAATGCTATTCACTCCTTCGCAAAGATCTTAACAAGCATTTTAAAAGGATGTCAAAAATCGTTTATATGCTTAATGGTGCTAATGATCCAAATTTAAAGCGAGAATTTTTATCCTCTATTCTAGAGCAGTTAGCTGCTAGCACTATATTTTACCTTCGAGAGCAAGGAGTCTAGATTAATTCTCTTTCCCTTGGTCAGATTTATCAAAAGGTACTCATGGCTCTTGACCGTCTCTGTACTTCCCAAAAACTGATCAAGATACTCTTAAGAAGGGAAAAGATCCTCAACTCAAAGCCGCTTGCAAAAGACTAGATTTAGAGATCAAATGCTTTCCTAAAAAAGATTGTTCTAGTCTATCTCCTACCAAATCTCGATTTTCTAAGAAGTTTCATCGATATCATCATCCTCAAAGAAGAAAGAAGATTCAGTTCTTTCACAAAAAATGTTTCAAGCCAAAAGGAGATAAATGTTTTATTTGCAAACAAAAAGGACATTTTGCTAAGGCATGCCCTAATTGGAAAAAGTCTCAAAGATTGATCCAACAGATATAACAATCTTCTCCCATCAACATTCAAGATTATGATGTTGAATCTTTATTCTCTATTGATGATGATGCAGATCCTCATACTCTTTTTGCAGTCCAGTACTCTAATTTTGATTTCTCAGACTCTGAAGATGACTCAATCACTGATATTGCTGTTCTTGATCCTTTACCTGAACCAGAACCTCTTCCGAAATCCATTTCCTCTTCTCACCCTATTCCTCTACTCCCAGCAAAGGTTTTCCCAGATAAATATTCTAATCCCATTAGTATTATAGCTTTTATTGATACTGGAGCTCATAACACCATCCTTAATCCAAAGATACTTCCTTCTTCCTTTTGGAAACCTTATACCCAGCATTTTCGAGCAGCAAATTAGGGTGTGTTAACTGTAAAAAAAAAACCAAGCAACCCATCAAAGTTCAATTGTTTCCTGATTGTTCTGTCTAGATACATGCTTTAGGATCTGATCTTCCAAGAAAAGATCTTGTTCTTAGTTTTAATGCTCTTTACCTGTTACCTCATCTCCGAATTCAGCCCAATGGACTCAAACATAGAAATTACTTTCAGCCCTACACCACTACCCATTCCCTTTTTACTATTTATGACCCAGGCCCATTTCAATACATACAAGCCCAGCTTGAAGCAGATTGTTGTGCCACTTCCCATACTGAATTTCTATCCAAACATCCTAACCCTTTTTGCACCAGACCAGAGTTTTTCATCGTTCTTCCTTTTAAAAAATCTGAAGACATCAACCCAAAAAAAGCCTCTCACCCTGGCATGTCTCCTTAGGATTTCACTTTGGCCCAAGAAGAGTGTTCCCAATTACTGGCCTTAATTGAGCCCACTCAGTCAGATTGGGCTTATTAAGCTTTTTATATTAACAAACATTCTGAACAAGTTCATGGCAAGAAACGACTTATTATTGATTACACTCCTCTTAATCCATTCCTCAAAGATAATAAATACCCTTTACCAAAAATTTCCTCCCTTTTTCCTTTTCTTCATAATGCTCAAATCTTTTCTAAGTTCGACCTCAAAGCTGGTTTTTGGCAACTAGGAATTCATCCATCAGACCGTCATAAGACAACTTTTTGTATTCTTAATTTCCATTATCAATGGAATGTTATGCCTTTTGGTCTCAAAATGGCACCCTCTATTTTCCAACAGACCATGATAAAAGTTTATAAGTCAATACTCTCAGTTGGCCTAATCTACATTGATGATGTTTTGATATTCTCCTCGGATGTTCCTACTCATTAGACTCACTTGTAGACTTTTATTAACATCACCAAGGAACATGGGATAATGCTTTCACCATCTAAAATGATTCTTGCAAAAAATGAGATTGATTTTCTTGGAATGCACTTTGCTAATGGTGCTTACCAGCCACTACCTCACCTAGCAAAACAACTTCTCAATTTCCCAAATAGCCATCTATCCCAAAAGCAAATCCAATAGTTCTTAGGGATTACCAATTACATCCGATAATTTATCTCTCACTTTAGTCACATGAACAGACCACTTACCCAACTTTTAAAAAAGCATCCTCCACCTTTGTTTTCCACACACTCCCAATCAATCCAAAACATAAAAGTAGTCACTTAAAAACTGCCACCTCTCCATATTCCCTCCACTAGCAAAAGATTCCTTTAGACAGATGCTAGTGATGAATGTTGGGGGTGCAATGCTCCTAGAAGAAAAAGACAACGTCCGAAGCATTTGTGGATATGCTAGCGGACAATTCAAGGAGTCAGAATGCCATTATCACCCTACTTTTAAGGAGATCTTAGCTGTAAAGTATGGCATCAAAAGATTTGAATTCCACTTCATTGGACATTGCTTTACTGTTATCATGGATTGCTCGTCTTTTCCAAAGATACTTTCCTTCAAAGGTGTGCCACATCACCAACTTCTCAGATGTGCTAAATGGTTTAGTAAGTATAACTTGCAAGTCGAACATATAAAAGGGGATAAGAACTTGATTCTTGATTATCTCTCAATACTCACAAAACTAAAACTAAACCCTATCATTTCCTTAACCTCTCCTTTACCTTTGATTTACACTATGGAAAAGTTCAGACCTCACCCTCTTTCCAGAAAAAGCCAACTGTAGACACCGGGTCTTGAGGCAGTCCAGGTCAGTGTTACCCGATGAAGAGATCCATGTTGGTTTCCCAATAAATGGATGGAATTCGGAGGTTTTCATCTTTCGATTTCACAAGGATTAAAATCTTTTTCGCTCTAGGGTGATGTTTTGAAAGAGTTTGGGGAATTTTGGTTGAAAAAGGAATTTTTGCTCCACAGACGGGATGGCCGTCTGAAGTAGGGATGCCCGTTCCTACTTGGGGTGATCCCCGTCTCTATGCATAGTAGGGACGGCCCGTCTGTAGCTAGGGACGGACACGTGTCTGAATAGGGACGCCCATCCCTAGTCCCGCAATATGGCCCGTCTGTAGCTAGGGACGGACACGTGTCTGAGTAGGGACGCCCGTCCCTAGTCCAGCGTTACGGCCCGTCTGTAGCCGAATTTCCACCCGTGCCCTTAATAGAGACGCCCGTCAATAGTTGCAGGGATTCCCGTCGGTAGTGGATCTGATCAGTTATCGCCGGATTTGATAAAATTTTATCTCTTATCCTTGAAATAGGATAATTTTTGGTTAAAAAAAATTAAATTTTAAAAACTCCTTTTAAAATTCAAACTCAAAACTGATGCTTATCTAATTTTATCTCCAAAATTCTATAAATTGAGAGGTAAAATTCATTATTTGGGGTTAGAAAAATTTGATAAAAAAATTCTTGGTGGAGAAAATTAAACACTTTTTGCGAGATTTGAATTTTTAGAGAAGTTTTCTTTGTGAGCAATTTACCAAAAAGCTATAAATCTTTATTTTCAGAATTTTATTTGATAAAAAATTCTTCTAATTAATTGATTTACTCAAATTCTTCTTGTGAATTAAGCTAATTGAGGTAACGAAATTCATTCGTTTCCATCAATACAGCTAATTCAAACACTCGATCGCTATTAAATTTATCATAAGGGAAAATACATATTTTCTTATTTTTGAGCCGTTTTATTTGATCCTTGTGGAGCGTGCGGGGACTTAAACCATTCGATATTCACCCTAAAAGGTAAAATCCGAGGGTAAACATTCTGGATTAGTATTTGTATGATTTTAGTTGACTTATATTAATCGTTTTCATTTTTCATTTTTTTTATCTTTTAACTTATTTCTTTTAAAATTTCCTAATATTTTCTTTTCTTTATTTTATTCATCAATTTTGACACTGACATGTTTATTTCTATGAGTTATTTTCTGACCATTTGGATTTGGAGTTGTAAACGATGATGGTCAAGCCAATCTGAGGATTTTCATACGGGTTCTTTCTTCACTCTTGCTTTTTATTCATGTTATCATTAAGATTATTTCAATGTCATTAAAGTAAAAAGGGGCCAAAACACTTTATAGTAATTAATTTGGAATTTTTCTAAATAAAAATGGGACCAATGTCTCAATTTTCTCTATCCAAAATAAAATCATCGCATCAAAAGTTTTATAAAAAAATATGCATGCGAGGACCAATGTCCTCATCATTAATGAATACCCCGATTTATGCATGATTTGTATTTTATTTACAATGGGGGTTGTATTCCGCCCCTAGTTTTATTGTAATTTATCTTGAGAATGTTTGTTTTAATAATGTTTTACTTATCGCTTTTGATGTGAATGATTGCGCTTTAATTAAATGCATCGTGTGGAAAGTTGGTGCAACACTGAATTCAAAACTTAATTATAATATTGATCAAGGTATAAATAAATGAGAAGTCCCAAACTCACTCTGGTCTTTGGGGTTCAATGAGGCGAGAGGTCTAGGACTTCCAAGACACCTCTTGAGTCTCACCAAAAGACTTAAATTTACAAATCCTAGGCTCTAGGGGGTAGAGGCTGAGGCCTCCAAGATCTCTCTGGCTAGCCCAAGATGTATATGTATGCGCCGTCTTAGGCTCGCGGAGGCTAGACAACCCTTCCCAATGTTCTATTATGTGGTGACTCCAAGAAACCTCATTATTGCCCAAAATAGACGCACTTGTAAATACCTTACAAGTTTTACGAACCTTTCCTAATCGCCCTAAAGCGGGCTTTCGGGAGGCCACGAGGTTCGGCACGCATCACAGTGGTGACTCCACTGGGGACATACTCGAGACTTCGATTCGAAAGTACCTTGATTAAAAAATTATAATTGAGTTTTAGTTTAAAAATTTCACCTTTTTTCAAAATTGCATTGCATCTCATTAGAGCCTTAGATCTACGCTAGTTTGGTCCCTTTTTTCAGCCCCGGTGCGTTCCCTTAGCACAACCCTACGTTCGCTCAATGTAGGGAAGTGTTAAGGATAATCACCAGCCCAAGCCTCGTACCATCAAGGTATATCAGATGGTGACCCGATCGGTTGTTACGCTCGTAATGAGCTAGACCCGTCGGCAGGGACCATGCTTGGGTAGCCCTAAAGCAACACCACCTTTTGACTAAAGCTCATGTAATAGAAATAGTTACTTCCCCTTGGTGGTATAAACTTTAATACTATGCTTGATATGTGGATCATTATGTATTGGACAAGCCTAGATAATTTGATTGATAACCTTATCAAAGGCTTTCATGCCCCGATAGGCCCATGTCAATTTGTTCGGGCTGCCTAAATACATAACGATCATAACCCATGCGCTTGTGCATTAGTTAGCAGAGGTTATGTTGCTGATTTTCCACCGTGCACCATGCGCGTCCATCGGGTTCCCTGTTAACCCATGGATCAATCCCACCTAGGAAAGAGACTATGACCTCATGTGAGGGAGTAACAAGGTTGGAAGGACTTATGTGCTTGCATGTGGTTTGTAAATGTTGCATAGCACGACCATGCATCTTAGCACATTCATGCATCATTCTAACCCTTTGTGTTTTTCAGCCATCATAGATTCACCTAGGTGGACAAGAGGGTCTAGGGGGCGACTATGCAGAAATCCATTTTTTGAGTTACCAGAAAGGGTAGAGTATACGAACACTTCTTCTGAAACCAGCTATGCTACTTTAGCTCAGTTTTCTTTATCTGAAGAAATGGCCAATTCACCAAGAGGGGCAGATGCCACCAGGGCAATGATAGTAGAGGAAGTGGGCCGAAGGCTTGAAGAGTTTGAGAACCGTATGATGGCGATGATAGCCACTTTGGGTCAGCAAGCGGCCCCGCAGAACCCACCACCTCCTCCTATGAGAAATAATGAAAGGGGAGAGGTCAGAGAAGACCCCAAGGAGGAAATTCGCATACCACCTGTAAACCTAAGAGCTACTACATCAGGGGCACAAAGGGGAAGACCAGTCCCAAGGCTAGATGATGATTGGGAAGATGAAGAATATGAGGAGCGTATGTCTGAGAAGGGGAAAGCCCTCAAGCTGAAGAAGCCATCTGGAAGAAGATGGAGGAGAAATTTGAGGCAATGGCAAGAATGCTAACAAAGGGTCGAGGAATGAACCCAGAAGACAAGGAGTTAGAAGGAGAGGATCTAGTCCCAATGAACTTTGAAATGCCGGATGTTCCGAAGTTTGACGGCACTTCCGACCCCATGGCACACATAAAGCAGTACTCGCTGGTGATGATGGGCACCACTTTGATAAAAAAGTACAAGATTGAGTACTTTTACTTGAGTTTGACTGGCCCAACAGTAGATTGGTACCGTGGGCTCGATCACCGAACCAAGGAGGATTGGGATTTATTGACGGAGGAGTTTTTGAGGCAGTATGACTGCAGTATAAGGATGGAAGTGACCTTGAAGGACTTGGAGCTGTTACAGCAGAAGGGAGGCGAGTCCTTCCATGAGTATTTAACCCGGTGGAGGAATCGGGTGATGGAAATGAAGAGGAAACCAGACACTTAGGATCAAATATGGCTATTCATTAAAAATGCGAGCTCGTATTTGAGAGAAGGATTGAGGATAAAAGGAATGAATGATTGGGAGTCTCTAAAGGACATCGCCATTGAGGCCGAGGAGAGTACCTTGTTAAGAGAGCAGCTAATGAGAACTATCCTAAAAGGGGTAGCAGTAGCTAGGGGGCAAGTAGAACAATAGGTTTCGCTAGTGGCGTACGGAAGACTGCTGAGGTATCAACTGCTAATGCTACCCCAAGGCGTTTTTCCAATCTTGGAAGGTCTTTGTCATGGGTGCTGAGAAGACTGATGAAGGAGGGGAAGTTATAGCCTATGCCACCCAAACCTGCTAGAACTCAAGGCACGCCAGGACATAAGGATGATGAGTATTGTGCATATCATCAACACACTGGGCATATAACTGATAATTGCAAGACGTTGAGGCACGCAATCCAAGATCTTATTGACTCAAAACAGATCAATGACCCAGAGAAGAGAGGGGGTCAAAAGAAGGCTGGGTACAACAGTATGCCCCCGCCAATGAACATGATCGGGTCCAGTTTGCCTGAGGAGTTTGTGTTAAGGGAATTGTACGGCAATGATGTCCACATTGCTGTCATGAACCTCTATGAGGGGAGTGAAGAAGGGCTTCCCGTTGCAGTGATCGATTGCTTGTCCATTGATGATAGTGGAACTGAAAATGATAATTCTGAAATATTTTCTGACCTGTGGAACTCGAAGGAGGAAGGAGAAGAAGCAAAGAAGAAAGTGGTAGGAGCTGTGACCCGGAGCGGCAGGGTAGCTCCAGAAGTTGAGAAGCCCCAGGACTCGGTTAAGGGCAGAAAGGGAAAAGAGCCAAAAGAAGATCCGATTGTTAAGCAACTAAAAAAGACGCCAGCTCAGATTTCCATATGGGATCTTTTGAGACAGTCGCCATCGCATAGGCAGAAGGTGGTAGAGGCTTTATGGGAGGCAACAACTATCTCGCCTACGGAATTTCTGGATGTAGTAAAAGAAGGATCAGGAGAAAATGTTGTCTTTACCAGTGCTGATTTGCCGGCAGAAGGCTGCAACCATAATCGCCCTTTGTACATAAGAGCACAGATTAACCAAAAGCACACCGCTTGCGTAATGGTAGATGATGGCTCTTCGATAAATGTGTGCCCTCAGGTGGCAATGGTTGCTTTTGGGGTAACAGAGGATATGTTAGCCAAATCTGATTTCACTATCACAGCTTATGACAACTCGCGTAGACATGCTTCGGGGACATTCATGGCAATAGTGAAGACGGGGCCTGTAGAATCAGAAGTGGAGTTTGTGGTACTGCTTATACCCGCCAATTTCTCAGCTCTTCTAGGTAGACCATGGTTTCATAAGTTTGGTGGAGTCCCCTTTACACTTCACCAGATGGTAAAGATACCACATAATGGCCAGATTGTGACTATAAGAGCTACACGGGAGAATCAGGTTTCAGTACTAGAGATTGCTAGGCAGCCGTTTAGTGGGTTTCATATTGCCATGATAGGCGAGGGAGAGCAGAAAGAAGAAAGCCCCCAGGTACCGAATATGATGAAAAAGATGTCATTCCTTCCAGGCGCAGGATGGGTAAAAATTCTCAGGGGATACCAACAACTATTGCTACCAAGGGCCAAAAGGACAGAAGGGGTCTAGGATACACAGGTGTTGTAGAAGGGGGTGATAAGTCAAAGATGGACATTCCTCACATCTGGAAGACTTTTGTGCCAGCGACCGCAGCATGTGCCTATACAGGGGAAGATTAATCGCAGTGGCTGGATGGAAGATTTATGCCAGGGCTCAAGGTTTTCAATGATATCTATGACTGGGACATTGGATCGATCAAGCCAGCAGAGGGCTTTTGGGATGAAGAAATCATGACCAGTAGGACGATTTGGGACCGTGAGATGCCTGAAGAAGTAATGACTGAAAGGATGGTAGCCACCCAGCTAAAGGGGAAAGCAAAGGTAGAAGAAGCCATGCATGAGTTGATTGGGGAGCCTCCGAAGAGCCGAAGTGATGCAGGACCATCGACTGCAGCGGATACGCCAGCAGAGGAGGAAGAGGAAAATAGTTTAGATTTTCTTTTTGCTCCAGAACTTTTCAATGATGTTAATGACAATTTCAATCTTATTAATAAATTGAATGATTTTGCTTACTTGTGTGATGTTTTCGATGATTTCACTATGCATGATCATGATCATCATCCATCCATATTTGATATTGATTCAACTGATGCTACTCCATTTAATCTTGGAACCATAGAAAATCCAAAAGGAATTTTGATAGCATCAAATATAACTCCTGAAGAGCGAGAAAAATTTGAGAGAATATTGAAAAAATATGAAAAAGTCTTTGCCTGGACCTATGAAGATATGCCAGGAATTGATCAGGAAGTCGCAGAGCACGCTATTCCTATATATCCGGACCGTAAGCTCATTAAACAGAAGCTGAGAAGACTTAGGCCAGAATGGGCAGATAAAGTGAAGGAGGAGATTCACCAGCAAGTCAAAGCCAAATTTCTAGTTGAGGTGCAATATCCAACTTGGTTGGCCAATGTTGTCCACGTAGCCAAAAAGAATGGCAAAGTAAGGGTATGCGTAGATTATCGGGACTTGAATAAGGCCTGTCCAAAAGATGACTTTCCATTGCCCCATATAGATGTACTGATAGACAGCGCTGCTGCTTGCGAGATGTATAGCTTTGGAGATGGTTATGCGGGCTACAATCAGATTCTCAATAAAATAATTGACCGAATTAAGACGGCATTCATCACGGAATGGGGGACCTATGCTTATCGAGTAATGCCTTTTGGCCTGAAAAATGCAGGAGCCACTTATCAGAGGACGGCAACAAAAATCTTGAATGACCTGATCCATAAAGAAGTGGAGGTATACGTGGACGACAAGATGATCAAGTCAGCCACTAGAGAAGGTCATTTTGAAGCCCTGGAAAAGTTCTTCTTAAGGATAGACAAGTATAATCTGCGGTTAAATCCTAAGAAATGTATCTTTGGTGTTACTTCAGGGAAGCTCCTAGGATACGTGGTTAGCCAGAGGGGTATTGAGTGGAGGTTGATTAATTAAAGTTAGGTTGATTAGTGTTAATTATGAGTTAGTGGAAGCCAAGTGTCATTGTAGGAAGTTGCTTATAATGGCCCAAATATTGGGTCAGTTGTGATCAGTGAAATTTATAGAGTATATAGTGTGAATTTCATGTGAAAATATTAGTGACTGTGTCTTAAAAGATAGTAGAAGAGAAACGTTAAACGTGCTCAGGCCAGGAAAACCCCTGATGGGTGACCTCCAAGGAAGCTGGTAGTGAAAAATATTTTATTGGATTATTTGAAAGTACAAGTTATAAGGAGTCTGGTGGTATAATTTGGAGTGACAATGAAGTCAAATAGGTCCCAGAGTGTCAAACAGAAGAAAGCCTCTAATTCGGTTAAATAGTAATCCAAGGTTTAACCGAATTCTTAAAAATATTAAATAACTTCTAAAAATTATTTTGAAGGCATAGATATACTCTAAATAATATTTATGAATTTTTGGCAGTAAAAAATAAAGTTTTCGGTGACAATGAAAAATTGGTAAATCGGACCGGATAAGGACCCTAATTGGGATAAAACAAAGGTGAAGTGGACTATTAATGTCACACCCCGTTTGCCCCCTAATTGAATGAGCTATTTTGTATGTGTGTGCATTTGCATAATTTTTTGTATAATAAGGGCATTTTGGTAATTTTTGCATGTTATAGGAGTTTTGCTTGCATGTGGGTGCATGCATGGTGCTATGGTGTGTATTAGTTGGGTTGGTTTTGTGTGTGTGTAAATGCACCATTGTAGTGTGTGTTCATGAGAGTTTCATTGTGTGTGTTGTGCATACAATGGTAGGGTATGTTTTAGTTGGGAGAGTTTAGTGTGTGTGTGTGACATTAGCATCTAGGGTTTGAGTGGCCAAACCCCACCCTTAGGATCTTGACATGTGTCTAGGTTAAGAAAAGAAAAGGAAAAGAAAGGAAAGGGGAAAAGATCAGATTTTTCATTTGTGCTTCTCGTTTCCTCACGCCGCCCCTCTTCTTTTCTTCTTCTTGTCTTCTTCTCTTGGACATTGGTTGAGATTCAAGAGTTCTAGTGGGATTTGATCATCTCTTAGTAGTCTTTGGTAAGTATTATGCATCCATTTTGCCTTTGTTTAAGTTTTCCATCTTCTTCTCTTTCTTATTTTCGAAATGGGTTTGAAGTTTGGATTCTTGTTTTGTTTGCTTGTTTTTGGTTGGGTTCTTAGTTGAGCCTCCCCGGGATCCTAAAGGCAAGGAAGTTGCTGGATCAAGTGGAACTAAACACTAGGAGCTAAGGATTTTGAGGTTTGGGAATTTCTTCCTTTGTTATGTGAAAATGTTTATGTGTGTGTTCTTGATGAGTTCATGGAATTAGGTTGTTATGTGCTCTTTAACTTGAGGTATATGATATGGGTAATTGCTTTGAAGTGTGGATCTTGCAAAGGCATGAGTTAATTAGGGTAATTTTTGAATGAATGTGGTTTGGTGCATAAAAGGGGTTTTTGATTGATTCTTGGAATTGAATGTGTAAATTAATGGATAACATGCAATTTATTGTTAATAAATGTTGTATTATGGTTGTTTATGCTTTTGGATGGCTGGATTTGAGGTAAGTAACCTTTGATTGAGATTTGTGTGGTTGGAGGAGGAAATGGAAGAGGAAAATCTGCAGAATTTCTGCAGATTTTCAAAATCCCGACTCTGTCGCGAGGTTGCGACAGAGAACGGTAGTGGGAGCTTTGCTGTCGCGAGCACGCGACATCCGCCGCGAGCCCGCGACAGCCGAAGTGTCGTATACCTTCTGTCGCGAGCGCGACAACTGTCGCGATCGCGACAGAGAGTATTGTTGCCAGGTGTTATCGCGACCACGCGATCCGTCGCGAGATCGCGACAGCACCCTTTGCCTTCTGTCGCGATCGCGACATCCGTCGCGAGCGCGATAGAGCCTGGCTCTTCCGTTCTCCCCGCGGTCGCGAAATCTGTCGCACGCGTGCAGCGAAGAGACTTTGGTCTCTGTCGCGAGCGCGACAGACGTCGCGAGCGCGACAGTCCCTTGTATGCTGAATGAGTTTTCTTTCCTCGCCTGTTCCTTGAACTTCAGTTTACTTTAGCAGTTATGAGATTTATGCTTGATATCCTATAAATGATATGCAAGTGTAATTATGATATGACTATGCTTATTTGATGATGATTAATTTGGAATCACGAAATGGATTGAATGGTTTATGTATGACCTGCTAGAGTCTAGTCAGTGGATAGTTAGGCATGCCTAATAGAGTCTTTGCTACAGCTTCTGTTATTTCTGTTTGGACCCCGATCAGGTCCCCGTTCGTTCCTCGCGAGCTTCTGTAATGTGTTTGGATCTTGTTTAAGGTCCTTCTGGAAATGTTTGTGAATGAAAAGTTAAAATGGTTTTTCGTATTCGATTGGTACTCGTAAAGTACTTTCTGTTCACTCGTTATCCACTACCTTGAGTCAGCAGGGTTTTCATTGTTTAAAGTACTTATATGACTTGTTATATGAGCAAACGCATGTGTTATCTTTCTGGATTCAATGATGAAAAGTACAATCTGTTATGAGAATATGATTAGTAATATGAACCTTCTGATGAATGGCTATATGTATGTACGCATGTGAATCGCCTTGACGACCGTTGTGAATGGTTGTCTTTTTACTATGTGTGTTTTCCCCACTAAGCGTTTATCGCTTAGCACGGTGTGTTTACCCGTGCAGGTGCGGAAGGAGTTGATTTTGGGAGAGTCGCCGCCATCAAAGCCAACACAGCAGGGTCTTAGTGTAGGGCTTATTTTTGTAGCTTATGATTCTTTTTGTATAGAACTCTCATATGATTTTGTATTAGCTTCCGCTTTTGTATTTGAAATTTTGGGATATGTAATTATCTTTTGTATCTCTAAGTTGATCAGAACAGTAATGTAATGCTTTCATTATATTAATGCATGATCAGCTTCTTTGAATGGTATTGTAAAGTTTTAATTTACCCTGTATTGTTTGTATGTATATTTCTGTATCTGTGTGGTGGCACCTTTACTCCTACGGCATCTTACTCCATATCGGATGGGATCGCCTACGTATGGGTAAGGGGTGTTACAAGTTGTGGTATCAGAGCACGGTTTAGGCGTTTCTGGGTGATTGCTTATGTGATGTTATGTGTATATGTCTATGCCTAGGGCTGTGTTGGCTGATGTGGTTGTCCTCTTGTTTGTTAGATGAATTCTGATTCTGCTCACGGTGCGCTCGAGGAGTCCGCTGAAAGTGTGAACCCTCCAGCGGTAGATCCGTCTGTCTCTATTTCGGTGTCGGCTCAACGTGCTAGGGTCCAACCTGAGGCCGCTGCCATGCCTTTTGAGGCGATGCTTAGATTGCATCAAGACATGGCTCGGGTTTTGGAAAGAGTGACTGCCCCGAAAGCTCCGATAGTGAGTCTGAGAAGAGCGGGTGTTGAGGATTTTTATGGGATCGGACTTGATGAATCTGAGTTAGCCGAGAAGTGGCTTGATAAAGTTAAGAGAGCCTTGAGGGAAGTCAGGTGTCCTCCTGATCAACAAGCCGAGTGTGCTGTAGCCTTGCTTCAAGGTTCAGCTTATGAATGGTGGGAGTTGGTGAGTAGACAGCCTCAAATGCCTGACCCTTTGACATGGGATTTCTTTGATGAGCAATTTACTAAGAAATATGTGACTCAGGCATATAGGGACGCAAGATGGGCGCAGTTTTTGAGTTTGAGGCAAAGGGCCTTATCGGTTGTGGATTATGAGAAGGAGTTTAACCGGTTGTCCCGTTATGCCCCACGTGGGGTCATGACGGATGATTTCAGATGTAAGCACTTCGAGGCCGGGTTGAATGATTCTTTGAAGATTGCTTTAGTTTCTTTGATGTGTATGCCGGGGGTACATTATTATCAGATTGCTGAAGCTGCTTTGAGGGCAGAGAAAGCGGAAACTTTGATTAGAGAGAGAGCTCAGCGCAGGAGTTCTGCTAGAGGTGGTGTCTCCTCATCTTCGGGTAAGAGGTCTAGGAACCCGCAAGATGATCCTGCGGCTGGTTCGGCTTCAAGGGGGAGAAGGCAAGGTTCAGCTGCAGTGTCTGGTTCTGGTAGGGGTGGCCATTCTGATGCTGCACCCGTTTGTTCGAACTGCAGTAAGGCTCACTGGGGTGAGTGTAGGTGGCTTACTGGTGGGTGTTTCAGGTGTGGGAGCACCGATCACCGTGTGGCTAATTGTCCTCAGATGAGTGAAGACTCGGGTCCTCAGGGAGGAGCTAGCAGAGTGGGATCGAATGCCCCGCAGGCCACTAGAGGTAGAGGTAGAGGAAGAGGTCGAGGCGGTCGACCCAGAGATGTAGCTGGTTCTGAGACAGTGGAGCGACCTCCTCCTATGGCCGTTAGAGCTTATGCAGTTAGAGCCAGAGAGGAGCAGGATGCCCCTGATGTGATTGCTGGTAAGTTCCTACTCCATGACACTGAATTATATGCTCTAATAGATCCTGGTTCCACACACTCATATTTGTGCACGCATAAGTTTATTGATAAGTTGCATGTGGTAGAGCAGTTAGACTATGAGATATGTGTGACCAATCCGTTAGGGCATAGTGTCAGTGTGAGTAGAGTTTATAGGAATTGTCCATTGATGGTTGAGGATGTTGAGTTTCCTGTGGATTTGATAGAGTTGCCCTTCAGAGAGTATGACTTGATTTTGGGTATGGATTGGTTGAGTAAGTATAGAGCCGTGGTTGATTGTCATAGGAAGACTTTCGTGCTTCGAGATAGGAACCGAGCTCCAGTGTTTGTCAGAGGTTTGGGTGCGAGTTCCGTGCACAATGTGATTTCTGCTATTCAAGCTAAGAGGTTTATGAGAAAAGGTTGTGAGGCTTTTCTGGCTGTGGTTTTGGATTCCAGGAGGGATCAAGTTAGGATTGAGAACATCCCTATTGTTCGGGAGTTCAGTGATGTTTTTCCGAGTGATTTGCCGGGTTTGCCTCCGGAGAGGGAAGTTGAGCTAGCCATAGAGATCATGCCGGGTACCACACCGGTGTCGAAGGCACCTTATCGGATGGCTCCTGTAGAGTTGAGAGAACTTAAAACTCAACTGCAAGAGCTGTTGGATAAGGGATACATTCGACCCAGCATATCTCCTTGGGGAGCTCCGGTACTGTTTGTTAAGAAGAAGGATGGATCCTTGAGGATGTGTATCGACTACAGACAGATCAATAAGGTCACAGTGAAGAATAAGTATCCGTTGCCAAGAGTTGAAGATTTGTTTGATCAGCTGCGAGGTGCCGGTGTGTTTTCTAAGATTGACCTTCGGTCTGGGTATTATCAGCTTCGTGTTAAGGACGAGGATGTGGTTAAGACTGCATTTCGAACTCGGTATGGCCACTATGAGTTCCTTGTTATGCCATTTGGATTGACTAATGCTCCAGCGGCATTCATGGATTTGATGAATAGAGTGTTCAGGCCATATTTAGACCGGTTTGTAGTAGTTTTTATAGATGATATTTTGGTATTTTCCAAGGATGAAGCCGAGCATGAAGAGCATCTTCGGTTAGTTTTGCAGATTTTGAGGGAGCATAGGTTGTTTGCTAAGTTGAGTAAGAGTGATTTTTGGCTTAGGGAAGTGTCATTTTTGGGTCACATAGTTTCAGCTAAGGGTATCCAAGTGGATCCAGCTAAGATTGAGGCGATAGTGGATTGGAAAGCGCCTAGGAATGTCCAGGAAGTGAGGAGTTTCCTTGGTCTGGCGGGTTACTACCATCGGTTCGTTAAGGGTTTTTCAGTGATTGCTGCTCCGATGACCAGGTTATTGAGGAAAGGAATTAAGTTCGAATGGTCGGATAAGTGCCAAGTTTGTTTTGAGAAGTTGAAGCAGTTGTTGGTTGAAGCTCCTATATTAACTCAACCCACCTCGGGTAAGGAGTTTGTTATATATAGTGACGCTTTAGGTGTTGGTTTGGGATGTGTTCTGATGCAGGAAGGTAAGGTAGTGGCTTATGCTTCTCGACAGTTGAAGCCGCACGAAAGGAATTATCCGACGCATGATCTTGAATTAGCTGCAGTTGTCTTCGCTTTGAAGATTTGGCGTCATTATCTCTACGGGGAGAAGTGCAGGATCTTTTCGGACCACAAAAGTTTGAAGTATTTTCTGACTCAGAAGGAATTGAATATGAGGCAACGTCGTTGGCTTGAGCTGTTTAAGGACTACGATTGCATTGTGGATTACCATCCGGGTAAGGCCAATGTAGTCGCAGATGCGTTGAGTAGGAAATCAGTTTCTGCCTTGTTTTTGAGACGCTTCAGATGGAGGTTTGGTTCCGATGGAGCTTTGATAGCTCAGTTGAGGATCAAGCCTGCTTTGAGACAGCAGATAGTTGATGCTCAGAAGGTTGATGAGAAACTTCAGCGGATTGTGCAAGAAGTCAGTTCAGGCAAGCAGTCAGAGTTTTCGGTTCAGGATGGGGTTCTTCTGTTTGGAAACCGTTTGTGTGTGCCGGATAGTGCAGAGTTAAGAAGACAGATTTTGGATGAGGCACATAGTTCTATTTTCACCATGCATCGTGGCAGTGTAAAGATGTACCGGGATTTGAAGCAGTTCTTTTGGTGGTCTGGTATGAAGAGGGACATAGTGGACTTTGTATCCAAGTGCCTGACTTGTCAGCAAGTCAAGGCTGAGCACCAGGTTCCTTCTGGTTTGCTCACGCCTTTGTCTATTCCCGAGTGGAAGTGGGATGACATCGCCATGGATTTTGTCTCCGGTTTACCTTTGTCTCAGAGAAAGCATGATTCTGTTTGGGTTGTTGTCGATCGACTCACGAAGTCTGCTCACTTTTTGCCGGTTAGAATGGATTATTCGATGAGTAGATTGGCCAGTTTGTATGTTGATGAGATAGTTCGATTGCATGGGGTACCTCTGTCCATAGTTTCTGATAGGGACCCAAGGTTCACATCTAAGTTCTGGAAAGAGTTGCAGCGAGCTTTGGGTACCAAGCTGAAGTTCAGTACAGCATTTCATCCGCAGACAGATGGTCAGTCCGAGCGTGTGATTCAAATCTTAGAGGATATAATGAGAGCTTGTGTTTTGGACTTTCCGGGTAGTTGGGACAAGTATGTATCATTGATGGAGTTTGCCTACAACAACAGTTTCCAGTCGAGTATTGGTATGTCACCTTATGAGGCTCTGTATGGGCGTCAGTGTAGGACTCCTGTTTGTTGGACAGAGTTATCTGAGAGGTCAATGATTGGGCCAGATCTGGTTAGAGATACCGAGGAAAAGATCAGAGTTGTGCAGCGGAATTTGAAGGTAGCCAAGGATCGACAGAGGTCTTATGCCAACCTGAAGAGAAAGGATGTACAGTTTGAAGTTGGGGACAAGGTTTTTCTTAAAGTGTCTCCTTGGAGAAAAGTGCTTCGATTTGGAAAGAAAGGGAAGCTTAGTCCTCGCTTTATTGGTCCGTATGAGGTATTAGCAAGAGTTGGTCCAGTGGCTTACAGACTAGCTTTGCCGATGGAATTGTCAAAGCTTCACGATGTGTTTCACGTTTCTATGCTCCGTCGGTATAGATCGGATCCTTCCCATGTGTTGTCGGTTCAAGAGGTTCAAGTGCAATCAGATTTTACCTATGACGAGGAGCCTAGAGCTATCCTAGAGCGGGAAGTAAGACAGCTGAGAAATAAGCAGATTCCTTTGGTCAAGGTTTTGTGGAATCACCACGGGGTTGAGGAAGCAACTTGGGAACCGGAGGAATCGATGAGATTGCAGTATCCGCAATTGTTCTGTTCAGGTGAGAATTTCGAGGACGAAATTCTTGTTAGTAGGGGAGAGTTGTCACACCCCGTTTGCCCCCTAGTTGAATGAGCTATTTTGTATGTGTGAGCATTTGCATAATTTTTTGTATAATAAGGGCATTTTGGTAATTTTTGCATGTTATAAGAGTTTTGCTTGCATGTGGGTGCATGCATGGTGCTATGGTGTGTATTAGTTGGGTTGGTTTTGTGTGTGTGTAAATGCACCATTGTAGTGTGTGTTCATGAGAGTTTCATTGTGTGTGTTGTGCATACAATGGTAGGGTATATTTTAGTTGGGAGAGTTTAGTGTGTGTGTGTGACATTAGCATCTAGGGTTTGAGTGGCCAAACCCCACCCTTAGGATCTTGACATGTGTCTAGGTTAAGAAAAGAAAAGGAAAAGAAAGGAAAGGGGAAAAGATCAGATTTTTCATTTGTGCTTCTCGTTTCCTCACGCCGCCCCTCTTCTTTTCTTCTTCTTGTCTTCTTCTCTTGGACATTGGTTGAGATTCAAGAGTTCTAGTGGGATTTGATCATCTCTTAGTAGTCTTTGGTAAGTATTATGCATCCATTTTGCCTTTGTTTAAGTTTTCCATCTTCTTCTCTTTCTTATTTTCGAAATGGGTTTGAAGTTTGGATTCTTGTTTTGTTTGCTTGTTTTTGGTTGGGTTCTTAGTTGAGCCTCCCCGGGATCCTAAAGGCAAGGAAGTTGCTGGATCAAGTGGAACTAAACACTAGGAGCTAAGGATTTTGAGGTTTGGGAATTTCTTCCTTTGTTATGTGAAAATGTTTATGTGTGTGTTCTTGATGAGTTCATGGAATTAGGTTGTTATGTGCTCTTTAACTTGAGGTATATGATATGGGTAATTGCTTTGAAGTGTGGATCTTGCAAAGGCATGAGTTAATTAGGGTAATTTTTGAATGAATGTGGTTTGGTGCATAAAAGGGGTTTTTGATTGATTCTTGGAATTGAATGTGTAAATTAATGGATAACATGCAATTTATTGTTAATAAATGTTGTATTATGGTTGTTTATGCTTTTGGATGGCTGGATTTGAGGTAAGTAACCTTTGATTGAGATTTGTGTGGTTGGAGGAGGAAATTGAAGAGGAAAATCTGCAGAATTTCTGCAGATTTTCAAAATCCCGACTCTGTCGCGATCGCGACGACTGTCACGAGGTCGCGACAGAGAACGGTAGTGGGAGCTCCGCTGTCGCGAGCACGCGACATCCGCCGCGAGCCCGCGACAGCCGAAGTGTCGTATACCTTCTGTCGCGAGCGCGACAACTGTCGCGATCGCGACAGAAAGTATTGTTGCCAGGTGTTATCGCGACCACGCGATCCGTCGCGAGATCGCGACAGCACCCTTTGCCTTCTGTCGCGATCGCGACATCCGTCGCGAGCGCGACAGAGCCTGGCTCTTCCGTTCTCCCCGCGGTCGCGAAATCTGTCGCGCGCGCGCAGCGAAGAGACTTTGGTCTCTATCGCGAGCGCGACAGACGTCGCGAGCGCGACAGTCCCTTGTATGCTGAATGAGTTTTCTTTCCTCGCCTGTTCCTTGAACTTCAGTTTACTTTAGCAGTTATGAGATTTATGCTTGATATCCTATAAATGATATGCAAGTGTAATTATGATATGACTATGCTTATTTGATGATGATTAATTTGGAATCACGAAATGGATTGAATGGTTTATGTATGACCTGCTAGAGTCTAGTCAGTGGATAGTTAGGCATGCCTAATAGAGTCTTTGCTGCAGCTTCTGTTATTTCTGTTTGGACCCCGATCAGGTCCCCGTTCGTTCCTCGCGAACTTCTGTAATGTGTTTGGATCTTGTTTAAGGTCCTTCTGGAAATGTTTGTGAATGTAAAGTTAAAATGGTTTTTCGTATTCGATTGGTACTCGTAAAGTACTTTCTGTTCACTCGTTATCCACTACCTTGAGTCAGCAGGGTTTTCATTGTTTAAAGTACTTGTATGACTTGTTATATGAGCAAACGCATGTGTTATCTTTCTGGATTCAATGATGAAAAGTACAATCTGTTATGAGAATATGATTAGTAATATGAACCTTCTGATGAATGGCTATATGTATGTACGCATGTGAATCGCCTTGACGACCGTTGTGAATGGTTGTCTTTTTACTATGTGTGTTTTCCCCACTAAGCGTTTATCGCTTAGCACGGTGTGTTTACCCGTGCAGGTGCGGAAGGAGTTGATTTTGGGAGAGTCGCCGCCATCAAAGCCAACACAGCAGGGTCTTAGTGTAGGGCTTATTTTTGTAGCTTATGATTCTTTTTGTATAGAACTCTCATATGATTTTGTATTAGCTTCCGCTTTTGTATTTGAAATTTTGGGATATGTAATTATCTTTTGTATCTCTAAGTTGATCAGAACAGTAATGTAATGCTTTCATTATATTAATGCATGATCAGCTTCTTTGAATGGTATTGTAAAGTTTTAATTTACCCTGTATTGTTTGTATGTATATTTCTGTATCTGTGTGGTGGCACCTTTACTCCTACGGCATCTTACTCCATATCGGATGGGATCGCCTACGTATGGGTAAGGGGTGTTACAATTAATAAGTGAAAATGACATTAAGGATGGAAAGTGATTTGGAGCAATCGGAACAGTTGACTTTGGTTTGACTATTATGACCGAGGTTTAAATGGGCTGTTAAAAATAGCAGATAATCTCTAAAAATTACCATAAGCTCCAGATTTTCTCTAAATAATTTGTAGAATTATTTGACAGTGAAAAGAAATTTTACAGTGACACAAAAAATTGCCTAATCGACTGGTTTAAGTGAATCAGATTGAAAAACGGTCTCTGATTGAGCTGAAATTTTACGCGGAGGCTAAATTATTTAAGAATTATGGAATTGATTTTGGGAGAAATTGAGTTTAAGAAGTGAGAAAAATATTTTAGGGTTACATAATGGGCTTAAAAATGGAAAATGGGCTTGAAATGTTTGGGCCACTTTGAATGTGCTTGGCCTAGCCCGTTAAGACCCCTTATTGTAATGGCCCTAACATTGGCTTAGAAGTATTAGTATATGTCTACAGTGTATTAAGAGCGATCACAGTGTAGAGTAGTATATTGAGTGATGTTAATAGTAGTGAAGCTAAGAGTTAAGTGTGTTTGAAGTATAGCAATCCCGAGATGGGGGACCCCAGGGTAGCTATACAGAGGACCCGGCGATCGATTTTAAGAAAATTTATTATTTGATGAAATTGATCTGTGGGTCGTTAGGAGTCTAGTGCTGAAATTTGGAGTGAAAACGGAGTCAATTAGGCATCCGAAAGTCATTCTGAAGTTGGCCTCTCGTTCGGTTCAATTGAACTAGAGTTTGACCAAGGTTTGACTGAATTTTAAAAAAATGATTTTGAGCTTTAAAGGGTGTAATGTGGGAAGTGTACAAATTTAAAATAATTTTTAGTAATTTTTGATAGCTTCAGAATGGTGTTTTAACGCAGAACTGAACTAAATCGAATCAGACCGATTTAAGTGAACCGAACCCCAGGTGGACTCTAGTTGATTTAAAATTTTGCAGGGAGGCTAATTTTGATGTTTTAAGAACAATGGAATTGGTTGGGAGTGAAAATAAGTTGAGGAACTTATAGATACCTAGAAGTAGTGGAAAATTGCCGAAAAATTGAAATTTTGGTTCAAACCGGTTGGACGGCTTTCGTTGGATCGATTCAGTTCAATTTCAGCCTATATAAGGAAGTGAAGAGGCCAGATTTCTCCAGCTTCCACCGCCCTTCCTCTCTTCCTCTTTAAAGGTTCCCATTGGTATTTTAAGGTGTGTAGAGTATGTTTATAATATTATATTGAATTTAGAAGCAAAGGAAATGATGGTTTTACATCCTTGAAGTTTCGGCCAGTTTAGGAATTTCCAAGGAGAAAAGAGTTTCAAAGGGATAAGGCTATGGAACGGAGGCCTAATGAGTGGAAAGCAAGAATCTAAGGTGAGTGGATACAATATGCTTCTTTTTCCATTGATTATATATGTGTTTTAAGTTATGTCTAAGTATGAACATGAGATTTAGGCATGAATAATTGAAACTAATTTGATAAACATGATTAGAAGAAATAAGTAATCATGTGTATGTAGTAAAAATGAATTATAGAAATATGGATGGAAAACCTTAAGTTAGGCCGAATGGAAGTTAGTGAAAATCCTTTAAATAAATTGATGTTTATGGTATATAATTGATGTAAATAATAAGTATAGTATTTAATTTGATTAATGGAAGGATTAAAAGAATGAAAAACAAACATGATGAAACCTTATAAGTGAGGCCAAATGGGTTAAGAGGAATTTAAGTATGAATAATGGTAATTATGGCATGTAATTGGTGTTTGTGATATGTATAATATGTAATTTAGATGATTGAGTGGTGGAAAGAAATTTAAAATGGACGTTACAAAAAACCAACACCATGGCCGAATTGATCAATGGGAATATAATGTAGGATTAGTGGTAACTATGGCATATGAATGATGTATATGATGGGTTTAATATGTAAAGTGTATGATTGAATGGTTTAATGGAATTAAAGTGACCTTAATGAAAAATTTGTATGATGGCTGAATTGAACATGATAGATTAATGTGATATTTAAGTGAATTTTAATGATATATTGCCCTTAGTAGTGATCTGGTAGTGAAATCTTGTATAGGATATAATTGGCTAGCCATAAAGATTCCACAACGTGATACGAGTCATGGCAACTCGCTATTGGTAGGCCAATGACGATCTATTTCAGTGCAGTGTTCAGTGTTTACAGTGATTAGTGTAGTGCAGTGCAGTGATAAATGGTTTCATTGGGGTCATTCTATAATGTAGTGGATCTGTGGGGTCCACGTCCTGCATATTCGATCAGTAGATTTTCTACCTGGTGTATACTAGGGGCATAGTGGTAAATAAGTGATAAAATTGATTAAAATAGTGATAAATAAGAAAATAAGTGAAAATAGGAGTAAATTAGAATAAATTGAAAGTTTAGGGGAAAAATGGTAAATGTACACAAAGTTAGGTAAAAAGTGTAATTAATAAGGGTGATTTGGTAATTTGGACAAAATATAAGGATAAAATAGTAATTTAGTGTAAAAGTGGTAAATTAGGGACCTAAATGTAACTTGGTAAATTTATAAGGTTAAAAAAGGAATTTAAGTGTAAAAAAAGGGTAAAATAGTAATTAAGAATAATTAAAAAGGGTAAAAGTGGAAAATAAGAATAAGTAAGGTTAAAATTGTAACACCCCAACTCATACGTAGGCGAACCCATCCGCACGGGAGTAGGAAGCCGTACGAGTAGGTGTGTTACCGAACAGAAACGATACAAAGCGTATATAATTATGAAAGAATTAAAACTTTTATGGAGCAAAAATCTGAACATACATATTCATAAACGCGCATATTTTAAACGAAAACATATACATCTACAATTTTACAATTCATATAATAGGAGTCTGAAATATTACATCGTTCTCTTTACATATTATTACTTATACATATAACACAGATATACAAAAATTCTAAATTACAAAAGCTGAACAAGATACAAAACTTCTAGCTTCTATGTGGCCGACTCTGCAGATGCGCGACTCGAACAAAAGAAAACCTGCCACCTGCACGGGGAAAAGAGCCCGTGCTAAGCGATAACGCTTAGTGGGGAAAACAAACATAATAATATGGACGGCCATTCACAATGGTCGTCGAGGCAAAATACATTCAAATGGCAATTGCGGAATTCAAAACACATATCTAAACAGACTTGCATAATAAAGGCATTCATTCGGAAACTCACACACATAATCATATACATATATCAGGAATGGGCCAAAACAGTCATAACGCAAAACACGACACCAGTGTTATCATGCTGAGCTACATACCCAAGAAAACATCCAAAACACCACACTTCTGCTGCACAACTCTAATACATAGCATATCATGCTGTAAACACCCCCATAACAGAGACTGAAGGCATAATCACATCACTTCACATTCATATCAAAACCATGCAGAAAGTACAATTACATCTTACATACTTACCCTCACAACCGATCTGATTCACATGCTTGTACACAATAAAACCATGCTTAACTCATATACATAAATACATCGATCGAATCATTTCAAAGCATTCAGAAACTAATAACAAATCACATGCCAAGTACGGATAATCATGTTAACTGAAAAGTCATGTTTACTAAATACAGATTTACCTTCTGAAGCCCGTAGTCATATTCATATACACATAAACTGATTCTTGCTCATTCAGATATCACATTCTGATGGCTATTTCAACACAGAATAAAACAACCCATCAAAATACCTGCTGACTCATAATAGTGGATAACGAGTGAACTGATTAGTACCTTACGGGTACAAGTCGGCCAGAGAGTACCTTACGGGTACTAATCGAAAATCATTTTATTTTGTCACAAAAGCATTTTACTGATGAGGGATCTTAACCCGATCCAACCACATTAAAAAGGATCGCGAGGATCCGTACTGATAGGGGTTCGCGAGGAACCAGTCGTGGGACCTGATCAGGGTCCAAATCGTTCAAAGGGCGCTGCAGCTACAAAGACTCTATTAGGCATGCCTAACTATCCACTAAACTGACTCTCGCAGGTCATGCATAATACAAATCATATTTCAAATCACATACTTTATATCATTGTACATAATCAACAATAGTTGAGACATATGAATAAGTTCATAAAGTCAAACATGCATCATACAATTTACACTTTGAACATAACATGATAATCTTAGAAAAGATCAGAAGTATAAATATACATAGTACATTCAATTATATTAACATACTTCAGAAAATAGTCAAAGAATAAACCTAAAGGCATCACAAGTTCGGAATTCAAACATTGGAATCACCAAAGAAAACTCATTCAACACAACACATCTGTCGCGCTCGCGATCCCTGTCGCGCTCGCGATAGAGACTATAGTCTCTTCGCTGCGCGCTGCGCGCGACGGATTTCGCGATTGCGGGAAGGAGAGAAGGGCCCGGCTCTGTCGCGCTCGCGATATTGTTGCGGTCGCGATAGAGGGCAAGTATTGCTATCGCGGGGTCGCGACAAGTCGCGTGCTCGCGATGGCACAGGCCAACAATGTGCTCTGTCGCGATCGCGACGGTTGTCGCGCTTGCGACAGAGAGCAGACAAGCTATTGCTATCGCGGGCTCGCGACAGCGTCGCGTGCTCGCGACGGCATGGCATCAGAGTCATCGGTCTCTGTCGCGCTCGCGACAGTGTCGCGATCGCGACAGAGTCATGATTCTGAAAATCTGCAGAATTTTGCAAGATCTTTCCTTCCTCAACTCATCCACAAACACACGAAACACATCCCAAGGTCTCTTACCTCATCTCCAGCAAGTCACACATCATTAACAACATAAATCCAACATTCATATAAAAATTTCAATAAAACATGCCACTAACAATATCCATATACACCATATATAATAACCGCATTATTCATCAATCATCTCAATTGCACCCACGTTAATTGCATTCATACCTATGATATATCATGCTTAGATTACTCATGATATCAACACATATTAATCCTCATCCTTCACAAGGTTATATCTACTATTATTTACTAGCTAAATCATCAATCTTAAGCATACTCCTAAATTTTCCCAACGATAATTACTTGTATAGCCAATTAATTACCCTAAACATGCGTAATAACTGATGGGAAAGATACGGGATTGATCCGGGTCAACCCTAGACTCAAAAATAGAGAAGAAAAGGCTCAAAACATATTTTTCTGTCGCGAGATCGCGACACCTGTCGCGCTCGCGACAGAGGCTCGCCACAGCTACCTAACAGACTGCTTTTTACCACAAACTTATATCGTGAAAACCGACCTCTAAAACTCATTTTTAGGAAAAGTGGTCTTCTTAACAACTGTTCCCCTACATCTTAACTTTCAAAAGAAACAAGTTTCAGGTCAATTGGACATCTATAACGTCAGATATGAATTCCAAAACTTATACTGGTCAAATACCCCGACACAAGAAGAAACATTACAGTTTTATTAAACATTCAGGCTCATAGAGCCAGAATTAGTCCAAGGCTATTTCTGAGACTTTTAAAGAAATGGAATTCATGGTTCTAATGGTTCAAAAATCGCATGATTTAGAGTTCTAAAACTCCCAATACAGCCTAATTATTGAACAGAGGTCAAGTGCATTCCAACCCAGTTTCACCCAAAAACCTATTCACATGCACAATTGAGCAATTTAAATCAACACTCACTACCATCACCATCTATCATCAACCACACAATCAAGAACTTATATCATACACGAATATATAAACAAAATTTCATATATATACAATAAAATTTCCCAAACCTGGAAATCAAAGATCCAAAGTCCCTTTCTAGCTTCTATCTACAATCTTTTCCTTGCCCTTGAGCTTCCTCTTGTCATCACCAACTTGCACAAACCACAACCCAGAAAATCACTCAATTCAAACTCTAGCATATCCAAATCAAAAGCAAATAAAGAAGGAGAAGAACCACACACACATACAAGCCAAACTAACTCTTACCTCTTCAATCTTGCTCTAATACTCACCCAAAACCACCTCTAAACAAGCACCACATCCAGCCAAAAGAGAAGCAAGGAGAAAGAGCAAAGAATGAGGAAAAGAAGAAGAAGAGGAGGACGAGAGAGGGAGAACGGGAATTTCCAAATTCCTGTGTTTTGCTTTTCTCTCTCTCTTTCCTCTTACCTTTCCCATTAATTGCTTCTTATCCCAAATCCACATGCCCACTTCCCATTGGTCCAAGTAATTCACTTTGACTCTCAACTCAAGTCACCATACACATGCACACACTAAATCACTTCTCATAGAAATATCCTACATCTTAAGTTCCATACCCATAATGCACTTGATAATTATTTCTCTTAACTCATTAACATCCTACTTCCATATACTTCAATCACACTCTAACATTTCCTTATAAACCACTTGTCATCATCTTACAAACCCAAGTGTCACAATTTTATCCAATCACTTCCTACATACCATACACATGTTCCACTAGATAATTCATTCACTAAACTTATTTAGTTAATTTCTTAGCAATTAAATCCTTATTATCCATATTACTCATGCATAAATTACCAAAATACCCTTCACTTAACTGACTTAGCTTTTCGATTCCGACTAGGCCCGATTTGGGGTGTTACAAAAATGGTAAATTAAGTATAATTAAGGGTATTTTGGTAATTAAGTGAAAAATGAGGATATGGATGGAATTATTGAAAAAAAGGGACATGGAAGGAATTATGATAAATGTGGGGATATACATGTAATTATAAGAAAAGATAAGGATATAATTGGAAATTAAGGAAAAAGAATAAGCACTTAAATGTAAATAATGAAATGGTAAGTTTAATTAAAGGATTAAAATGTAAATAGTGAATAATATGATTTAATGAGTGATTATGTAATTAAATTAATAAATTTATTTGCTAAATATGGTTAATGATTTAATAGAATATAATAATAATAATAATAATAATAATAAATTTAAAGTGAAATTAAGATTTATTAGTGGCAAAATTGTAATTATAGTAAATTGGAGTGGTAAAATTGGAATTTAAGGTAAAGCAAGGACTAGAGTGTAATTTAAATTAAAATGTTATGGTAAGGGCTAAATGACAAAGTGAATGTTAAATAATGAATAAATGAAATAATGGAATTACATAGTGGCATTTTTTGTAATATGAGACGATTAAGGGTAAGATGGTATATTAATATAAAATTTAGGGACCAAATTGTAATTTTATAATAGTAGGACTAATTAAGATATTACAGTGTAACTAATAGTTGACACCAATATTAATTGCACATTTGATAATTAGTGAGTAAATAATCAATGAAATTGGAATATTGTAATATAAATAATTATTAATTAAATAATGGTTTTAAATTGATCAAAAGTATAATTAGACATGTGCGTGTAATTCAATTAGATTTATAAAGTGATAGAATTGTAAATAGAACATAAGCAGGGGCAAAAATGTGAATTAGTGGCACTAATGTAAAATAAAGGTAAATTGTTTGAATAGTGTTACTATAGGGATCAGATATTACATTAAATAAAGGACAGATTATTAATTGAAAATACTACCACATTAACTGGGGAAATCGACTCATAAGTGAAGTGATGAAAATATTGATTTGCATATACATTGGTAAACTAGGAAATGACACAGAAATTAATAAACTAACAATGTAAATAATAATGATAATATTAGTAAAGTGAAATAGAAAGGTAAAATTGAAATTGTGATAATTGCGGACGACTAAATTGTTAATTATTAAAGTAATACTTTTAAAAAGAGGCTTTAGAGAACTAAGCTATAGTGTAAGATTATCGAATGAAAAGTTATAAAGGATTGATAAACTAATTGTGTAGTTTGCTATTAGAGTGTTAAAAGTATCTAATTAAGTATAATGGAAAATAAGGATCTAAAGGTAATAGTGATAAATGTTAGTGTGAATAATAGGAAGTGTCAAATAAAAAGAAACTAATAGATCCATTATAATGTTAATTATATAAGTGAACGAAATTGGAAAGAAATCTATGTATTAATGATAAAACTACAAGAACTACAATGATATAAAAAGTGGTTTAGTTGATTGTTAAGATTTATGTTAAATTTATAATATTGAATAGTTGACAAGGAATTTCTAGAATAAAGGGTAGGAGTGATAACTATGCTAGTAATAATAGAAATAGTGTTAATTAGGGAAGAAGTAAGCAAATAATGATAGAATAGTAAGTATTCAAATAAGTTAGTGATTAAATTAAAGTGTAAACCATTCAAGAATAAATATGACTCGAAATTGATCAAAGTGGATAACCTAGTGAAAGATTTAACGTAGTAAAAGATATTAATATAAAAGGGTAAAGAAAGTGTAGGGAACGTAAAGAAATAGTAGCATTAACAATGATTAAGTGATGGTAGTGATATTGATAATAGCATTAAATCAGTGTCACTAATATCAAAAACCACGACTATTTAATAAGTAATTCAGTAAACAATAGAGTGTCCGAAATTAGATTGTAATTGGGTATATCGGTCAAAGGAAGAATCCAAAAGTTATTAACGTATATAAGATAATAAAAAAAGAATTATTTATGGAATTGATTGTAAAGTGACAAACCGAATGAAAAGTTAAAATAATAAGAATTATTGGTGCCCATAATAATGATAGTGATAATAGAAATGAAAAGGGTAAAGTATGAAAACGATAGTGATAATAGCATAATAGTAATTAATGTGATTATAATGATAAAGTGATAAAGGTAAAAATAACGAGCACCGTAAAATTATGTAATAACTGTCTAAGAGACTCAGGAATAAATATTCCCATAATTTAAATAAAGGAAAATAATTACATGTGCATGCATGTAGGATTAGTATGGAAAACTTAGGATATGTATCCACCACTAGGCATTTTAATGCTCAACACGTAGAATGTTATGAGCGCAGGTTATGATAGTTTAGTCATGGCCGAAGGGGTGGTGACAATAGAAGAAATGGTCGACAGTAAAGATTGAAGAATTGGCATGGCATGTATATGACTACAGTAGAGAGAAGCAATGGAAGATGGTATAAGTATGTGGTTTGTATGTTAATGTATTGCTACGATTTGGTATATATATGTTTATGTTTGTTATTGTGAGGAAAATAAAATTTCTACAGAATTATCAAGTGCATTATAGTGGCTATCAGTTCAGTGCTGTGACATCCGGCATCCGTATCATTTACGGGTATAAGGGTGTTACACTTATATAAGCTGTAAATATCAGATTTCTCTAGAGAAATCTTCACAAATCTAGCAGCCTCTCCTCCCTTCACTTCGCCGAATTCCTTTTCTCACTTCTCCACCAAATTTTCTTCTCCTCTTTTCAAATCTTTCCCTAAATCCAAGTCTCCCTAGTAAATTTCAGTCCCTCTACAATCTAATTGCATACTTGAGAGCGCAATTGAAGTGATAGAAGTGGAAAAAAATCAAGGGTTCAAGATTATGTGTCAAAAATGAGGTAAGTGATTTAGAGCTCTATAATTTAATTTAAAGGTTCCAATAGGCATTTTAAGGTATGTAAAGTATGTTTATGATGTTGTATTGAATTTAGAAGCAAAGGAAATGATGGTTTTGTATCCTTGAAAATTCAGCCACTTAAGGAACTTTCATGGAGGAAGGTGTTTTAATGGATTAAAGCATGGATAAGGGAGTTCTAAGCATGGAAAGCAAGGATCTAAGGTTAGTGGATACAATATCCTTCTTTTTCCATTTAAAATAGGTGATTTTTAAGTTATGTTTAAAGACGAGTATAAAATAAATGCATGATTAATTGAATAGAACCTTATAAATATGCTTAGGGATGTGTAAAATGAAGAATTGAGTGCTTAATTGATGAAAGAAAAATTTCTTTGATAAACCCAAGTGTAGGCCTAATGGTATACCTAAGCATACCATGGGTATATTTTGTAAATTAATTGAATTTAGTGTTATAAATATGTAATTTAAGGTGTGCTCTAACTAACTGAATGATTAAATGAACAAGAAAATAAACTTAGAGAATTTAATTATGTTGGCTGGATAGGTATTTAAGAGAAATGATGAAATACTTTGATGTTTTAGACTTGAATTTGATCTATAATTAATGTATAATATGTAATTGAGATAATTAAGTGATTAAAAGAAAGAAAACCAAGTGAAATGGGAAGGATACACCTTGGCCAAATGGAATAAGTTAGGGTAATTTAGTGTACTTTGATAATTAATTAAGTATAATGGTATAAAATGACATTAAAATGACAATAGAGTGTGTGTTAAGTTAATTGGAATAAATGGAATTTAATTGAAAATAATTTGGTATGATAAGCTAATATGTATAAAGTAAAAATATTGACATGTATGATATAAATTTTAAAATATTATATTTAGTGCTAATATGGGTTAATAAGTGAGATAGAAGTAATTAATGTTTAAAATGAGAAATTTTAAAGTATAGTGCAAGTGATGGCCGAATGAGTATGTTGATAATCTTATAGTTCATTTTATGAAATTGGTGATAGAAATGTTTAAAAATGATTGTATAAATGAAATGGAGTGTAAAATAAATTAATTAGAATTTTTAATGTTTAATTGAATATTTTATATGTTGAATATGCATTATGTTTAAAGTGAATATTGTGGGCTATGATATATTAAAAGTAAAGAAATAACATAATTGATGTTAAAATTGAATAATAAGTGTATTAGAATGAAATTGATGGAAAAAGAGTGATGAGAAAATGATTATTATATGATTAAATGAACTCAATGGAATAATTGAAGATATAAATAATAAATAAAAAGGAATTAGACGTGAATATCCAGTATATGTACTATTAAGGCATGGGATGTATATATGTGCTAACTAGTGCCATAATGATTATTATTGTGGAATTTATTTTAATCATGTGACAAATGGAAAATGAACTAAGTGATGAATGTATATTACCCTTAGTGTTCTGGTAGTAAATCTAGCTCAGGATATAATGGGCTAGCCATAGTGATTACACATCGCGGTTCGAGTCATGACGACTTGCTATTGATAGGTCAATGACGGTGTATCCCAGTGTAGTGTTTAATGTTCACAGTGTTAAGTGTAGTGCAGTGCTAGTGTTGAATGGTTTCATCGGAATCATTCTTTAGTGTAGTGGATCTGTGGGATCCACTTCCTACATTTTCGATTCATAGATTTTTGCCGGATGGATACTAGGGGCATTATGGTAATTATGAAATAAAATTGATTAAAATAGTGATAAATAAGAAAACAAGTGAAAATGGGACAAAAATGAAAGAAATAAAAAGTTTAGGGGTAAAATGGTAATTTTATACTTACGGGTTAAAAATGAAAGAAATTAGGTAGAAAGTGTAATTTAAATGTAAAAGTGAAAAGAATTTGAAATATGGGGGCTAAATGGTAATTTGGCATAAAAGTGGCAAAATAGGGACTAAATTGTAATTTAGTAAGTTATGAAAGGGGTAAAGATTGAAAATAAGTGTAAATAAGGGCATTTTGGTAATTAAAAGAAAATGAAGGACATAATTGTAATTTTGGAAAAAGATGAGGACCAAGATGTAATTATAGTGAAATTGAATGGTAAAATAGAAATTTAAGGAAAATATTAGAATTAAAATGCAAATTGGTTTAACATGATAGTATAAGGATTATGTGGTAATTTGAATGTCAAATGATAGATAGATGTAAGAATAAAATTATTATGCGGCATTTTTGCAAATACAAGATAATTAAGGGTAAAATTGTAATTTGATAAAAGTTTAGGGATCTAATTGTAAATTTACAATAGTATGGCTAATTAAGGGATTTAAGTGAAATTAATCATTAACATAAATATTAAATGCATAGATGATAATCAATGAATAAATAATCAATAAAAAAATGGAATGTTATGGTATAAATAATTATTAAGTGATTAATGGTTTTAATTGATTTAATGTTTATAATTGGGTATGTGTATAATTTAACTATGTTTATAAAGTGACATAATTGTAAATAAGAGATAATGGGAGGCAAAAATGGTGAATTAGCGGCATTATTATGAATTAGTGAAAAATGAGGAATATAAAGGTAATTGATCTTAATAGTGCTAATGTAAGGACCTAACTATATATTAATAAGAGGATTGACTATTAAATAAAATTAGCAATACATCTAATATGGATATATTATTATTAGTTAAGAAATGAAAATAAAAATCAATAAAACTAATTAATAAGAATAATAATGATAATAATAATAAAAGTGACATGGAAGAGTAAAATAATAAATATGAAGAATGTATAGGACTTTAGTGAATTTAAACTGTAGTGTATGAATATTGAGTGAAATTAAAAAGGGTTAATGAGACTAATTGTATAGTCCATCAAATAAAATATAATAAAAATATTTAAAAAATTATAATAAGGAATAATAAGTGTAAAGATGATAGAAAAATACATAGTAGTGTAATTGTCATGGTCATAATTTAAAATTGATATCATTGTGAACATGTCGAGAATTATTAGTGCAAATAATAGGATTGATAATATTGTCAATAATAATGGTAATAGCTTCGATCGAGAAATGTAAAAGAGTAATGATAAGAACAATTAGTGTCTAGAAAAATCAGTAGCTTGTATTCTAACGATTAATGGAAATTAAGTAAACTATATAAGATTTGAACAAGTGAAAAATATTAGTGCAACTATAAAGTGTAAGAAAGTTAAAGTAATTAAAGGTAATGTAAATGAGTTGTTAGGGACATAAAGAAAGTAAAAATGTTAAAATTGGTACAACAAAGAGTACATTAATAACTACTATAATAAGTGATTAGATGACCAATGATGTACCCCAGTATAGATTTTAAATATAGACAAAGTAATAATAAGGATTGTTAATGTAATTGATTGTTAATTACTAGATCGAGCGTAGCGTTAAAATTGTCAGGATTAATAGAATTGAAAATGTTAAAGTGTAATGATAGAAAAGTAGACAAAGGGTATAAGAATAATGAATGGTTAAAGTAATTGATTAATTAATGTTGAAAAGGTGTGATTACGGAATTAAGATTGTCTGTGCATGCATATAGAGTTAATTATGGAAAATTTAGGATATGTATCCACCACTGTGCATTTTTAATGCTCAGTGCATAGAGTGTTACTGCGCTTAGGTTATAGTAGAGTTTTGATGTGGCCGAAGATGTAGTGACGACCGGACGAAGCATTCGACAGCAAGGATAGATGGATTGGCATGGCATGTATACAATCACAGTAGAGAGAAGCAATGAATTATGGTATAAGTGTTCGAACTGTATATAAGTGTACTGTTATGTTTATTGTATATGTAAGATTGTGATTATTGTTGTAAAAACAATTTCTACAGTGCTATCGAGTGAATTGTAGTGTTCGTCAGTGCAGTGCTGTGACATCTGGTATCCGTATCATTTACGGGGTATAAGGGTGTTACATTGCCACCTAGTATTGGAAAGCTTATAGCATGGCACCTAGCAACTACATGCATATAAAAGAATTTTGAAAAGCAGATATTAGCACTTGTTATTCATTTGGTCCGGCCACTCCCTTCATTTCTGCTTTCTCTTCCTCTTATTCTTCATTTTCTCTTTGTCTCTCCTTCTTGTTCCGTTATCTTCTTCATTGGTTTTCTAAGACTTGAGTTGAAATTGACTTGAGAGACCAAGTGATAAGTTAGACAGGTAAGATTGAGTTTAGTTTTCCTTCTCTATTGGTTTGGATTTCAGTTTATAGCTCTAATTTTGTTTGCATTTGTATATATGTGTTGGTTTGTAAGTTGGAGAATCAAGTAGAAAAGCAAAGGGTAAAGAGAAGGTCACTTGAGTTGTGAAGATTGAAGGAGTGGTTCAAATAGGTTTGACTCTGTTTGTGATTTATATATGTATGCATGTGCAATTATTAGGGAAAGTTATGGGTTTGTGAAGGTTTCTATAACTCTTCTAATTACTAGAATGTATTTGGGGTTACATGTTGAATTGATGATGTCCTAATGATAATATGAAGTGGTATTATGTTTTGGGTTGGATTGCTTAATGTTTATGTGCATGATTGTGATTTGTCCTTGAGGAAGTTAATAGAATGTGGTTATTAGTTTGAAGGACATTTTGGCTGGATTTGATGTTTGATTGATGGATTAGAGGTTAAGCATGTGATTATAGGTTGGTATCAGAAAGTGTGTGCTTGAAATTGTGTACATTGGGAGTTTAATCTCTAAGTTCAGGCTCTGTCGCGAGCGCGACAAAGTGCTCCGTAGGCAAGAGTTTGCTAGGACATGCACTGTCGCAAGCGCGAGCTCCGTCGCTAGCACGACATAAGCCAATTTGGCATTCTGTCGCAAGTGCGACACCGCGAGACGACAGTAGTGAGTTTAGGGTACTGTCGCGAGCATGACATATCTGAGAGTTATGAATGAATGTTAGTTGACCTAAATTATGTGCATTATTGTATTAAATTATGAGTGATAAATGCATTTCTGTATGTGAACAATTATGTTTGGGTCATGAATGACTACGCTTATAGTGAAGATAATTGTGTTTACCTACATGAACATTACATGAATTAATTTATAGCATGTAATCGAGTCATGGATAGATAAGCATGCTTATAAGGTTTAGTGTCCGCAGCTGCTAGTGTTGGTACCTATTTGGTATCTAGTGATTTGAGATTCGCATATCTCTAGTGTTAACATTGTTCTTTCTAATAATTTAGTGATCGATACCCGAGTGGTATCCAGTGTACTCATTATCCACTATTGTAGTGGCTCAGGCTATACTATTGTTATTAATACATTGACTAAGTTACATGATTTAATTGTTATAATATAGTGGTAATTCTGATAACATAGTATATTAGTGATTTATGTTGTAAAGCATGGAATATTTAACATTTGGCATATCATTTATTTATAATATGTGTTGCTATTATATGTTAATGCTTGCTTATTCTATAGTAGTCCATTGCATGCGTTTATCCCCACTGAGCCTTAGCTCAGCACGGGTGTTTATCTCCTGTGTAGGTTTATAGCTTAGAGCCGAGTTTTGTATGGAACATCTGCTGGCCATTAGAAGGAGTTTTCAAGTCTTCTAGTTAGGTTATTCTTTTGTAATGTAATGTTAATGTTCCGATTTTTGTATTGCATGAATATGTAAATGTATATTATTAATTTTTATACTTAATGAAGTAAACCTTTAATTAATTAATGTTATTAATGTTTTTAAGTTGCAATTTTAAATAAGTATTTGTTTCAAGACTTTTCTTTTTCGTGTATGTTTTAGTCTTTTATGTAAGTTTAAGTGTTTTATAGCGCTCCCTTGTCCTCACAAGGGGCATTAGGGCATTACAAAGCAGAACATCAAGTTCCATCGGGTTTGTTGAATCCTATTCCAATTCCATAGTGGAAGTGGGATAATATTACCATGGATTCTGTAACAGGTCTTCCAATGACATATAAGCAGCACAATTCTGTATGGGTGATCATTGATCGATTTTCTAAGTCAGCCTATTTTATACTGATTCGACTTGATTACTCTATGGATCGTTTGGCTGAACTGTATGTGAATGAAATTGTGCAACTTCATTGTAGTCCTTTATCCATTGTATCTGATTGTGACTCGAGGTTTACTTCAAAGTTTTGAAAAGGATTGCAATATGTACTTGTTACACGACTGCATTTCAGTATAGCTTTCAATCTGTATACTGATAAACAGTCATAAAGAGTGATTCAAGTGTTAGAAGATTTGCTTCGAGCTTGTGTGTTATACTTTTCCAAAAGTTGGGATAAGTACATTCCATTAATGGAATTTGCATATAACAACAGTTATCAAATGAGTATCGGTATGGTACCTTATAAAGCTCCATATGGTAGGAAATGTCAAACTCCTGTATGATGGACAGAGTTGAATGAGCATAAGATAATTGGTTCTGATTTGGTAAAAGATACTGAAGAGAAAACAAAGATTATTCAATAGCGGCTGAAAGTTGCAAGTGACAGGCAAAAGTCTTATACGGATTTAAAGAGAAAAGATATAGAGTTTGATGTGGGTCACAAAGTCTTTTTAAAAGTGTCTCCATTTAGATAAGTACTTCGATTTGGAAAGAAAGGAAAACTAAGTTTAAGATTCATTGGACCTTATGAAGTGTTGGAAAGAGTTGGGACAGTAACATATCGGTTAGTTTTACCTCCAGCTTTACACTATAAAAAAAATCAAAATTAGCGAAGAATGATTTTTAGTTGCTAATTAGCGACAATTTTTCAATTCTGTGGCGAAAATCCATTTTTTTTTAATTTTAGCGACGAAAATAAAGAAACAGTCGCTAATTTTTAGAGGCAATTGATGACGCAATTTTTTGTGACGGAATTTAGCAACTAAAAATACTCAGTCGCTACTTAGCGACTGTTTTTCAAGTCTGTCGAAAAAAATACAAATTTTTAATTTGGTGTAAATTTTACTAACGAAATAGCGACGGATAATTCCAATGCTAAAAAATTTTCAAATTTTTTAATTATGAATACAATTTTTAGAAATTGAAGTTATATTTTAGAAAAAGTTAGAGAGAGGGAAAGACAGAAACAGGGAAGAACAGGGGAGAGCAAACCGAGAGAAAGGAAGAGAGAGAGAGAGAGAGAACGACGATGGGAGCCCTGCGTCGGCGACGAACGCGCTCTCTGCCACAATGGCCAACCCATCGTCTTCACCATCCGTTCTGCTGCCCTTCTCTACCGTTTCTACCCCATTTTGGAGAAAGGAGCCGAACATTCTTTCTCGTTCACCGGTCAGCTTCGATGTTGAACTACCACACGCACATCAACAAATGACAGAGGAGGATGGGACGAGTCTTTCGGTACTAGCGAATCGTCCCCACTTGCCAGCAGCAGTTAGATCGGAGTGGAGGAACCCCTGAGCTTTCGGTGTCTTTTTCGATCAAACGGTGAGTCCTTCAGGTGCGTGACCATTGGCAATAGAGTCCCGACATTGTGAGCTTCATTCCAACAGTGATGGTGTCTCCGATGGAACTCCGGTGAAGGGGACAGACGGAAATAAGATGAAATATTGTGGGAATCTCAACTTCAACTGGTATGTGGCTACCAAAATTACTTTTCTTTACAAATTTTGTATAAAATTTTACCTATGAAGGATGATTGATAAATATAGTTTGTGTGTGTCTTGTGGTTTGCAAAATTAATTAAGAAATTGGTTGTGTTGCTTGATGAATTGGCTTTATGTACACTGAATTAAGTTAATTGTTGGCATTTAGATGATGAAATGTAATAGAGTTAGATAGGATATTGTGTAACTTAACTAAAAATTTGGAACATTAATTGTACAGTGGAATGTTTAATTAAGTATGTGACTGCCAAACTTGCTTTGCCTTGTGATTCTTGATAAATTAAATTGTTTAAAAGAAATCTCCTGTACTTGGCTTTGTGTTCTGTTGTGTTGGTGTTCTGTTGTGATAATATAACAACTGAGGTTAGTTATTTATTGGCATTTAAATGTTAATAAAGTATATTTATTGACACTTAAACTTGTTTATTGTATGTGGAATCCATATTATGTACATTTGAGTATCTGTGAACTAGGTAGGGAATAGAGGTTTTTGCATTTAAATAGTATAGAGAGTTAAATTGATGAATTAATAGGGAAATTAGTTAATAATTAGTTGAATTATGGGTATTAGAATAAAAAACAATATATGTGGTTGTAGAATATGCAATCGGAACTTAATAACTTTTCATGGCATATAATGATGTTGCGATAAATGTGAATATGAGATGTGATTAACATTTTGAGGAAAGATTTTGATTTAATGCTATTAAATGATCATACTGGTATTTTCCTATTCTTTATGCTCATATATAGGTAGTATGTATGTATTTATATAAAGGTAGGTAATATGAGATTAATTGAAAGTAATTACATTTAGGTTAATCATTAAAGAATTGTTATGATCATTAGGTTGCTAGCTTAAGTATTCTAATAAGGATTGACAAATGTGAAGTAATGTAAAAAAAAAATTTACCTGCATTTGTAATGATCGGATATTTTTCAGTATATCATAAAATTCAGCTGTCTTATGTTACTGGTGGCATTGTTATTATTATCATATTGTCATAATGTATCCGAACATAATGTCATATTGTTAAAGGCATACAATGATGCTTGTGATATTCTCAACTAAATGTGTTTATTTTTGTCAAACTACTTTATTGCCTTAGATGTGAGAAATATGCACCTAATCAAAAAATAGAATGAGATGTGGTATGTGAATTTACCTAAACAAATTGTACAAGAAATGAAAAATTATAATATGATCTTTCATTTTTATTCTATATTTTTAACTTTCATTGTATAATTGTTCATTTGTCTACTAAAAAAACATCTTTTGGTGTGATGATTAGTTCAGTCTAGTGTCTTAGTGTTTGTTTACACTTGTTTTATTGATTGTAGGATTTGTTTAGTTGGCAGTCTAAAAGCAGTCTGCAAAAAGTCAATCTCTTTTGGGAAAGGGACAGAAGTATATAAGAAATATAAGAAAAAGATCAGTTGAATTGTTAGTTTGTATGATCAGTGATTTTAAGATTTTATTTTTCCAAGTACTTTTTAAATACTATACAATTTAATGTATTTTTATGATATTATATTTTTTAAAATAATAGTATTGTTTTATTATTATGAATATAAATTAAATTTTTGATGTTACAATAATAATAATAATTATTATTATTATAATAACAACAAAATTAAATTTTAATAATAATAATAATAATAATAATAATAATAATATTAAATTTAAATTAGCGATGGTATGTGTACTATTAAATCGAATGTAGTAATAATAATAATAATAATAATAATAATAATAATAATAATATTAAAATTAAATTAGCGATGGTATGTGTACTATTAAATCAGATGTAATAATAATAATAATAAATTAAAAATAATAAAAAAATTTAATATTTTTAGCGACGGATTATCTGTCGCTAATATATTTTTAATATTTTTCGTGACTAATTTTAGAGGTTAATTAGCGATGGAATTTATGTAAATAGCAATGGTTTTTTCCGTTGCTATTTTTAGCGACGAAAAAATGGTTTAATCGCAAATATGCTTGCGACGGTCGCATGGTTAGTCATTTTGTCGCTAAAATTAATTAGCAACTAAATTTGAGGGATTAACGATGGAAATTTCCGTCGCTAATGCCCTATTTTTTTGTAGTGTTAGTTAAGCTTTATGATGTATTCCATGTGTTTATGCTCCGAAGATATCGTTTAGCTGAGTCACATGTTTTATCAGTGCAAGATGTGCAAGTACAACAAGATTTCTCTTATGATGAGAAGCCTAAAGCAATATTGGCACAGGATTTGAAACAACTTTAGAATAAGCAAGTTCCGTTAGTGAAAGTGCTTTGGTAACATCATGGGATTAAAGAAGTGACATGGGAACCAGAAACAGTGATGTGAGCTCAGTATCCTAACTGTTCAGTACAAGTATTAATTTCGCGGACAAAATTCTTTTTATGATGGGAGAGTTGTAATGACCCGAAATCTACCTTAGTAGTATTTTGGTTTTATTAGGGTAATTGGACAAGCTTAATTTAAGGTTTCTAATTTTGGATCCAAGTGTAATTGGAGAAGAGGACTGAATTGCATGAAATAAATTAGTTAAGTGACTAAAGTGCAGTTGTGCATGATTAATTTAAGGAAGGATTAATTAGTGCTAAATGGGATTAGTTTAACCTAATCTAATGTGAGTGCTTTCCATGTGTTGAGAGCCAGCTTTGCCAACTCATCAACTACATGCACTATATAAAGGTTTGAGAGGCAGAATTTGCCTCATTTGCGTTCTCCTTAGCCGGCCACTCTCTTAGCCATTTCCATTCTTCTGCTCTTTTTCTTCTTTCATTCTACTTCTTCATCTATAGTCTTAAGTCCATCAAGCTTCTGTACATTGGTTAATTGATTCCTAATTTGAGTTGTGTGTTCTTGGCAAATCAAGGTAAGTGATTGAGTTAGATTCTTCGTCTTCTTCTACTTCTTCTTCTTCTTTTTCTTTGTGTTGAACTTGGAATTGATCTTTTGTCTAATTCTGGAAATTGGATTATGTTGTAGTGCAAGAATCAAGAAAAAAATAAGGAAAAGTAGAAGATTGGTGAGCCAAGTGCCAAGTGAGCTCATTGGAGCAAAGGAATTGAGGTTTAGGAAATTATATGTTGTGTGCGCTAAATTGGTAGTGGATATAATCTGAAATTCATAATTGTGTTGAGTTTTAAATTGAATTGAAAGTGTGTATTGTTGTGTTAAATTGAGTGATATGAAGTTTTTTGACCTACAAGCATGAAACCCTAATTTTCAGAGACTTGAGAATTTGTTGTGTAACCTATGAATGAATGGATACCTAATGTGAAATTGATTATGCTGAAGTGTTCATGTATATGTTGTGGAAGTTTAGTTTGAGTTTGGTGAATTGGCTATGCGAATTGAGTTAATTTCAAGCTTGATGAGCTTGATAGTATAAAACTGGTTTTAAAGTGCATTTTGACCTACTTGGACCGTTTATGTCATAAAATTATTTTTACAACTCTAAAATGAATAAGGTCAATTTGATTGAAATTATAATGTCTATGTTTATAAATGCTATAGAAATAGTTCTTTTGTTTGGAGGACTCTAAAGTCTTCAAAATTGTCCATAAGCGTAGCTAAAATTCTGTAGGAGGGCCTTTAGAGCAAGTTGCGTTCCCTTGGCCAGAACTCCTTAATTTTGAGTCCAAATGTGTTGTGTTTTGTCCTATTGTGAAGTTAACATATATGTGAACATTTGGTTGGAATATATGTTAGCTAAAAGTGGCATTTTGGTTAGTTTTAGAAGTCATATATATGGTAGTAGGAAAGGGTTTGAAAGAGGTAGGTTAAATGCTTTTGTTTTCCATTCTGCCTCAGAAATTGCATATGTTACGGTCACAACCATTGGGTTGTCACTGTGAGGTACTTCCATTTTGCATTCTATTTTGATTTGTGCACATGTCACCGTTACAACCATTTGGATGTCACCATGAAGTACCTGAATTTTATGTATTTCTTTATGAAACACCATCTATTATTCTATGATTTTATAAAATGGAATTCAATCAAGTTTAGCAAAGTTTAATGGAAACTATAATGTGTTAATCCATGTGGACATGTATAATGTGGATAATGAAATGTGGGATTGTTTGTTAAGCTATATATATATATATATGCAAGATATCAAATGATGTGATTTTGCTTAATGTGAATATATGAATGTTATTTAATGCGACAAAATGAACATTAATTGGAATTAATAGTTTAACTTGAAAGTCGAGTAGTGGATAAATAGGCATGCCTATAGGGTCAAGTGCTGTAGCCGAAGCATTTTTTATTCTCATTTGGAATCACTAATGCATATAGAATCCCGTTTGGATTCACATAAGTGTATATATATATTGTAACGACCCAAAAAGGGCCTAGTTGGAATTCGCGAGCTCAGTCAAAAAAATTAAGAGTATTTCGGTATTTGTGCATGAAGAAATTGAGTTATTAAGGACTTAATTGCAAAATTTAAATTAAATAAAATTAAGTGAAGAATTATCTAGTGTGTATGTGGTGTGTGGTGCCAAGGATGTAAAGTGTTTAATTAAGAGATTATATTGTGTGTGTTGTGTTTGGTGCCTTGGACATGAAAGTCAAAGTGGGAACCTTTGGTTCAATAGGATAGTGCCAAGTGGTTTAGTTGGTGAGAGCAATTAATGTGAAGTGAGTAAAGGAGAGAGGAAAGCAAGGAAAGAGCAGAATTTCTTTTCTTGCTCACATCTCTTTTTCTTCTTCTCCTTCTACTTCTTCATTTCTTTCTTGCTCTCTCTTACTTTGCCCAACGTGAATCTTCAAGGTTTGGGTTGGATTTTCTGTGGTTGAAGCTGGTTTGAAAGGTAAGTGCTTGGTTTTGCTGGGGTTTGCTTTGGGATCTTCTTATCCTTCTTCTTCTCCTTTTATTTTCTGGTTTTGGTTAAGTGTTTGCATGGATTGATTTAAGTGTGTTTTGGCTGGGTTTGTGCAAGATTCAGAGGAGAGAAGGAAGAACAAAGGAAAAGAGAAAGTTGGATTTGTCACACCCCGTTTGCCCCCTAATAGAATGAGCCATGTATGTGCATGTGCATTGTGTGAGTTTTGGCATGTGTTAAGGGCATTTTGGGTAAAAATGCATGTTTTAAGAGTTTTGTTAGCATGTGGGTGCATGTGTGGTGTTAGGGTGTGAATTAGTTGGGTTGCACTTGGGTGTGGTTACTCATATGTTTGTAGGATGTGTTTGTGGGGCTGTGCTAGAGTGTGTGTGTTCACACATTTATAGGGTATGCATTAGTTGGGAGAGTATTGTGTGTATGTGATGCATGTGTTTTGGGTGTGAGTGATCAAATCCCACCAATAGGGTAGTGACACTTGGCTAGGGTTAGGGAAAAGAAAAAGAAAAAGACAAGAGAAGAGAGGGATGGGTGTGGCTGCCTTCATTCCCGTTTTCCCTTCCCCTCATTCTCTTTTTCTTCCTTTTCTCCTCCTCTAAGAGCCCTAGCTTGGAATCAAGGCTTAGTTGGTGGGGATTGATCCTTCTTTAGCATTTTAGAGGTAAATTAATTGCATTTGCTCTTCTTTTCTTCAATTAGTTCATCATCTTCTTCACATTTTCTGAGTTTGGGTTTTAATCTAGAGTTGCTTTGTTGTGGGTTTTGTTGGGTCATGCTTAGTTGAGCCTCCTCGTGAACCGAAGGGTAAAGAGAAGGCCGGATCTAGTGGAACTAAGCTCTAGGAGCAAAGGATTTCAAGGTTTGGGAAATTATTGTTCTTGTATATAAATGTGTTTATGCATGTGTTCTTGATGATTTTCGAAAATTGGGTTGTGATATGTTCTTGATAAGGCATGTATGTTATGGGTTTTTGTTTGGGTAAAATAATTTTGCATGAACATGGGATTATTGTAGTGATTTTGTTGATTGATGTGGTTTTTGCTGCAAATTTGTGGGTATTGAAAATGATTGGTATTCTGAGTTTGAATCGATGTTTGGTGTGAAATTAATTGTTGATAAATATTATATTGTGGTTATTGAAGTTGATGGGTGGTTGGATTTGAGGTAAGAGACCATTTGAATGTGATTTGTGTGTTATGGGTGTGTTTTGGAAGAGAAAGAAATCTGCAGATTTTGCGAATCCCGACTCTGTCGCGAGCGCGATAGAGACCAATGATCTTGGCCCGTGCTATCGCCAGTACGCGACCCTGTCGCGAGCTCGCGATAGAGACCAATGATCTTGGCCCGTGCTATCGCCAGTACGCGACCCTGTCGCGAGCTCGCGATAGCAAAAGTTAATGTGCTCTCTGTCGCGAGCGCGACGGCATCGCGATCCTGACAAAGCGCACTGCTGGCCTGTGCTGTCGCGAGCACGCGATCTGTCACGAGCTCGCGATGGAGAAACTTAGGCTCTCTGTCGTGATCGCGACGCGAAGCCCGTCGCGCGCGCGCGCTTCAAAGAGACTATGGTCTCTGTCGCGAGCGTGACAATCCAGTTGGGCTGAATGAGTTTCCTTTGGCGTGCGTGTGCGGTTTTGAACTCCAGTTTCTTTTGAGTGCCTTGAAGCCTCATATCCGTTAACTTATACGAATGCGAATCTATGATATGAATATGCCTATATGTATGCATATATATATATGTAATTTGGAATATTATGGAATGAATTGAATGGATTATGCATGACCTGCTAGAGTCAGTTCAGTGGATAGTTAGGCATGCCTAATAGAGTCTTATAGCTGCAGCCCTCAGTTCCGTTTGGACTCCAATCAGGTCCCCGTTTTGTTCCTCGCGAACCCTTTAATGTGTATGGATCTTGTTTAAGGTCCCTTTTGAAAATGTTTTGTGAAAGTTAAAAGTAAAATTGGTTTCTCGATTCGTACCCATAAGGTACTATCCGTAATCGGCTCGTACCCGTAAAGTACTGTCCGTATACTCGTTATCCACTCCCTCGAGTTAGCAGGTGCCTTGTATGAATTGTGATATGAGGAAATGTATGTGATATATGTATGGATTCAATGGTGAAAAGTATAATCTGTTATGGGGATATGAATATTATTATGAGCTTTCTGATGAATGGCTTTATTTATGTGAGCATGAGTATATGCAATTGTTATGCTATGATCATCGTATTTATATACATGAGGTACGCATGTGTATGACCGTGACGACCGTTGTGAATGGTTGTCCTTATGCTATACGTGTGTTTCCCCACTAAGCGTTATCGCTTAGCACGGTGTGTTACCCGTGCAGGTGCGGAAGGAGTTTGCTTTGGGAGAGTCACAGCCATCGAAGCCAACACAGCAGGGTCTTAGTGTAGGGCTTTAGTTTAGTATTTTGAGGATTCTTTTTGTATAGAACTCTCTTATATCAGTTTTGTAATAGCTTCCGCTTATGTACATGTATTTTGGGATTTGTATTTATCTGTTGTATCTCTTGGTTGATCAAACAGTAATGTAATGCTTCCGTTATATTAATGCATGATCAGCCTTAGTTCTTATGTTTCGCAAAAGTTTTTAATTGCCCCGTATTTATGTATGTTTATCTTTGATTGAATATATATATATATATATATATTTATGCTTTGTGCATTTACACCCTGACTCGTACGGTATCTTACTCCTCATGGGATGGGATCGCCTAGGTACGGGTAAGGGGTGTTACAGGATTTGTGAAGGAATTAGATTGAAGCTTCACTTTTGAGGTTTGGGAGTTTGTTTGCTCTATTTTTTCACTTTGGATTATGTGTGTTTTGTGTTTAAATTTCTGGAATTGTGAATGTATTGTATTTGTTTATGCATGTATTGAAATTGAGTAGTAATAGTGGTAAAATGCTAGTGTTATAGTGATAATATGTATGTCATATTGAAGTGATTTGAGCTTGGCATGTTTGCATGAATTGAGTTAAGTTGAATGGTATAATTATGTCTATAAATGATTTTGAGCATGTTAGTTTGAATGTGTTTAGTAATTTGAAGAGTGTTAGCATGATGGGTTAAAGTGGTTTTGAGTTGGGTGTAAAGTTTGCATGTAAACAAGTGTGTTTTTCTGCAAAAATTTGGGTTTTGGGAGGTTTAAATGGTAGTAAGGTAGGGCATACCGCCGTGTAATCCTATTCTATCCTTGTGATTTTGGCTTCCTGTCATCTTACACGGCAGTAAGAGACTTTCATACCACCGCGTAACATGTTATACGGCGGTAAGGAGAGTGCATACCGCCGTGTAACTCGCCTTATCTCCCTTATTTGTTGATCCTTTTACACGGTGGTTAGGACTCGCTCTATATGTGGGGTATCTTACATGACGGTAAGGCATCCCCATACCGCCGTGTGACCCTCTCCTGTCTTGAAATTTGGTTTTTAAAATGGTGTTTGATTTTGGGGGATTTGCATACTACCTTAAAATCCAACGTTATCTTTGAAATACTGTGCATGTTTAGTGCTATTGCATGACCTATGTCTTGGGTTTTGTCTTGCCTATGTTAGTGCTATAATTAGTGTAAATGATTAAGGTAATGGTAGTGTTTTAACTCTGATTCCTGCATTGATTAGTGACATTCCTTTTTTAGAATAAGTTATTGAGCCTGAAGTGTCATGTTAGTGGATAGATAAGCATGCTTATATAGGATTAGTGAGTGCAGCTGCCAGTGTTGGCCCCGTTATGGGTCAAGTGATTTCGGTTGACCTCCGTTATGGTCTTAGTGAAAATGTTTTGAGACTTCGGTCTCCCTTGCTGCTTTCTGAATGTGATACGTTATGAAATTGTCATGTGATGCTAGAATATATGAGTTGACGATGTTATATGTATACTGATGTATGTTCATTGATATGTTTGTGAAGCGTATATACGATAAATTATGTTTATGAAGCATGTATATAATGAAGAAGGAATATAAGGCATGTATTTGTTGATATACAGTGATTGTTATGAATAGATATTTTGTGTTGTTTCCCCACTAAGCGTTATCGATTAACACGGGTGTTAATCCATGTAGGTTCAAAAGTAAAGCACTTGTGAAGGATAGCCCCGCATTATCTCTGGTCAACACACTAGGATTCGCTATTTTGTGTAGGTCTTTTGTAATACATATAATGTAATTATTAGTTTTGGCATGTAAAAAGAAGTGATGTAATGACTGAAGGTTGTATGTAAACATAAGTTTAGAGTTAATGATATATATTGACTGTATGAGTGTTGTAATGTATTTCCCGCTGCATTTAAAAGAAATTTGTTAATTTAGGATTTTGTATTTAACTCAGTTGTAAGTGCATGTGCTATGTATGTGTGGTGATGCTCTTCATCTGTCCGTATGAAGTTATCGTGCGGTCGGGGCGGGGGGGGGGGGGGGGGTACTACATTGGCCTTGACCTTGTGAGAAGAGAAAGTGTGAATGATTCAGCAACACTTGAAAACTACAAGTGATCGGCAAAAATCTTTCACAGATTTGAAGAGGAAAGATATTGAGTATGAAGTGGGTGATAAGGTTTTTTCTGAAAGTGTCACCGTGGAGAAAATTGCTCCGATTTGGGAAAAGGGGAAAGTTGAGTTCGAGATTTAATGGTCCTTACGAAGTGCTTGAACGGATTGGACCTGTAACTTATCTATTAGCTCTACCTTTAAGATTAGCCATGCTACATGATGTGTTTCAAGTATCAATACTTCGATGATACCGATCAGATGAGTCTCATATTCTGCCAATGCGAGAGATACAAGTGCAATCAGACTTTTCTTTTGATGAAGAACCAAAAGAAATCTTGGCTCGGGAAGTGAGACAACTTTAGAACAAGCAGATTCCTTTGGTAAAATTACTTTGGCAGCACCATGGAATAGAAGAAGCAATATGGGAACCCGAGTCTACAATGAGAGCTCAACACCCGCAGCTTTTCTTTTCAGGTATAAATTTCGAGGGGAAATTTTTTTTAAGAGGGAAGAGTTTTAAGGCCCCGACTTGTACCCTAGTCATACTGGATACGCTCAGGGTACAAGAGAGGTCGAGTTTGTGCTTTTTGGTTGAGTTTTTGTATGTTAGGACATAATCGATATTAATTGATTTGTTAGGGGTAGTTTCGTCATTTGACCTTTTTGGACTAGATTGCATTAATTAAGTTTTGTAGTTAGGCCAAACTTTAATTAGGTTGATTTGAGTGACTTGTGTAGGAGTTTTGATGGGTCAAAGGACCATATAGAAGTTTGACTTATGGGCCAATCAATGCATGCCATTTGGATTGTATGGATTAGGATGGTTTGGGAAGAGATTTTGTGATGCGCACAGCCCGAACTCGGCCAGCTTTGAGGGTCCGAGAAGGGTTTAGCGTCTAGATTTTGGGTAACACGAGATATCTTGAAATTCCTTACCCAATAGATCATTGGGAAGTTTATCTAATCCCATGAAACCTTTAGGCACCTTTGAGGTATTTTGGAGTCGCCACCCAATTTTCAAGAAATTGGGAAAGGTCAGCTAACCTCGTGGGTCTTAAACTAGAGAAGGTGTTCGGAACTTCACTCTTATTAATTCCTTAAGTTATAAATGAGTTTTTAAACAACTGAAATTTCATCTCTCATCTCACGTGATTATGTAACAAAATTAAAGCGCATTTTAAGCATTTTGGAAAGCAGTGAAGAAAGCGATAAAGAAAGTGATAAAAATTAAAAGTAAAAAAAATGGGACAGAATAATCCCCCAAAATTAAAAGAAAAGCTAAAATAAATTGCAAGATAAAAATCGGGACAAAAATACAATCCCTCAAGATAAATGTAAAATCAAACAAACAAAGTCAATTAACTAAATAACATACATAAATCGGGTCATTATTTGGAAGTAGGAACATTAGTTCCTTCATGCACACTTAAAAATCGAAGAGTTATTTTGGGCAATATTGGAAAAGGCGGGGATAATTGTATCTCATTTTTTGAAAATTAACTCCCTTTTGAAAGTGAGATTTTATTGGTTAAAATAGGACATTGGTCCATCTTATTAGAAAAATCCCGATTTATTAATCAAAATATTTTTGGTGATTTTTTATTTAGACATGCATAAAAATAAATAACTTTACATAAAATACACAAATACAACAAATAAATCAAAATAAAGGAAAATGCAAAATTTAAATATGCAAATTAAAATAAGGCTCCTGATTCCTTGATTTCCCATCTTTGCCCATGGATAATGCCCAAATGAAAAAATAAGTGTTGTAACCAAAAATAAAAAGAAAAAGAAAAATAAAATTAATGTTAGTAACTAAATCAAATCAAATAAAATACATAAAATAAAGAATTAATCAAATTAAATTAAATGAACCCAACTAACAAATATATTAATTAAGCTAATTGAATAAATAATCAAATAAATGAAAAAGGATAAAAATATATAAAGGTGAGAATGAGTGAATAAATGTGTGTGTGTGTGTGGACAAAATAAGTTGGCCCCATGTGAATATATGCATAAGAATTAAAAGAGAAATAAAGCAAAGATGGCCACTGTTCACGTAGCCATCATGCAAAGAAAAGGAAAAGAAAACAACTTGATTAAATTAGCAAAATAGCATGATTGAATTAAAGATGCAAAATTGATTTGATTAAATTAATTATTTACATGTTATTACAATTAACATAAATATTTAAATGGCAAAAAAAAAAGAAAAAAATCAAAGCAAAATAAATTAATTAATTACATGTTAAAAATAACAAAAAAATCAAGAGAACAATATTTACATGAACAAAATAAATAAATAAGAAATAAGAGAATAAGATAAAAATAATTATTTTAGAGCCTAGAAAATTTACCCTCAGATTTGGATTTGATGGAAGGAATATGATGGTTCATCTCCTTGAAACATTCCACAAAAAATGATTTAGAAGTGAAATTAATTCCTTTGTTTATGAAGAAACAAAGAAATTAATTTAGATGCTTAAGAATTGAAAATTGATTTTTCAATCTTAATTGATCCTTGTTAATTGAAAGAATTGAATCTAAAATTAGAGAAGAAAGATCCAAAAAAAAAGAAAAAGAAGAAGAAATTCTCTCAAAAAAAATGTAAAAAATCATTGAGGTCCCCTCCAGGTTTTTCATCTCAAACTGTTTATATCATTCATAAAAAAAGCCCTAATTCTATTAGGAAAAGAAAAATTAATTTTAATTAAAATTTTCCTTTTTTTCATGGTAAAATCCGGATTTATTATTAATTATCCCAAAAAACTGATTTAAAGTCCAAATTGGACTCAAAATCTTGGATTTGGGTGAAAAAATAGGATTTTCGGCAAAACTGGGCACAAATGGCGAGCTGGGCACGTTCGATGGGCATTGGTGGCGAGGTGCGGCCGCACATCGAGCACGCGAGGCACAGCCCTACGTAGGAGGCCGTAACTAGCGCGTGCGAGGCGAGAGCGTGCATGCGCGCTGCTCGCAGCGCTGGGGGAGCTCGCCCCAGCACCCGCAACATCGGGGGAGCTCGCCCAAGCACGCGCGCAGCGCTAGGGGCCCTCTGCCCAGTGCGCGTTGGTGGCTGCAAACTTCCGAAATTTTTTTTTTATGTTTTATATGGCTAGGAAAACATCATTTTCAACACCCCTTTTTTTAAAAAACTTATTAATTTTTATTATTTTTATTTTAGAAAATGGCTTTGATGAGGGAACCATCACTTCCAACCTCTTTGCCTGTGAACAGGCGTTACTTTCATCACTGGGTAACCCTAGTTTAGGCTGCCTCGGGACCCGATGTCCACAGATTTTCATGGCTTTACCATTTGGGAGCCAAGAATCTAGCCTCCCTTCTCTCCCCAATTCAGCCATTTCCTTGTCCCTCAAAACTCATTTCATCTCCATTAAAATTCTGCTAAAGTTTCCTTTTAGCCGAGCAAGTGAAATCAAGTTTTTAAGTTTAATAAGTAAGTTTCTTCTTCTTTTTCTTCTCCTTCTTCCTTCATGATTAGAGGGTGAGGATTTATGAATTTTGTGTGTTAATGGCTGTGCTATTATGCTTTTGTAGAAGGAAGTGGAGCTAAAGCTAAAGGAAAGGAGAAAGTTGGTGCAAGTGGAGCCAATTGAAGGATATTGAGCAAGGTAGGGAAAAATTCATTTGGATGTGTTCTTGGTGATTAATTCCTATTTTGAGGTGTATGTGAATGACATATATATTATTGAGTTGCTTTGTTTTGGTTAGGTTTGATTAAGTAGTTGAATTGGGCAAGTAGAGTTTCTAGGGGAAATTCTGCTCAAATTTTGCCAAACCTCCGTGTGCTATTTTGGTCATAGGTGGAGTTTTAGACCCCCAAATTAAGTAATTCTAGTGCCTTAAGAACCATGACTTCCATGCCTATAAAAGTATTAGAAATTACTATGAGCACATTCTCGCTCTAAGACCCTTAAAGGTGGCCAAAACAGAGGTGCCTCTACTTTGGCCGGCTCAGTGGAGTAGTTCCGGTTGTTTAGATCATATCTGACGTTTTAGTGGTCCAAATGACCTAAAATTTATGCCATTAAAAATTTAACATCCTAGGAAACAATTTTTAAGAGGATGTTTTGCCTAAAAACGAGATCTAGATGTTGGTTTAGGCTGTGAAAGTTGGATGTCAGAATGTTGTCTCACCGTTTTTTTTTATAGGGGTCACCTAAGGGATGGTTCTATCGCACTCGCGATAGTGCAAGCTGGATGATGGATTTTCTCCTCTTTTAAGACCTCACAGTTGGCATGGATCCTTACCCACCGTGACGCTCCACTATTTTGGCCATTAAACTGCTTATGTTGCCTATTTCTGCAAGTTAATTGATGAATGTTTTGAATATGGAATCATGTTTTGAACATTTGAGAAATGTTACAAAAATATCATCACTATATAAATGGCTTATAAAAAAGGAACTTTAATGATTTACTAAGCCTACAATTAACGAGTCGTGGATAGATAAGCATGCCTATAGGGACTATGAGTGCTACAGCCTATGTTTGGACCATGGTACGGTCTATATATGTGTTAGAATTCGGAATTGGATTCTTCTGAACTGTGGATCAGATTTGATCCTTAGTGTTTTTTGGATCGCGGTAGATCCTAATGTGTTCGGAAATAGATGTACCTTTGGGTACCTATGTGTTTCCACCCGTTACCCACCCCTTTGTATATGCAAGCAGTTGATAAGCAATAAATGAGTAATTTGGACATATAAACATGCTGTAATGGCTCGAATACCAGGTCAGTAGTGATCAATGAAATCTATAGAGCATGTAGTGTAAATTTCAGGTGAAAATATCAATAATTGGATCCAAAAAGACAGTAAAGAAGAAAAGTTAAAGGGAAGCCCCCTAATGGGTGACCTCCTGAGAACTCCAGAAGTGAAAAATATTTTATTTGACTATGGAAAAGTACATGTTATAAGGAGTCTGGTGGTATAATTTGGAGTGAAAATGAGGTCAAATAGGTTCCCGAAAGTCTAACTAAAGAAAAACCTCTAGTTTGATTCAAATAGTAACTAGTTTTATCGAAATTTGACTGAGGCTTTAAAGATAGTAAATGACCTCTTAAAAATTATCTGAAGGCATAAATAGACTCAGAATAGTGTGTAGAACATTTTGTTAGCAAAAAAGTAATTTTATAGTGACACTGAAAAATGGGTGAATCGGACCGATTTAATTGAACCGGACCGGATGAGGATGCTCATTGAGATGAAACTAAGGTCAAATGGGCTATTAAGAGTGAAAATAATGTTAAGGATGAAAAGTCAATCGGACCGGTCGGACCAGTTGACTTTAGTTTGATTAAAGTTTGACTGGACTCTAAATGGAGCTGTGGATCTTAGAAAAATTATTTGAAAGCATGAATTTGCTTGAAATACTATGGAGAATTAAATAGTAGTGAAAAATAAATTTTACGGTGAGACTTAAAATTGAGTTATTGGACTGATAAGAAATTATCGGATTGGAAAACGGTCTCCGATTGAGCTAAAATTTTATGTGGAGGATAAAAATATATTTTTTAAGAATTATGGAATTTATTTTGAGTGAAATTGAGCTTGGAAAGTAGGATAAATTATTTTTGGTTGGAAAATGGGCTTATTAACTTAAATGGGCCTTTGGGTTGGCCCAATTGGTTGAACCAAGCCAAAGCCCACTTAAAACCCCTATATAAGGAAGAAAAATCTTCCATTTTCCAGATTTCTCTCCACTCTTCTTCTTCCTCTTCTTGGCTGAATGGAGTTCTCTCCATTCTTCCATGATTGATTCATTTCTTCTTCCAAGCTTTCACCAAATCCAACCATCCTAAGTAAAATCCAGCCTCTCTTTTCATTGATAATGGTCTCAAAAACTTATTTGAAGTGAAAGAAGTGGGAAAAACTAAGTGTTCAAGGTTATCTCTCAAAAATGAGGCAAGAGATTTAGGGTTCTATAATTTTATTTAAGGGTTCAAATAGGTATTTTAGGGTATGTAGATGATGTTTATGTTGTTATATTGAAGAAATAAAGTGAATTAATTATGATTTCTTCGGTGAGGAAATTCGGCCACTTTAGGGTTTTAATGGAGGTGATGGTTTTTCAAGGAGTAAAGGCATGAAAAGCATGCTCAAGATGTGTAGAACTAGGAAATAAGGTTAGTGGATACAATATGTTTCTTCTTCCATTGATTATGTATGAGTTTTAGGTTATATTTAAGTGTGAACTTGTGATTAAGACATGTTTAATTGAATCTAAGTTGAAAAATATGATTAGTGGACTTAAATAAGTGTATAAACATTTTTAGTCTAAATTAAAACATTATGGTATGAAAACCCACATGTAGGCCGAATGGAAACCTAAGGAAAATATATTGTATATATGGCTTTTATGGCATATAAATGATGATTATAATGTGTATAACTTGTGTAATGCATGATGGAATGGTTAAAAGATTGAAAAGCAAACATAATGAATTTAAATAGCCTTGGCCGAATGGATTATTAAAGGATATAATAAAGTATGTTATGTAATAAGGCATATGAATGGTGTTTATGGCATATATGACATGTAATCTAGATGATTGAGTGGTTAAATGGAATTAAAGTGGACTTAATGAAAATTGATAACCTTGGCCAAATGGTATACATAGTGTTCTTAATGTGTATGTTGGTATATAATGGCATATAAATGCATAAAATGGCTAAGAGATGATAAATGAGTATGTATGCAAAACTATAAGTGATAATGATGTGTATGCCGAAACATGTATATTGGCATAATGTGTTATTCAAGTGAAATTGTGATGATATTTTTCCTTAGTAGTTGTCCGGTAGTGAAATCTAGTCCAGGATATAATTGGCTAGCCATAGGGATTCCACATCGAGGTATGAGTCATGGAGACTCGCTATTGATAGGCTAATGACGGCTTGTCACAGTGTATAGTGAATAAAGTGATCAGTGTAGTGTAGTGTAGTGCAGTGAGAAATGGTTCTATTAGGATAATTTCGTAGTATAGTGGATCTGTGGGGCCCACGTCCTGCATATTCGGTCAGTAAATTTTATATCGGGTGTATACTAGGGGCATAATGGTAATTAAGTGATAAAATTGATTAAAATAGTGATAAATAAGAAAATGAGTGAAAATAGGACTACATTGGAATAAATAGAAGGTTTAGGGGCAAAATGGTAAATTGACATTAATTAGGTAAAAAGTGGTAAAGTTAAGTAAAAAGTGTAATGATAAGGGTAATTTGGTAATTTGGACAAAATATGAGGTTAAAATGGTAATTTAGTGTAAAAGTGGCAAATTCGGGACCTAAATGTAATTTGGTAAATTTATAAGGTTAAAAATGGAATTTAAGTGTAATAACTGGTGAATGTGTAATTAAGAATAATTAAAAAGGGTAAAAGTGAAAAATAAGAATAAGAAAGGTTAAAATTGTAAATTATGTATAATTAATTAAGTGGAAATTGAGGACATAAATGGAATTATTGAAAAGAAGGGACATAGATGGAATTATTATAAAAGTAGGGACATAGATAGAATAAATGGAAAAGATGTGGACATAATTGGAAATTAAGGAAAAAGATTAAAGACTTAAACGTAATTAATGAAATAATAAGTTTAATTAAAGGATTAAAATGTAAATAGTGAGTAATATGATTTAATGAATGATTATGTAATTAAATTGATAAATTTATTGGTTAAATGTGATTAATGATTTAATAAGCATATAATAATAAGAAATTAAAAGTAAAATTAAGATTAATTAGTGGCCTAATTGTAATTTTAGTGAATTGAAGTGGTAAAATTGGCATTTAAGGTAAAGCAATGACTAACGTTTAATTTAAATTAAAATATTATTGTAAGGGCCAAATGACAAAGTAAGTGTTAAATAATGAATAAATGAAATAATGGAATTACATAGTGGCATTTTTGTAATGTGAGACAATTAAGGGTATGATGGTATATTAATATAAAATTTAGGGAACAAATTGTAAATTTATAATAGTAGGACTAATTAAGATATTATAGTGTAACTAATAGTTGACACCGACATTAATTGCACATTTGATAATTAGTGAGTAAATAATCAATGAAATCGGAATATTGTAATACAAATAATTATTAATTAAATAATGGTTTTAAATTGATCTAAAGTATAATTAGACATGTATATGTAATTTAATTTGATTTATAAAGTGACAGAATTGTAACTAAAACATAAGCAGGGGCAAAAACATGAATTAGTGGCACTAATGTGAATAAGTGGAAGTGAGTAAAATAAAGGTAAATTGTTTGAATAGTGTTAATATAGGGATCATATATTACATTAAATAAAGGACAAACTATTAATTAAAAATACTACCACATTAACAGGGGAAATTGACTTATAAGTGAAGTGATGAAAATATTGATTTATATATACATGGGTAAGCTAGGGAATGATGCAGAAATTAATAAACTAACAATGTAAATAATAATGATAAATTTTAGTAAAGTGAAATAGAAAGGTGAAATTGAAATTGTTGTAATTACAAACGACTAAATTGTTAATTATTATAGTAAGACTTTTAAAAATAGGCTTGAGTGAACTAAGCTATAATGTAAGATTACCAAATGAAAAGTTATAAAGGATTGACAAACTAATTGTGTAGGTTGCTATTGGAGTATTAAACATATCTAATTAAGTATAATAGAAAATAAGGATCTAAAGGTAATAGTGATAAATGTTAGTGTGAATAATAGGGAGTGTTAAATAAAAAGAAATTAATGGATCCATTATAATGTTAGTTATATAAGTAGACGAAATTGGAAAGGAATCTATGTATTAATGGTAAAACTACAAGAACTACTATGATATAAAATGTGGATTAGATGATTGTTAAGATTTATGTTAAATTTGTAATGTTGAATAATTGACAATGAATTGTTAAAATAAAGGGTAGGAGTGATAACTATATTAGTAATAATAGAAATAGTGTTAATTAGGGAAGAAGTAAAAAAAAATTAACTATAGGACAGTAAGTATTCAAATAAGTTAGTGATTAAATTAAAGTGTAAACCATTTAAAAATAAATATGACTCGAAATTGATTAAAGTGAATAACCTAGTGAAAGATTTAACGTAGTAAAAGATATTAATGTAAAAGAGTAGAGAAAGTGTAGAGAATGTAAAGAAATAGTACCATTAACAATGATTAAGTGATGGCAATGATATTGATAATGGCATTAGAACAATGTCACTAATATCAAAAATCACGACTATTTAATAAGTAATTCAATAAACAATAGAGGGTCCGAAATTAGATTGTAAATTGGGTATATTGGCAAAAGGAAAAATCCAAAAGTTATTAACATAAATAAGATAATAAAAAGAATTATATATGGAATTGATCGTAGAGTGACAAACCAAATGAAAAGTTAAAATAAGAAGAATTATTGATGCCCATAATAATGATAGTGATTATAGAACAGAAAGGGTAAAGTAAGTGAAAACGATAGTGACAATAGCATAATAGTAATTAATGTGAATGTAATGATAAAGTGATAAAGGTAAAAATAACGAGCACCCGTAAAAGTATGTAATAACTGTCTAAGAGACTCAAGAATAAATATTCTCATAATCGAAATAAAGGAAAATAATTTTGTGTGCATGAATGTAGGATTAGTGTGGAAAACTTAGGATATGTATCTACCACTAGGCATTTTAGTACTCAGCGTGTAGAATGTTATGCGTGCAGATAATGATAGTTTAGACGTGGCCGAAAGCATGGTGGCAATAGAAGAAATGGTCGACAGCAAGGATTGAAGGATTGGCATGGCATGTATATGACCGCAATAAAGAGAAGCAATGGAAGATGGTTTAAGTATATGGTTTGTATGTTAGTGTATTGCTACGATTTGATATATATATGTTTATGTTTGTTATTGTGAAAAAAAAAATTTCTACAGAATTATCGAGTGCATTATAGTGGCTATCAGTTTAGTGCTGTGACATCCGATATCCGTGTCATTTACGGGTGTACGGGTGTTACACATGCGATTATGAATGTATGTGTATTTGACTGTTAATAAATTAAGATATTGTATTTTATACATGTCTACTCTGTTTCTTTGATTCATTTGTACATCACATGCTTGTGATTGCATTGATAACCGCTATGAGTTGTTATCCATTTCATGTATTTTTCTCACTAAGCCTTTGCGCTTAGCACAGGTGTTTCATCGTGTAGGTGCCGAAGACACGGTGATTTTAAAGGACACCTCGCATCTCCTGAAGCCAATACAATAAGTGTTTGCTTATATATGTTTTGTATAGGGTTGTGTAGAACTTTGTAAATGTAACTTTTGAATGAGTATCGCATACTTTATGGTTTGTAATAACAAAGATATTTGTACAGGCCTGTAAAATGGTAATGAGACTTTTACTGTTATAATAATATAAAGTATGATGGCATCTGCATGTATATCCATATGATTTCAAGTTAATAACAGGAAATTTTATATTTCGGCTTTTAATAACTTTAGTGTTTTGATTAGAGTTTTTGTTGTGTGGCATCCTTCACCTGCCGTGGTAACCCACTACGTGCAGGTAAAAGGGTGTTACATTAAGTAAGTTAGAGAATAGCTAAGGGACATATACATAAATGAATATAATACATAGGTTAATATGTAAATGAGATAAAGTTACATGTAAATGTGTGATTAAAAGAAGTTTTGGGGTGAAATCATAACTAAACAAAGTTAAAAAGGCGGAACCAATAAGAAATTAGCAAGTGTGCACATCTAGAAAGTGGGAGAAATTGTATGAATAAGGGGGAAGCTTGGCCAAATTGTATGGGAGGCAGAAATATAGAATTTATTTCCCTCCTTCTCACCACAACACACACATACACCGAGCTCTCAAAGGAAGTTAAAAAAAGATGAGGGGAAACTAGGCAATTTGGAAGCATAATCAAGGTAACTAGTCTAGTTTTCTAGTTGCTCGTGTATATATTAATCTCTCTGTCTTTTCTTCATCAAGAGATTAGGATGAGTATATTACATGTCAAAATGTGTTTGATTTCCACCTATTTTGTGATTAGAGGATGAACAAGAAAAAGGGAAATGTAATGAGAAGGTGTGATGGCAAAATAAACTTATTGACAAGGTATAGGAAATTCTTAATTTTCATGCATGTGTATAGAGAATTTGGCATGAAAGGAATTGATATATGAATTATTGAGTATGTGAAATTGTTGTTTGTGGGTTGAATTGAAGTTAAAATGCTTAGTTTTTCTTGTAAAGGTTATAGTTGAATTGTTAAGGATTTTTGCTTTGGTGGCAAGTGAGAGACTTTCTAGACAATTATTTTTATTTTGGTTATAACTCAAACTAAAAACCAGGTAATTGAGTAATTCAAATTGCATATGAATGCCAAGACATAACCCTGCAATTCTTATGAGAGACCAAAACCTAATTCTACCTCTAAGGTATTTGCAATTAGGCTTGAAGTCAAGGAATTGATTTTGTCCCTACATTAGAACAAGTTGGAATGATTTTGTTATAAATCATGTTTTATAGGTCCAACTGACTAGATTGTTAATTCTTGGGAAATTTAAGACATAAGAGAACATTTGTTAAGAGGCATATTAGCCTAAATATTACTTTTGCCTTGTCAAAAGCATAGATCAAATTGGACTAGGGAAGTTATCGTATTTTTGCCTACATGGTTATCAAGAAGCCTAATTGTCATGCGACATGCCTGAACATCTGTGCAAAATGATTTATATCATCTAAATTGATCCCACACAGCTATCAAGAATTCCTAAGAGCCGTGAGCTCCCTGTTTTTGACCCAAACATTAATTTTTCTTAACGAAATGACCCTAAACTTTCCCCATCCCATGATGCTCATCTAACATATATTTAAAGGTAAATGATGACTAAATACGTATGTAAAATGCCATAATATACTAAGATATTTATTGAACAAAATACTTGAACATATTGATGTATATGTGCTTATATTGATTATTGGTATATACTTATATTTATATGTGAACATATATTGATTATGTGGCTATGTTTATGTACATAAATGATATATTAAAAATTTAGATGATGAAAAAGATGATAATAAAGAAAGATAATAGTAGAGAATGAATAATATGGTATGCTAAGTGAGAATAAATAAGGCCATGCATGAAATATATAGAGATGAGAAATAGCTACAAATGACTTGTACCAATTAATTGAACAATATGTTTATATGTATTGTGTTATTATGCTAGTACATGTTTGCTAGTTATTATTGCCTTTTTAGTGCATGCTTTGTATTGTATGACATTACACAAAAAAATATATATGAATTAAAAGTGCTTAAAGAGTATGTGTATATGTTTGATATAATGATGATTAAAATGAACATTAACAATTATCATATAATTGTGAATCATAAGGCCTGCTAAGTATCTTGGCCATGGATAAATAGGCATGCCTAACAATGATATAGTTACAGATGTAATGCCCCGAAACCTACCCTAGTAGCATTTTGCAAAATTAAGGTGGTTAAAGAAGCATGATTATAATTTGAATGTGTGAAGAGGGGCATAATTGGAAATGTATTTCATTCAATTGATTAATTAGTAATTGTTAAATTGAGAATTTAGCACATAATCTGGATTAAGGGTATAATTGAATAAAGAAAATTGGAGATCATGCTAATAGGAGGATTATGAAGTAATTAGAGGATTAAAAGTGAGAATTGCTTAACTTATATATTGAAGCATGCAAATTTTGTGAATGACATGGTTGAGAAAACCATTCTCAGTGGATTGAAGGTGGATAATGCCGTAAATCATATTGTCTTTCTTCCTTGCTAACCTTATGTGAAATTAGTTAAAGAATAACAAAAAGAATTGTATTTGCTAATTGAGTTCTGTAATTCTAGTTCTATCGGTAAGTTTAGTTCCTCATTCTGTTTTCTTCTTCAATTTTTAATTTTGTGAAAGAATTGTTGGAATTAAGGGAATAAGGAGGTTAATGAAGGGTTTTGAATGTGTTCATATCAGTGCATGAAGTTGATAAGAAGAAGAAATGGAAGGAAGTGATGGAATAAGCTGAAGAATTTGAAGAAGTGACTTCATTTAGGTTTGGGAATCAATTTTATAGTTTTGTGGATGTGTAAGTGATATGGTTTTAAAATAAGAAATTCTTGTAGCTGATAAAGATTTCAGACTGCTAGTAAATAGAAAATCAACAATTGAAACTTTGTTTTGCTAAATGTGAATAATCTCTGCCATTTAAGACCGATTCTCGGTTGTCATAGTTTAATGAGCATGTTCCTACCAATTTGTCTTTGTGGTTATGAGTTTAAGTATTAAATGGGTTCAATAGGCTAACATAGTTTTCTTTTTAAATTAGAGAAAGGTAGGAAATTATATTATGAATTCTGTTAGTTTTGGAACAAATTTAGGTTATTTGACATAATCCTTGAGTTAGGAATTCAAATCATAAGATTACTGTATTTTATTTTTAGTGAATTTAAAATATCTGAGTACTTTGGTCATGAAGGGAATTGAGGTCGTAATGGTTGAATTTAAAGGAAAGTTTGCATTAGTGCATTGATGATTCTATAGAATTCAACTTCTGTAATTTTCCAGTTACACGGAGCTCAGGATTCATTGACCGCCGTGTAATCGTACTCTGGAAGTTAAATTTTGCCAGTTTTTGGTTTTACATGATGGTCGAGATTTTCTTATCACCGTATAAAAGCATTCTAGATTGGCTATTTGGATTGCGAGTTGTTTTACACTGTGGTTATGGTTTTCTTAACGCCGTGTGGTAAGTTTGATCGCCGTGTAAAATAACCTTACCACAGTGTAAATGCAATTTGGATTACTTATTTTGCTTTTAAATTGTTTCACACGGGGGTCAGGGTTTTCTGCCCACCGTGTGGAATGCTTGACTGTCGTGTAAGAATTTCATACCGTTATATAAATAGCTTCTGTTTTGAAAATTAAAATTTTATACTATTCACACGGTGGTCAGGAATCCTTGCCTGCCATGTGACCCCAGTTTCAATATTTTAACTTGTGAGTTTTACTCTATTTTGCACACTTAGTTTTATTTGAAATCCTATATTATGGTTAAATGATTATATAAAGATAATATGTGATTGAATGGCTTATGAAATGGAAAGAATTCTCGATGAGATGTTAATTAATATATGAGCAATACTTTGGAATTGAGAATAAATTGCTATTCTAATATTTTATGGAATTTATACGTCTATTATCGGATTACTTGAAAGTTTAAACTATTAGAGTGCCTACTAGTCGGTCTAGGCTATGGATAGATAGGCATGCCTATAGGGGGCTTGTAACACACCGAATATACCCTAGATGAATTAGGGTAAGTTTAGGGTGTAATGGAAAGCGAATGTGATTGAACTAGGGACAGAAGTGTTAAAAAGGACGCAACCGTCATTAATTTGAAAGTTTCTGCAAGTTTTGATAAATTGGACAGTTATATCGTCTTGCCCTAAATGACGTGAAAAGAATTATTTGGTGATTAAAAATATGTAATTGGATGATGGAAATGATTAATCGTAGTAAAGAATGTGACTAGTTTTATTTGTATAAGGTAGAGGTATTTTGGTCATTTAGTAATTAGGGATTAAATTGAATGACTTAATTAAATTATGGGGGTCAATGTATTTAATAAAAGAGTGGAATTCCAATTAGAGGAAAGGAAGAAAAATCAGAAACTAGGAGATAAGCTTAATACAAAAATATCTTTAAAGGACCAATGAAGTGGTGACATATGGCACTTGAGATAAGGATTAAGCTAATTGCCTAAATTAAAGCATTTTGATTTCATTTAGGCCATTCTTGGCCGGCCAAGTGAGGGAAAAAGAAAGAGAGAGAGCCTATCCTCCTTTCTCACGCCAATTTAAGCATCTCTAGGCCAAGGTGAAGTTTTTCCCAAATTTCAAGTAATTAGATGCAAGGGTTGAGTTAGAAAAGGTAAGTGGTTGGTTTTTCCCTCTTCCTCTCCTCTTCTCATTGAAGATAGATAAGGGTATGTGTAACTTTGAGTTTTGGTTATTTTGTTTGGAGGTAACAAGAGAAGCTAAAGAGGGAGTAAGAAAGCAAAGGGGATTAAGCAGTCATTTGAGCAATTTTGGAGCAAAGGAAAAGAGGTTTGGAAACTCTTTAGTTATATACATGAATTTGACTATGTTTATGTGTTATATGAGTTATTTGAATGTTTTGATAATGTTATATGATGATGGTAGTGAGTGTTGCTTTAGATTGTTAAGCTGTGCATGTGAATAGGATTTTTGGGTGAAAACTGTGTTAGAAAGCACTTGACCCTTATTCGGTTATTAGGCTTTATTGGGAGTTTTAGGACTCCAATTGATATGAGACTAGTACCGTTTGAAATTGAAGACATATTACTACAAATGTTCTAGAAATAATCTTTGGCTAATTTTAGCTCTAAGTGTCCCAAAAGTGGTTAGGAAATAGAGGTATCTCCTCAGGCCGGCTTCAGGGGAGTAGTATAGGTTGTTTTGATCATATCTGATGATTTAGGTGTCCACATGACATGATACTTGTTCTATATTAAAGCTAACATCCTAAGGATCATTTTTTTAAGAAGGACACTTGGCCTAAAAATGAGGTTTAGAGGTCGTTTTAGGCGGTCGAAGTTTGAAGCAGAAAGCAGTCTTGTGATTTGTCTTGATGAGGAACCTGAAGCGAGCTTCTGTCGCGAGCGCACAGAATCTGCTTGACAAGTGTTTTTCTCCTTCTTTTGAACCTTTTGGGTGGTAGGAACCTTTGCCTACCTTTACCCTCTTCTAGTTTGTATATTTTATGATGTTTTCTCTTCCGAAATACACCCGAACTTCATTGGAACTTCATGAGACATATTCATCATATGTTTAGAGTTTATAAAAGACTAAATAAATAGATATCACTTAGGAATGTAAGAGACTAAGGTTGTAAATAAGAATAATGACTAAGGTATTTCAAAGTCTAATGAGTGGAACACCTTTGAATTCGTTCAACATTAACCTGATCTAAATTCTGTTAAGAAATTGGAGGCGAAACTCTATAAACTGTACTTTGATCTTGTAGAACTACGGGGTTCTGATTCCCAACTCTTTGGGATACGTAGGAAGCTTGGGATAGTGTTCCAAGTCCGAACCAAAGCACCGAGACGTATTCAGACATAAAAGATAGTGTTTCAACTGAATTCTGTTAGACACCTGGATACTTGTTAAAAATAAATGTGATAGGTATGTGTCGATTTATAAGTTTATAGAGCTTTTTATGACTCAAGTTTTGAGTAAGATAATTGACAGTTTAAAATTTGTATGTGGTAGTGATTGTTTTAGGTGTGTCTTAAACTGAAATTGAAAGGAATATTTTGTACCTCAAATGTTTTTATATGATCGTTTAAATAATAAATGATTCCTAATAGATTGAATAGTCCGAGATATGTGTAGTGGAATGTGATGTGTCATTCTGTCGCGAGCGCAACAGAGGCTATTTAACTATCTGTAGCGGTCGCGACTAAGGTCGCGAGCGCGACTCTTTGCTATGCAATGAATGTGTGTTAATGGAGCTATTTGACATGGGTTTGACTTGTGATATACATATGACATAGTGTAGAAACCAATATATGCCATACCATACAAATTATCGTTGAAATAAATTATTGAACATGTATTAAAATTAAATGTGATCGTCATTAAAGGTTATGGATTGTTATATTTTATGTGAACCATTGCTTTAATTTATGAATAAATTATGTGTAGGATGATTATGCGATTATAATAAGAGTATGTGCTTCTAGAAAAAAAGTATTAAATTATAGCATGAACATTATTAATGGAAACAAGTATGTGTTAGCCTGCGTTAGTCGAGTCATGGATAGTTAGGCATGCCTAATAGAGTTACTGTTGCTATAGCTACTGAATGATTTGGACCCTGATCAGGTCACCCGATTGGATCTTCGTGATCCCTGTGTACTGAATCTACGCGAAAATGTTTTTGGAACAAAAATTAAAAGATTGCTTTGATACCTTCGGGTATCTATATGTTATGAGAATAGTGTTAATACCTTCGGGTATCTATGCATTACTCGTTATCCACCCCTTTGACATAGCAAGCATTAAATGAACAAGAGTATGTGAATCAAACAGTAAGTTAAGAATTGACGAATATATGTGAAGACTTGTATGAAAGTATGTATTTTTTGTTATTGTAATCTTTGTTGATTGGATGAATTACATGAGAATGCAACTGCTAGGCAAGATGTGTGAAATGAATTGTGGAAACAAAAAGGAAAGTAAATAAGTGCACAAAGTGACATGTATAAGATGTGAAAAAGGTGTGTATTTGTATAATTGCTTTGTTAATGCTGATATGCATAGTAAGTGACTATTTTGATATTCTCCTTGAAAGTATCTAATTTGTTAAAATCGATATAAGTATATTTTTTAAATTATGGTTTTCTTTGAACTTATTTGATGGCCCTTATTAGTGGTCGTCCATATTTATATGTGTTTCTCACTAAGCTTTATGCTTAGCATGGATTTTCTCTTAATCCGTGTAGGTACTATTGATCAGATCGTTCGAGAGTTTTTCGCAGCAGTCCAGGCCAATGCAAGAACTATGAAGAGGTTTTAGGATAGGATTTATATAGTCTTCAGAATGTATGCAAGATTTGTAATTTTAAATTATAAGTTTTGTAAAAGTGATATTGGTTATGTAAAAGATCTATCTATAGTTAATTCTGAAGAAGTTTACTTTATAATGTGAATGTGTAATGAATTTATGGTTAACAATAATGTGTTGTTGAAAATGAAAGAAAATTTATCACTCATATTTCAACTTAAAGATCTATAAGTTTTACATGTTTGCTTTCGTAATGCCCTTGATCGTCGTCGTGGACTACCGGTTCACAGTATGGTTACTATGTACGGGTAAGACCGTCGTCATGGACCACCGGTTCACGGTATGGTTACTACGTACGGGTAAGGCGTGTGTGACAGGCGCCGGATCCTGATGCGCCGCCCTTTCGGACCGCCCGCACGTGGGCGATCGGGGCATTTGCGGGTCCGTTGGCATCTTGCAAATAAATCGCAAGTGCGTCTATGTTGGGCAACAAGGAGGTATCATGGAGTCGCCACCCAATAGAACATTGGGAAAGTTACTCTCGCCTCGGAGAGCCCAAGACTGCGCTTGGTATCCATTTTGGGCCAGCCAGAGGGGTCATAGAAGGTGAACTTCTCACCCTAAAGAGCCTAGGATTAGCGCTAAAGCCTCGTGACCCAAGAAGTATTTTGGAGGATAACCTCTAACCTCTCGAGCCCAAAGACCAGAGCTGGGTCCGGGATTTCTCATCTATTTCTACCTCAATTAGTTTATGATCAAATTTTAATGTCATTAGTTCGCTCCCTCTCCACACTATGCAGTTGATTAAAAGGCGCATTTATTCACATTCGGAAAGCCATAAATGATCAGATAAATAATGAAAGCGATAACTTACAATAATATATGGAGCGGAATACAACTCCCTTTTGTAAATGTGCAGATCATGCATAAATCGGGACATTGCTTATTTTTAGGACTTTGGTCCTCGCATGCATCATTATTAAAATTGGAGATTTTTGTTTATGATGATTTTATTGGATAAAATAGGACATTGGTCCTTAAGTTTCATAAAAACCTCATTTTATTGGATATAAAACCATTGAGTCATTTTTATACATCAACGGGATATGAAAATGGTACATCCATATACATAAGATAATCAATAAAAGAAATGAAACAAAAGGATTAGGAAACTAAACCGGACGAGATCCTCCAAACATGGTAGATAGCCGCTCAAGCTCGAGATAATCCAAGAGGACCGATGTACACTCACAGAAAGTTAAGGGATGTTAATATACATAAAATTAACATATAAGAAATCAAAGAGACTGGATAGAGATTAAAAACGATTTAAAAAGATAGAGACAGAACCCACCGACGGCCTTTCTTGGTTGACCGACGGGCGTCGGTTCGGTTATCCGATATGCCCGTTTGTCACTCAAGAATGGGCGTCTGTAGGTGGGTGACCGACGGGTGTCGGTCATGAAGATGACCCGTCGGTCACCTCTATCTCCGAAAAGCAGAAAGGAAAAAAGAAACCTTTCAAAGTCAAAAAGCGGGTTTCATCCCAAAAGGAGATAAGAGAGTCAAAAAAAGAGAGTGGTAACAGATATTCAAAAATTTCACAGAATAAATAAGAAATTAAATATGAGATGAAATGGAGAAAAGATCCGGAATATTTACCCTCAGATAATCGCTTCAGGTGAGATTCTGGTGTAGGTTAGAGCCCCGCGCGTTCCACGTGAAGCAAAGATGAAAGATTAAAGAGAGAAAATGAGATATTTCACCTTCAATCCTTCAGAAAATCGATTTTGGAGTCAAAATCTAAAGAAAACTAATTAGCTTTTAGTTCCCTTTGATTGATTTGATCCTTGATTCAATAGACTTCTTTAGAAAAAGTGTTTTTGGAAGAGAGAGAAAATGTGCTTGAAATTGGGCAGAGTTTCCCCTTCTAAAAATTTTTCCAACCCTTTTCAAATGAAAATCCGGAGCTTTTATAGCCAGACACGACCGACGGGCGTTGGTGTATGGGGGCGGGCGTCGGAAGAATCCTTCTGACACAAGGATTCGTCCGACGGCCCTGCCATATCCACCGACGGGCGTCGGAAGAGTTGCGTGCTCTGGGAAACCAGGCGGCATTCTGACAGGGGCGGTGACTTTTCGACGGGCGTCGAAAAATACCCAGAGCCGTCGGTGACTCGGAGCGACGGGCTGACTTGACAGACGGGCTGGCCGTCTGTGGAGGACAAAAAGCCCTTTGACTCGAAAAAACCTCTGTTTTTCTCTCCTACGGCCCAGGAATGATAAAAACCTCACTTCTCATGGAACGCGGGGCTAAAACCTCTAAATCCAACCTACCATACAGGCTTGGACACTGATTTCAACATAGGGTAACCTCTGATCCGGACCGCTCCGGGACACGGTGCTTACAGCGTGTTATAGGGCTTGAGCAGCTACCATTTGGACTCTTCCCTGCGGGGATGCTTGATTATACATAAGTACATCATTCCTTCGGGAATAGCTTGATTTAATATCTTCCCTCCTGGGATGCTTGACTCTTTCCTTCGAGAATGCTTATGCCTTCTGTGATGCACGTCGGGCCCCGCTTGCCACCCATACGACCTCCCGCTCTAGGGTGATCGGGGCATTTGAGGGTCTGTTGATAGCTTGCAATAAATTGCAAGTGCATCTATGTTGGGCAACAAGGAGGTTTCATGGAGTCGCCACCCAATAGAACATTGGGAAAGTTTCTCTCGCCTCGAAAAGCCACCCAATAGAACATTGGGAAAGTTTCTCTTGCCTCAAAGTCTCGTGACACAAGAGGGGTCTTGGAGATCATAGTTCCAATGAGTGATCGGATAGACCTCTCGCCTCTTCGAGCCCAAAGACCAGAGCTGGGTTCGGGACTTCTCATCTATTTCTACCTTGATTATTTTATGATCAAATTTTAATTTTATTAATTCACTCTCTCTCCACACGATGCAATTGAATCAAAGCGTATTTATTAATATTTGGGAAGCGGTAAATGAACAAGTAAATAATGTAAACGATAAATTACAATAACACAAGGAGCGGAATACAACTCACACACACGCAGGCACTAAGCGGAAGCATAAACACATGCATACATATGATCATACAGCGAAAGCATAAAGCGAATGATAAAACAAAGGAATAACTTAACATAAAAACATACTAACGGTTACATATCCCAAATAAAATCTCTAGAACGATATATATATTTACATAAATGCAATAATACAGAAATACAAAAGCTGAAATACAGAAGCTGAACAAAATACAAAACTTCTAACTCCTATGTGGCCGACCCTGCATATGCGCGACTCGCTCCGAACACAACCTGCCACCTGCACGGGAAGAGTGCCCGTGCTAAGCGATAATGCTTAGTGGGGAGAACACACCAAAATATGGACGGCCATTCACAATGGTCGCCAAGGCATAACACATTCAAATGGCAAATGCGGATATTCATAACACACATATAATCAGACTTGCATAGTAGAGGCATTCATTCGAGAATTCACAAACATATTCATGTACCCATGTTAACATAAGCCAAAGCAAGAGTAATACCATACATAATACAAATATCATCATGCAGAACTACTTACAATCTCACATGCATATACTTACTGGTTCGCCGAGGTATCAGATAGTAACACTTCACCATGCATATGCGTAATCTCATGAAAATTACACACGCAAATATCATACCGAGGTACCCTTACCTTAGCGGAACCCGTTCACATGCAACACAATTACCTAGCAATACTACACCCAACCATCATGCACCATTAAGAGATACTAAAACATACTTTTATCATGTCACAAAACTCATATACTAAATAAAAACCCAGTGTATAGTATCTAACCACCACACTTCCACTGCAAAACTCTAATTCATATAATATCATGCCATGAATTGCAAACACACAATAACGTACCAACAACACTGCGATAACTGAGTTCAAAGGAACATATAGCATATCATTACGTTATGGCACATGCACTTACCGAACGTTGATCCACATGCATTGCATCTCAATATGACAAATACTCGTCCACACATTTAACCATAGTATTCAATGATGTAAGCCAGTGTACTTATACATACTAGTTCGCATGCTTACATTCCAAACTGATTAATTAAATCCATTCGCAATACAATATAGGCGGAAAGCATATACAAATACATACTTGAGTCATATTCAGATCACTCAGACTTTCATAATCACATTCAGAAAGATAGCTGATTCACATTCCTGAAATCTTACCCAAACGGTTATCATATTTCATATTCATATCAGACAAATCGAATAGAATACCTGTTGACTCAAAATAGTGGATAACGAGAAATCTGACAGTGCCTCGCTGGCACAAACGGGCGCACCTTACGGGTACGAATCGACGTAATCACATAAATTCTTATTCGAAACACTTTCACAATAGGGGATCTTAAGCAAGATCCATACACATAAAAGGGTTCGTGAGGAACCAAACAGGGACCTGATCAGGGTCCAAACGTTAAAAGGGCTACAGCTAATGGAACTCTATTAGGCATGCCTAACTATCCACTGACTGATTCTAGCAGGTCGTGCGCAATACAAATCATGGTTGAGTCGCACAATATAATTCAACATGCATAAATCAGAGTATAGTAAACATATACATAAGTTCATACTGTCAATCATGCCTCATATAATTCATATTGCAAAGCATATAATATAATACAATCAACACACTTTAACATTATCCACAATTCCAAAGCATATCAGCGTCAAGTATAGAAACACTAACATGCCAGTGATTATCCATACAGAATCCTAATCATGCGATAGATGAGGATAACTAAGTATAAACCATGCATAAACTAATCCATTCATCCCATAATATTCTAAATTACATATATATATATACACACGTATAGGCATATTCATATCATAGATTCGCATTCGTATAACTCATAAATTAATAGATATGAGACTTAAGGGCACTCGAAAGAAACTTGGAGTTCAAAACCACACACGTACGCCAAAGGAAACTCATTCAGCATAACTGAACTGTCGCACTCGCGATGTCTGTCGCGCTCGCGATAGAGACCATAGTCTCTTCACAGCATGCGCGCGACGGGCTTCGCGATCGCAGGAAGGAGGGGAAGTCGGGCTCTGCCGAGCTCGCGAAGGTGTCGCGATCGTGACAGAGAGTCTAAGTTTTCGCCATCGCGGGCTCGCGACAGATCGCATGCTCGCGACGGCACAGGCCAACATTGCGCTCTATCGCGATCGTAACGATGTCGCGCTCGCGACAGAGAGCACATCAACTATGGATGTCGCAGGCTCGCGATAGCACAGGCCGAGATCACCGGTCTCTGTCGCACTCGCGACAGAGACGGGATTCACAAAATCTGCAGAATTCTCCCTCTTCCAAAACACACCCACAACACACAAATCACATTCAAATGGTTTTTTACCTCAATTCCAGCCATCCATCAACATCAATAACCACATAATAACATTTATCAACAATTAATTTCACACCAAAAACCAATTTAAACTCACAGTACCAATAAATCTCCAATACCCACTAAATTGCAGCAAAAACCATATCAATCGACCAAAAATCACTACAATAATCCCATAGTCATGCAAAATTACTTTACCCAAACAAAAACCCATAACATACATGCTTCATCAAGAACATATCACAATCAAAATTTCGGAAATTTTCAAGAACACATGCATAAACACATTTATATACCAAACAATAAATTACCCAATTTCACATACCTTCCATTCAATCCTAATCATGCATTACTAACACATTCATCCACATCAATAATTCATATACACCAACACATTTACAATATAAGTGAGAATTAGGGCTAAACAACTCACAAAATCAAATCCATAAATCCAAACTTTCAAATACACACACTTAAATACAACTCCCAAACCTGATTTCTTTGTAGCTTCAAAACTCAATCTTCACCTTCTCTTTACCCTTGAGATTTCTCTTGAAACCCAAAGCTTGCACAAAACAAAAACCCACAATTACTCTTCCAAAAACCCCATCTTAAATAAAATCAAAAGAAGAAGAGGAAGAAGAATCCAAACACAAGAACCGTAAACCACAACTTACCTCTTCAATCTTGCTTCAAAACTCCCTCAAAACACCACTAAGCATGCACCAACATCCAGCCAAAAGAGAAAGAAAGGAAAAGCAAAGAAAGGAGAAGAGGAGAAGAAGAGGAGGCGTGAGAGGGAGGGAGAACGGAAATGCTGTGTTCTCTCTCTCTCTCTCTTTTCTTCTTTCCTACAATCAATGCCCACCAACCATGCCACATGGCTGCTCCCTATTGGACCAAACATCCACTTTTGACTTTTCAACCCAAGGCACCATACTCTCACATACACCATATCATCTCTTGAATAAATATCTTCAATGCACCAAACACAACTCACACTATATAATTCCTTAAAATCCACTTACATCCAAGGCACCATACATACAAATCCACATTATAAAACCCCTTAACCCACTTATATCCTACTTCCATACATCACATGCACACTCTAACAATTCTCTTCTCAACATACTTAATTACTGAAATACCCTTGAATTCCCGACTTAACTTGCCAAATTCGACTAGGCCTGATTTGGGGTGTGACAGCGCATCTGCAGAGTCGGCCACATAAGAGCTAGAAGTTTTGTATTTTGATCAGTTTCTGTAGTTTGGATTTTGTATTACTGTATAATATGTATTTGTAATAATATGTTAAGAGACTGATGTAATATTTTGGGGGATGTAAACATTTTTTTATGTATTAAGTATTTCCTTTGTCCGACCTTTCGTCTGAGGCTTCTATTGTATGATTGGTAATTTGTATATGTGTATGCTTTCGCTTAATATATGCGCATCTATGAATTATGTATGTTCAGTTTTTGCTCCTTAAAGTTTTAAATTCTTTCGTACTTAAATATGCTTTGTATCGCTTCGGTTCGGTAACACACCTACTCGTACGGCTTCCTACTCCCTTGCGGATGGGTTTGCCTACGTATGGGTTGGGGTGTTACAAGAAATGGCAAAACTCACATACATAAAAGTGCAAAATATATACAAATAATGCACATGAGATGGGACAAAATCAGTTGCAAGAAATGAATAGGTTTACAAAACATGTGTATTTACATGGCATGCCTACAAAAACATGGTATGGTATATACAGTGACTAACATGCATGATGCAAGATTCATATGTGCATGGCATAACACATGCATGATAATGCACGTTCATAATATGGCATGCAATGTGAAAGATGCAAGATGCCTGTAGTGCATGATATGTGTAATGACCGACCTAATGATATATGATAATATGTGTACTCTATGATATGCAGCGGTATGTGTGTACCCTAGCACACAATGTTTATGCACATATGCAATGTGAGTATGTTGATATGTACATCCTATGATACATTATGAATGCATTATTTTGATTTAATTTTTTTTATGCATGTCATGGTGGTAGTATGCCTGTGTGTGCTATGATGCATGTCGATATGTAACTTCAGGGACGTATACCGTATGTACTGACTATAGTGCATGATGGATGTTATGGATGTCATAATATTAGTGTGAGTCGTGACAAGCACTGCTATGTATGTATATGCTAGACAAATACATGTTATGTTCATATTCACAAATTATGATACAAGCAATGGAAAGAATTATACATGAGACAAAATGCATGTGTTTTATTTACATTGTTCATGAAAAAAATAATGCACGAGCGCGAATACACATACAAGAAGAGAATTCCTCCCAACCGTTTCTCTCTCACCTAGGAGGTCGTGCGGGCTCTTTCCCTAAGTAGGCTTGACCCATGGGTTAGCGGGAAACCCAATGGACACGCATGGTGCACGGCGAAAAACCGGTAGCATGACACTCCTATGCTAATGTACAAGCGAATGGATAATGATCATCATGTATTTAGACATTCCAAAAATTTTGACATGGCCCTACCGGGGCATGAAAGCCTTTGGCTAGGTTACCAAGCAAGACATCTGGGCTCACCCAATACATGAGGATCCATACAGCAAGCATGGAATTACGGTTCATATCACCTATGGAAAGTAGCTACGGCCATTACATGAGCTTTAGACAAGGGAGATGTTACTTTAGGGCTACCCAAGCATGATCCCTGTCGACAGGTCTAGCTCATCACGAGCATAAAGACCGATCGGGTCATCATTTGATATACCATTAGGTACGAAGCTTGGGCTGGTGATTATCCTTAACACTTCCCCACAATGAGTGAACGTGTGTGTGACGCGCGCCGAACCTCGCGGCCTCCCTAAAGCCCGCTTTAGGGCAATCAAGAGAGGTTCATAAAGCTTGTAAGGTATTTACAAGCTACGTCTATTCTGGGCAACAAAGAGGTTTCTTGGAGTCGCCACCCAATAGAACATTGGGAAGGGTCGTCTAACCTCATCGAGCCTAAGACGGCGCATACATATCCATTTTGGGCTAGCCAGAAGGATCTTGGAGGCCTCATCCTCTACCCCCTGGAGCCTAGGATTGTGTATTTAAGCCTTTTGGTGGGACTCAAGAGGTGTCTTGGAAGTCCTAGACCTCTCGCCTCATTGAGCCCCAAAGACCAGAGTGAGTTCGGGACTTCTCATTTATTTATACCTTGATTAATATTATAATTGAGTTTTGAGTTTATTGTTTCATCAACTTTCCACACGATGCAATTTAAATTAAAGGCGCAATCATTCATATCAAAAGCGGTAAATGGAAGATAAATCCAAAAATAAAACATTCAATATTACAATAACACTAGGAGCGGAATACAACTCCCATTCATAAATGAAATGCAAATCAAGCATAAATCGGGGTATTCATTGATGATGAGGATATTGATCCTCGTATGCATATTTATTATGAAACAATTATTGATGTGATGATTTATTTGAGTATGAAAAACTTGGAAATTGGTCCCATTTTTTATTTAGAGAAAATGCCAGGTTAATTAATAGAAAGCTTTTGGTCTTTTTTACTTCAACGATATTAAAACCATTTTCATAATAACATAAATAAAAGGTAAAGGCAAAGAAGAAACCCGAATAAAAGTCCTTGGACTGGCGCAATCACCATCTTTCATAACTCCAACTCCAAATGGTCAGAGAATAACTCACAAGGATAAACATGTTAGCATAAAAAAACGTGAATAAAAATAAAAATAAAAATAATGAGAGAACCCTAACAGAAATAGGTTAAAAGATAGAATTTTATAAGTAAAAAACGTAAAAGCCTGCCTAGGGACGGCCTCCTATACTGTGCCATAGGCCGTCCCTAGTAAGGGAAAACAAGTAAAAAAAAACCTCTTAGCTCTTTTGTAAAAGAATGATAAAATACATAAAAATCAATGTGAATCAAATTAAATTACACAAATGTTAGTCCAGAATGTTTACCCTCGGATTTTACCTTTTAGGGTGATTGTCGGATGATTTCGTCCCAGTATGCTTCGCAAGGATTGAGTAAGAATCAGATCAAAGAAAGAAAATTTATGTTATTCTTTCCTTGAAAATTTGATAGTAATCGAGTGTTCGAATTAGTTATATTGATGGAAATGAATGAATTTCGTCACCTCAAATTAACTTAATTCGTAAGAAAAATTGGAAGAAATCAAATTAATTGATAAAAAAAATATTCATCAAAATAAAATTCTGTAAATAAAGCATAGATTTCATAAACTTTTGAGTAAATTGCTCACAGAAACTTTTCTAAAAATCAATTTCCCAAAAATATTTGATAGCCTTTTTTTAAAATAAATTGCTCTAAAATTTCCCTCTTTTCCTCACCAAAATTCCCAAAATTTCACCCCAAATTTTCTAACCCCAAAATTGAAATTTGATCCTCTATTTATAGGATTTTAGGAGATAATTAAGATAAGCCTCAATCTAAAGTTTGAATTTTAAAAGGACTTTAAAATTCAAATCTTAGATAAATCCTATCCTTCATCAGATTATATCCAATTCGGTGTGATTCGGTCAGTTGCCGTACCGACGGGCTTCCCTGCATCTACCGACGGCCGTCCCTACCAAAGGCATATGCGGGAAACTGACTAGGGACGCGGCGCGATACTAGGGACAGGCATCCCTAGATCGCCACATGTCCGTCCCCACTACGCCTAGAGATGGGGATTACCCCAAGTAGGGACGGGCGTCCCTACATAGACGGGCGTCCCGTCCGTGGAGCAAAACTCCCAAATTTACCCAAAATTTATCCAATTCTTTCAAAACTCCATGCCATAGAAAAAGATTTTAATCCCCACGAAACCGAAAGACGAAAACCTCCGAATTTCATCCCCTTATCTGAAAACCGACATTGATCTCTTCATCGGGTAACTCTGATTTGGACTGCCTCAAGACCCGGTGTCTACAGTTGCCCCCAGTTTTGGGGAAACTAGCGCACTAGTGCCTAGATGAGCCAAAATTTAGAGAAGAAAGGAAAGAGACGCATACTTGAGGCAGTCCTTACCTTTTCGCCGGGGAAGTGGCAATGCGTCGAGTCGGTTCTGGACTTACAAAACGCGAGGGTTACTCTTCTGAGCTGCACCGAGTCTTCTTCGGACTGTACAAAGTGCAATAATTGGCTCTCCTGAGCTGCACCGAGTCTTCTTCGGACTGTACAAAGTGCAATAATTGGCTCTCCTGAGCTGCACCGAGTCTTCTTCGGACTGTACAAAGTGCAATAATGGGCTCTTGAAATGGGCATCCTTCTGGCCTGGGTGTCCTCCTGGACTGCTCTTCTGAGCGGGGCGTTCTTCCGAACTGGGTGTCCCAATTTGGCGACTTTATCATGCCCCAAGGTACAATTCTGACCTTTTGATTTCACGTGATCTCGAAGGACATGATGCTTAATTTGCTTAATCTTCCTTTTGACTGTGGGTCAATTTTGAATCGGTGTAAAACCACATTCCTGTATTATAAGAGATTCTCGTTAATTCTCGCGCCAATTAATTTGACTGATATATTTGTGGATATTTTTATCATTTATCATCCTTTTTATCACATGATTAATTATCCCTTTTTCTTCTTCTTCTTTTCTTTTTCTTTTCTTAAGAGAGTTAAATCATGAAGAAATAACACGTAAATTTAACAGGATAACTATAAATGTTTTTTCGCTAAAAGGTTAAATTTTGTACAATGTAATGTAAATATGATAATATAAGATACAAAAATAATATCATGACTCCCTGAAGGGCTATGGGGGTGGATAGTCCGTGAGCTCCTCCTCCGGATCATCATCATCATCTGATATTTGGACTGTCTGAGACCGTGATGAAGAGGCAGAGGGTCCCGCTTCTGGAGCAGACGGCTAACTAGGAGGGGCTGATGGTCCGGCCTACTGTGTAGCCGAGGCTCTGGCCTGTCGCTAGTATCTAGGAGGGACGACCACTGGTATAGATAATGGCTGCGCTCTCGCCGGGTCCTGCTGCTGGAACTGGACCTGAGCAAATCCATCTAGGAAAGGCTGTGCACATACCGTCATGAACTGCAGTGTATCAACGACAACTCCCCCTAACTCCCTGAAAGCATCGCCTAGGCGGAGAGTCTGATCCGTGGAGGCGGTCCCCATATTCCACAGTCTGTCCTCTATCTGCTCCCTAAACTCTCGAATGGACTGGGCGATAGGGGGTATGGCACCATCCAGAACCTGAACCCTGAATCTGAGAGCCTTAACTGACTCCTCTACTGCCTGTAAGGACATATCCACCCTCTAGGCCACTTCATCCTGGGAGGTCCTCATCTCCTGCCTTAGCTGAGCCACGAGCCTCTCCTGCTCCTGCCTCAGCTAAGCCACGAGCCTCTCCTGATCCTGCCTCAAAAAGTCAATGAGCCTCCCCTGCTCCTGGATAATACTCTGCTGCTGCTCCAGTTGATCTAATATGACTCTATCTCGCTCTTCGAGCTGCCCGAGAAGGGCTCTGTCTCTCTCCTCCTGCCTTTGCTCGAAAGATGCGAACATAGTAGTCAATAGTGCAGTAAAATCTGGCTGCGCTGATGATGAGGGCGGAGGGGGAGCTGAATCTGGTGCTGGCTCAGGTGGCAGAGCTGTAGAAGTAGATGCTCCCGGATACCCTACCCTAGCATATAGACTAAACCTCTCATGAGCCCGGGGAACTATCCGATGTACTCGCAGTGGTGGAGGTGTAGGACTCTGTACTCTCTGCCCTGGAGGAGTAGCAAGCAGCTCATCCATAGTAAACTCGATCCCCATATCATAAGGTGTACCTGGCTGCTCCTCGGGCTGCGGCTGCGAAGGTTGACCCTCTGGATGTTCTGGCTGTCGGGGAAGCTGGTCCTCCTGGTGCTAATGGTGCTCGGGAAGCTGCTGCTCCTGATGCTCTGGGTGCCCGGGAGGCTGGTCCTGAGGCTGCTCCTCTACTGGCACTAACGAAGGCAAGCTAAATGCATGTCTAGTCTCATGCACAGTGCGAAGTCTGTACGCCTCGGGCTGGCCCGGTATCGGCAATATCATAGCCATCGTCATAGCTGCTGGAGCATCCACATAAGTGCTCTCATCCAAGGGGCGCCCCAAGATATCTGGACGAACACCCAAATGCAGGAGCAATCTGGTAATGACTCCCCCAACATACACCACAGGGGCTGCCCCCCTGGATACCCTCACCAGGTTGACCAAAATCTCGTGGCTGATGTTGAGCCTCTGACCTGCCACCATGGCCCATAAACTCCAGATCTCTGTAGCATTGAGGGAACCTGGGTTACTAGCTCGTCCCAAATATGAGCTGGATAAAACTAGGTGAAGATATCGCAAGGCCTGTGATGAAAGTACTGTACTCTTCGCCGTGTCATGATCATAAGGCACTCCTGGCAAGGCTATAACCGCCCAATGATGATGTCTCACTGATCTCTGGGGCGTTATGATATCCTGCCTAAATGGAAGCCCCATGGCCTCTGTAAACCGCTGACGGGTGATACTGTAATGGTGGCCCTCAATCCAAAACTGGATGACACCCTCCTCCGTGTCAGATCTCTGATATCCGCCGTAGTGTAGCATAGCAAGGAACTGCCGCACCATCTCTGGGTGAGTCTGGAAAGCAGGTATCAAAAACTCTATCCAACCCGCGCCTGCCATCAGTATATCAACCTCATCTGCCATCCCCAGAGCCTCAAGGAATGGCCTAGAAACGAAGCGGCTAGCTCGGAACTGCACTTGGGCCAGTGCTGCATATCTCTGTCTAGCCTCGTCACTCATCCAACCTGGGGCCTTAGGCTCAGGCTGATCATGTGGAGCACATCGTCGTGGTGGCATCCTGTGAATAAGGTAAACAGTTAATTTGGCATTGTAGGTATAAACGGATAAAAATTTAGGCGGCATTCTGACTGGATATGTCTAAACAAAAAAGATTTTAAAAAAATTTGGGTAGCACCCAGGCATGGGTGTACCCAACCTCCTGCATAAAAAAACAACAACAAAAAAAAAGACAGGCTTCAGGCCCCAATACAATATATTCACATTTGCTAAAAAAATTTGGGCAGCACCCCGGCAAGGGTGTGACCAACCTCCTGCATAATAAAGAAGAAATAGAAAGGGAATAGGCCTCAGGCCCCAAACAACAATGCAATATATTCACATTTGCTTTCTAATTCTTAAGTTATTGGCTTCAAAGCATATGAATTCCGAAGGCCATATTTATGCGCCTAACACTAATTGTTCTCAAAACAGCAATACATTCATGCATTTTATATTCACTAAAAAAACTTCATCCTATTAATTCCATACAATGTCAACCGGCATTAACAAGGCCACTAATTAATTCAAAAGAAAAGGAAATTACCTTGCTCATAATAATAATAATAAAACAAAGAAAAATGGGAATATCTTACTAACCTGGAAGTCGAGACCCACTGAAGAAGTCAAAAAACTGAGAACTGGTGAGAAAAAATGCAATTTGAAAAGACAAAAACAAAAAAAACTGTTGGAAACAAAGGAAATGGCGTCGGTGTGAAGAAGAAGGAAAAGAAAGTGGATTCCCGTCGGTGCCTGCGTCTTTATATAGATTTTAAGTACCGACGGGATTCCCGCTCATACAACGACAGACGGGCATTCCGTCTGTCGCTCCATATTCCACTTTTAACCCTAATTAATGCGCGTGGTATGCATGATGCAAAATTTGCCAGGTGGACAAGTACAGACAGGTTCACCGTCTGCCTATAGGGACGGGTTAGCCGTCTGTAAGCCAAATCTATAAAACTCACCCCTTTTCCTTGGATTTCGTGCCTCTTCCTTATTTTAGCTTCATAATAGGCTCTTTTCTCTAGCTTTCTCCCTTTTTCCTCTTTTATTCCCTTTAGCTACTGTGACTGTCGAGACATGAATTCTCCTTTTCTTTCCAAAATGTAGTGTATCTTAGACGATGCTCAAATTTGGGAATACAGCACTCTTGCCCCCCTTTCTGGACTGAGGTTTCTACGAAGAGTCAAGATAGGCAACAACCTTCTTTTGGCTGCGACCCACTTCTGGGACCCTCGTTTTCATGTCTTCAGGTTCACCTATCAGGAAATATGCCCCCTACCTAAGGAATTTGCTACTATCGTCGGGAGTTGGTATCCTCCTGGTGCTTTGCCTTGAATACTTCTCTGTGGTTTGATCCAAATCTGGGATATTGCTTTGTCCTTAAGCATAGCTCCTTCTGACGCTGCTCCTCTAGTTGCACAGGGCCCAGTATTTTCCTTGGAACCTCTGATTGAAGCATTGGATGAATTCTCCAACATTCCCTCATACAGCATGAGTGTCATCTTCCTTTTCTGCCTTATGAAGTATCTAATCGTGACCTCAGTGGAACTGCTCGGAGATCCTTGTCTATTTGGAATTCTGGACGGCTTTCACCATGGGCTAACCCCTTTTCCTTTCATTCTGGCTGAGACTATCTTGGGTTTGGACTCTGTTCATACCGGGCCTACCACTTCATTCTCTAGGAGCCCCTTATTACGCCAGGTACGTCATTGTTTTAAAAGGTAGTGCGTCCCTTGTGGATTTTCACACTAGCTTTTCTTAGCGGGAAGTGCATCCTTTTGGATTTTCACACAACCCTATGCCTAACTTTTGCCTAAAATAAATCCAACTTACTCCAGCGGCCTTTCTTTGCCTTTTATTTTATTCTCTTTGGCTTTTATTTTTCTTTGTTTCCTCTTCCAGATTTGGTTGCAGGAGAAACTGAAGCTTTTGTCAGAGCCGCCTCCTAAAGTCATTAATCAGTATTCTGGGAAGTGTTTTCTTCCTCGTTGGCGTCTGTACTTACCTAGGACCCCTGATGAGGGCATTACCAAATTCAGTGAGATATCAGACGAGGATATTAGCTTCACGCACGCTTGGCTTCCCTTGTCCAGTGCAGTTATTGATGGGTCTTCAGGATGCTTTCCCTTATGCGTGCTCCGTGAGGCAACCTTCTACATCACGACTCGTTGCTCTCGTCAACTCGGAGTGACTCAGGATGTGGTGAGACTCCCTTTATCTTTTCGAGGTGGAGTCCTTTCTGCGGCTTTCGTCTCCCGCTATCATGAGCTTTGGAGCCTACTTCCATTGAAGACTATCATTCCTTCATTTGGGAACCATTCGGCTATTTCTACCAGTACGTAAAAGAGATGGATACTTAGCCCGACGTCTAATAACCGAACACGACGACTGAGGCATTTGGCTAGCGAGGGTAGTAGTAGGGCATAGCTTAGTTTTACATGCATTTTGAGCAATATGCTTCTTTTTAAAGCAGAGTTAGACAATGATATAAATGAATAAATCAAGTCTTATTTTATTTCACAAAATTGTGTACATTTCAGTACGATTTCAGCATACATGATCATTTTTTATACTAATTCAAATGTGCAAGACTATATTTATTCATTGGAACTAAATTTTGATAGCATCAAACTCCTGTCTCCAATTAGCCCTCTCGGCTTTTCATGATTGGATATTTTCTCTCATGCCTCTAATTTTTGCCCAGGATGCCTTTTTTCTGTTCTCACCCTGACGAGGCGCCCAATTTTAGCAAGGCTGCCTTTTTTCAGTTTTCGACCTGCGGGGCTTTCATTCTCTTCTTTTGATTTTGGTCTTTAGCCATGGAACCTTTTGAGTTTGTCAACATTAATCGGTTCTTTGAATTCATTACCATCGCTATCCGATAAGATTGCAGTTCCTTTGGACAATAGCTTCTTGAGGATAAACGGTCCTTCCCAGGTTGGTCTAAATTTTCCTCTAATATCCGGTACACCTGGTCTCATCTGTTTGAACACTAAATCCCCCTCCTTCAGCGGATGCTTTTTCACCTTTTTTCCAAATGATCTGGCCAGCCTCTTCTGATAGATCTGATTATGATTCTGATAGATCTGATTATGATAGTAAGCTTTCAGTCTACTCTCATCTAATAAGTTTAAATGTTGTAACCTCTGTTGTGCCCATTTGGCCCCGAAATTTGAGTTTCCATGACTACTCTCAGCGATTTGAGCTCTACCTCAACTGGCAACACTGCCTCCGTCCCATAAACTAGAGAATATGGCGTAGCACCTATAGATGTCCTCACCGTCGTTCTGTAACCCCACAGTGCAAAGGGAAGCTTCTCTGCCCAGTCTTTATAGGTTTGGACCATCTTTGCTAGGATCTTCTTCACATTTTTATTGGTGGCCTCTACTGCCCCGTTAGCTTGTGGTCGATAGGGAGAGGATTTATGGTGCTCGATTCCGTACTTCTCAAGACGCTTATTGGTTTCCCCCATGAACTGCACCCCGTTATCAGACACTATGTGATGTGGAAGGCCATATCTACAAATCAGGTTCCTTTCAATGAACCTGGCCATATCTCTTGCGTCAATCTTCTTGAAGGACTCTGCCTCTACCCATTTTGTAAAATAGTCGATTGCGACTATTATGTATCTGTGCCCGTTGGATGCCGTAGGGCGGATTTCTCCAATAATGTCTATTCCCCAGGCAGCAAATGGCCAAGGTGATGTTAAGCTGGGTAGCTCTGACACTGGTAAGTGCCTTAAGTCCGCGTACTGCTGGCATAACTGGCACTGCTTCACATATTTTGAGCAATCGTTATCCATCGTAAGCCAGTAGAAGCCTTGTCTCATGATCTTCTTGGCCAATGTCAGTCCGTTCATATGGGCTCCGCATACTCCAGCGTGTGTTTCTTCCATTACCCTCGTAGCCTATTTTTTATCCAAACACCGCACTTGGATACCATCAGCTTGTCGTTTGTACAACATCCCACTTATGCAGATGAACTGAGTAGACAGCTTGCGAATCATTCTCTGATCCTTTTCAGTAGCCTCCACTGCAAATGTCGCATTCTCCAAATAGTTCATAATATCATAATACCACGGCTTCCCATCTACCACTTCTACCTCCATAACTGATTTGGATTCAAAGCTAGGTCTCTCAGAACTATAGATCAAAACCGGCTTCATGACCACTCCTTCAGGGTTGTACCACATTGATACTAACATGGCGAGCACATCGGCTAATTGATTCTCATCCCTCAGAACGAAATGGAATGTACATACTTCAAACTAACTGCTCAGGCCCCTCAAGCGCTGGATATATGGCATTAGCCTCTCTTCTTTCACCGCCCATTCACCTCGAATTTAGTTGACCACCAAGGAGAAATCACCGAACACCTCTACATTCTTTGCTCCTAAGGCTATTAATGACTCCAATCCAAAAATACACGCTTCATACTCAGCTTCGTTATTGGTGACCCGGAACCTCAACTTCTTTGCCAAAGGAAGCTTTTCGTCACCTGGGGTCATCAGAATGACTCCTACTCTTGCCCCTTTGTTATTCACGGCTCCGTCAAAGTGCAATTTCCAACCTTGAATCCTGATTGCTGTTACATCCTCATCTGGAAAGTTAAACTCTTATGAGTCTCCTTGGATCGGGTGTTCTGCTAGAAATTCTGCCATTGCACGCCCTTTAACGGTCTTCCGAGTAATATACTCTACATCGAATTCTTGAAGTAACAGCAACCACCTACCCATTTTCCCAAGTAAAGACGGGGCCTCTTGCAAGTATCTCAAGGGGTTCTGCTTCGCGACTGCCTGTACCTTGTAGGCATGAAAGTAATGTCATAATTTCTTAGAAGCCCAGATTACCGCAAGGCAGATCTTTTCTACTTCTGTGTATTTGACTTCATAGGCCAAGAATTTCTTGCTGAGGTAGTAAACAGCAAATTCCAGTCCAAATTCGTCTTCTTGGGCCATCATAGCACCAACGGAACTGTCCTCTACAGCCAGATATAGGATCAGTGGCTTGGCCGGCCGTGGCGGTGTCAATACCGGTGGTTTCAACAAGCATTCCTTGATAGTATCAAAAGCCTTTTGACAGCTCTCATTCCATACTACTGGTTGGTCTTTTCTGAGTAGTTTAAAGATAGGTTCACAGATCAAAGTAAGCTTAGCGATAAACTTACTGATGTATTGCAACCTGCCCAGAAAGCTTCTTACATCCTTCTCTTTCTGCGGTATCAGCATTTCTCTGATGGCCCTAACCTTATCCGGGTCAATCTCAATCCCCCTCTTACTAACTTTGTGTCCCAGGAGCTTCCTTGAGGTAACACCGAAGATACACTTTTTAGGATTCAACCACAGGTTGTACTTATCTATCCTCCGGAAGAATTTTTCCAAGGCTTCAAAATGGCCTTCTCTAGTGGCTGACTTGATCATCATGTCGTCCACGTATACTTCCACCTCTTTATGGATCAAGTCATCCAGTATCTTTGTTGCCATCCTCTGATAAGTGGCTCCTGCATTTTTCAAGCCGAAAGGCATTACCCGATAGGCATAGGTTCCCCATTCTGTGATGAAAGCCGTCTTGATTCGGTCAATTATTTCATTGAGAATTTGATTGTAGCCAACATAACCATCTCCGAAGCTATACATCTCACAAGCAGCGGCGCTATCTATCAGCACGTCTATATGAGGCAATGGGAAATCATCTTTTGGACAGGCCTTATTCAAATCCCGATAATCTACGCATACCCTTACTTTGCCATTCTTTTTGGCTACAGGGACAACATTGGCTAACCAAGTTGGGTATTGTACCTCGATTAGAAACTTGGCTTTGATTTGTTGGCAAATCTCTTCTTTCACTTTCTCTGCCCATTCCGGTCTAAGCCTTCTTAACTTCTGCTTAATAGGTTTATGGTCTGGATAGGTGGGGATAGCATGCTCTGCAACCTTCCGATCGATTCCTGACATATCCTCGTAGGTCCAGGCAAAGAATTTTTCATATTTTTTTAAAATTCTCTCAAATTTTTCTCGCTCTTCAGGAGTTATATTTGATGCTATCAAAATTTCTTTTGGATTTTCTACGGTTCCAAGATTAAATAGAGTAGCATCAGTTGAATCAATATCAAATATAGATGGATGATGATCATGATTATGCATAGTGAAATCATCAGAAACATCACACAAGTAAGCAAAATCATTCAATTTATTAATAAGATTGAAATTGTCATTAACATCATTGAAAAGTTTTGGAGCAAAAAGAAAATCTAAAGTATTTTCCTCTTCCTCCTCTGCTGGCATATCTGCCGCGGTCGATGGTCCCGCATCACTACGGCTCTTTGGAGGCCCCTCATTCACCTCCTGCACAGCTTCCTCTATCTTGGCTTTTCCTTTCAGCTGGATGGCTACCATCTTCTCAGTAATTACCTCTTCCGGCATCCCGCGGTCCCAAATTGTCCTACTGGTCATGATTTCTTCATACCAAAAGCCCTCTGCTGGCTTGATTGATCCAATGTCCAAGTCATAGACATCATTAAAGACCTCGAACCCTGGCACAATTCTCCCGTGTAGCCACTGTGGTTCATCTTCCCCTGCATAGGCACATGCTGCGGTTGCTGGCACAAAAGTCTTCCGGATATGAGGAATTTCCACTTTCGATTTCTTACCCTTCTCTGCCGCACCTGTATATCCTAGACCCCTCCTGTCCTTCTGACCTTTAGTGGTAATAGCTGTTGGTATCCCCTGAGAATTCTTGCCCAGTCCTGCGCCAGGGAGGAATGACATTTTCTTCATCATATTCAACACCTGGAGGCTTTCTTCCCTCTGCTCTTCTTCGCCTATCATGGCAATATGAAACCCACTAAACGGCTGCCTGGCTATCTCCAGCGCTGAAACCTGATTCTCCCGTGCAGCCTTTATTATCACAATCTGGCCTTCCTGAGGTATCTTTACCATCTGGTGCAATGTTGAGGGGACTCCTCCCAATTTATGAAACCATGGTCTGCCTAGCAAAGCTGAGAAATTGGCGGGTATAGGCAGCACCACAAACTCCACTTCTGATTCTACCGGTCCCGTCTTCACCACTGCTGTGAATGTCCCTGAGGCCTGCCTGCGTGAGTTGTCATATGCTGTGATGGTAAGATCAGATTTTGCCAACATATCCTCTGTTACCCCAAAAGCTGCCATTGCTACCTGTGGGCACACATTTATCGAAGAACCATCATCTACCATTACACAGGCGTTGTGCTTTTGGTTTATCTGCGCCCTTATGTACAGAGGGCGATTGTGGTTGCGGCCTTCTGCCGGTAGATCCGCACTGGTAAAAATGACATTTTCTCCTGATCCTCCCTTCACTACATCCAGAAGTTCTGTAGGTGAGATGGTTGTAGCAACAGTTGCTTCACACAACACCTCCACCACCTTCTGCCTATGCGATGGTGACTGTCTCAAGAGATCCCATATCGAAATCTGAGCCGTCGTCTTTTTTAGCTGCTTAACAATCGAATCTTCTTCCGGCTCCTTTCCCCTTCCGTCCTCAAATCGGCTCCTGTAGTTTCTCAACTTCCGGGGCTACCCTTCCACTCCGGGTCACGGCTCCTACTTCCTTCCTCTTTGGCTCTTCTTCTTCCTCCTCCGAACCCCAAAGGTCGGAAAATACTTCAGAATTATCATTTTCGTTTCCACTATCATCAGTGGACCAGCAATCGATTACTGCAGTGGGAAGCCCTTCTTCACTCCCCTTATAGAGGTTTGTGACAGCAGTGTGGATATCATTGTCGTATAATTCCTTCAACACAAAGTTCTCGGGCAAACTGGACCCGATCATATTCACTGGCGGAGGTATGTTATTGTACCCAGGTTTCTATTGACCCCCTCTCTTCTCTGGGTCCGTGATCTGCTTTGAGTCAATCAGATCTTGAATCGCATGCCTCAAAGTCTTGCAGTTATCAATTATATGCCCAGTGTGCTGGTGATATGCACAATACTCATCATCCTTATGTCCTGGCGTGCCTTGGGTTCTAGCAGGTTTGGGTGGCATAGGTTGCAACTTACCCTCTTTCATCAATCTCCTCAATACCCATGACAAAGACCTTCCAAGATTAGAAAAATGCCTCGGGGTAGCATTCGTAGCTGACACCTCAACAGTCTTCCTTGTACCACTGGCAAAACCTGATGGTCTACTGGCCCCCTAGGCTAGTGCTACCCCTCCTGGGATAGTTCTCATTACCTGCTTTCCTAACAAGGTACTCTCCCTCGGCCTCAATGGCGATGTCCTTTAGCAACTCCCAACCCTTCAATCCTTTCATTCTTAATCCCTCTCTCAAATACGGGCTCACATTTTTAATGAATAGCCGTATTTGATCTTGAGTATCTGGTTTCCTCTTCATTTCCATCACCCTATTCCTGCACCGAGTTAGATACTCGTGGAAGGACTCACCTCCCTTTTACTGTAATAGCTCCAGGTCCTTCAAGGTCACCTCCATCCTTGTACTGCAATCATATTGCCTCAAAAACTCCTCTATCAATAAGTCCCAGTCTTCTTTAGTTCGGCGGTCGAGCCCATGGTACCAATCCACTGCCTGGCCTGTCAAGCTCAAGCAAAAGTACTCAATTTTTTGCTTTTTCGTCAAAGTGGTGCCCTTCATCACCAGTGAATACTGCTTTATGTGTGCTAGGGGATCAGAAGTACCGTCAACCTTCGGCACATCCGGCATTTTAAAGTTCATTGGGACTAGATCCTCTCCTTCTAACTCCTTATCCTCAGGGTTCACTCCTTGGCCCTTTGTCAACATTCTCGTCATAGCTTCAAATTTCTCTTCCATCTTCTTCCAAATGGCCTCTTCAATTTGAGGGGCTTTCCCTTTCTCCGACATACGTTCCTCATATTCTTCGTCTTCCTAGTCATCATCTAGCCTTGGTACAGGTCTTCCCCTCTGTGCCCCCGAAGTAGTAGCTCTTAGGTTCACAAGTGGTGGGCGAGTTTCCTCTCGTGGGTCCTCTCTGACCCCCTCCCTTTCATCATTTCTCATAGGAGGAGGCTGTGGGTTCTGCGGGGCTGCTTGCTGACCCATTGCGGCTATCACTGCCATCATCCGGTTTTCAAACTCTTCCAACCTTCGGCCCACTTCCTCTGCTATCATTGCCCTGGTGGCCTTTGCCCCTCTCGGTGAGTTTGCCATTTCTTCGGGTACAAAAAACTGATCTGAAGTGGCGCAACTAGTTTCAGAAGAAGTGCCTGGATACTCTACCCTTTCTGGCAATTCGAAGAACGAATTTTTGCGTAGCCGCCCCCGGGACCCCCTTGTCCACCTAGGCAAATCTATGATGGCTGAAAAACACAAGGGGTTAGGATGATGCATGACTGTGCTAAAAATGCATGATCGTGCTATGTGACACTCACAAAGCCACATGAAAGCACATAGGTCCTTCCAACCTTATTACTCCCGCACACGAGGTCATAGTCTCTTTCCTAGGTGGGATTGGCCCATGGGTCATCTGGGGACCCGATGAACACGTATGGTGCACGGTGAAAATCCGGCAGCATAACCTCTCCTAACTAATGCACAGGCGGATGGGTTATGATCATTATGTATCTAGGCAACCCGAATAAGTCATCTTGGGCCTATCGGGGCATGAAAGCCTTTGATTAGGTGACCAGCCAAACCATCTGAGCTTGTCCAATACATAATGATCCTTACTGCAGGCATAGTATTAAGGTTCATACCACTTAGGGGAAGTAACTATTTCCATTACATGAGCTTTGGTCAAAGGTGGTGTTGCTTTAGGGCTACCCAAACATGGTCCCTGCCAACGGGTCTAGCTCATCACCAGCGAATGACCGATTGGGTCACCATTTAATATACCATAATGGTATGAGGCTTGGGCTGGTGATTATCCTTAACACTTCCCTAAATTGAGTGAAAATAGGGTCTTGCTTCGGGAACGCACCGGGGCTAAAAGAGGGACCAAACTAGCGTAGATCTAAGGCTCTAATGAAATGCTATGTAGTTTTGAAAGAAGATGAAATTTTGAAATTAAAACTTATCTATAATTTTTAATCAAGGTACTTTCGAATCGAAGTCTCGAGTTATCCCCAGCGGAGTCGCCACTGTGACGCGCGCCGAACCTCGCGGCCTCCCGAAAGCCCGCTTTAGGGCAATCAAGAGAGGTTCATAAAGCTTGTAAGGTATTTACAAGCTGCCTCTATTCTGGGCAACAAAAAGGTTTCTTGGAGTCGCCACCCAATAGAACATTGGGAACGGTCGTCTAGCCTCATCGAGCATAAGACGGCGCATACATATCCATTTTGGGCTAGCCAGAAGGATCTTGGAGGCCTCATCCTCTACCCCCTAGAGCCTAGGATTGTGTATTTAAGCCTTTTGGTGGGACACAAGAGGTGTCTTGGAAGTCCTAGACCTCTCGCCTCATTGAGCCCCAAAGACCAGAGTGAGTTCGGGACTTCTCATTTATTTATACCTTGATTAATATTATAATTGAGTTTTGAGTTTATTATTTCATCAACTTTCCACACGATGCAATTTAAATTAAAGGCGCAATCATTCATATCAAAAGCGGTAAATGGAAGATAAATCAAAAATAAAACATTCAATATTACAATAACACTAGGAGCGGAATACAACTCCCATTCATAAATGAAATGCAAATCAAGCATAAATCGGGGTATTCATTGATGATGAGGATATTGATCCTCATATGCATATTTATTATGAAACAATTATTGATGTGATGATTTATTTGAGTATGAAAAACTTGGACATTGGTCCCATTTTTTTTTTAGAGAAAATGCCAGGTTAATTAATAGAAAGCTTTTGGCTTTTTTTACTTCAACGATATTAAAACCATTTTCATAATAACATAAATAAAAGGTAAAGGCAAAGAAGAAACCCGAATAAAAGTCCTCGGACTGGCGCAATCACCATCTTTCATAACTCCAACTCCGAATGGTCAGAGAATAACTCACAAGGATAAACATGTTAGCATCAAAAAAACGTGAATAAAAATAAAAATAAAAATAATGAGAGAACCCTAACAGAAATAGGTTAAAAGATAGAATTTTATAAGTCAAAAATGTAAAAGCCTGCCAAGGGACGGCCTCCTATACCGTGCCATAGGCCATCCCTAGTAAGGGAAAACAAGTAAAAAAAAAAACCTCTTAGCTCTTTTGTAAAAGAATGATAAAATACATAAAAATCAATGTGAATCAAATTAAATTACACAAATGTTAGTCCAGAATGTTTACCCTCGGATTTTACCTTTTAGGGTGATTGTCGGATGATTTCTTCCCAGTATGCTTCGCAAGGATCGAGTAAGAATCAGATCAAAGAAAGAAAATTTATGTTATTCTTTCCTTGAGAATTTGATAGTAATCGAGTGTTCGAATTAGTTATATTGATGGAAACGAATGAATTTCGTCACCTCAAATTAACTTAATTCGCAAGAAAAATTGGAAGAAATCAAATTAATTAATAAAAAAAAAGTTTATCAAAATAAAATTCTGCAAATAAAGCAGATATTTCATAAACTTCTGAGTAAATTGCTCACAAAAACTTTTCTAAAAATCAATTTCCCAAAAATATTTGATAGCCTTTTTTCAAAATAAATTGCTCTAAAATTTCCCTCTTTTCCTCACCAAAATTCCCAAATTTTCTCCCCAAATTTTTAACCCCAAAATTTAAATTTGATCCTCTATTTATAGGATTTTAGGAGATAATTAAGATAAGCCTCAATCTAAAGTTTGAATTTTAAAAGGACTTTAAAATTCAAATCTTAGATAAATCCTATCCTTCATCAGATTTTATCTAATCCGATGTGATCCGGTCAGTTACCGTACCGACGGGCTTCCCTGCATCTACCGACGGCCGTCCCTACTAAGGGTATATACGAGAAACTGACTAGGGACGGGGCGCGATACTAGGGACGGGTGTCCCTAGATCGCCACGTGTCTGTCCCCACTACGCCTAGAGACGGGGATTACCCCAAGTAGGGACGGGCGTCCCTACACAGACGGGCATCCCGTCCGTGGAGCAAAACTCCCAATTTTACCCAAAATTTATCCAATTCTTTCAAAACTCCATGCCATAGAAAAAGATTTTAATCCCCACGAAACCGAAAGATGAAAACCTCCGAATTTCATCCCCTTATTCGAAAACCGACATTGATCTCTTCATCGGGTAACTCTGATCTGAACTGCCTCAAGACCCAGTGTCTACAATATGCTTCGGGAACGTACCAAGGTTAAGAAGGGACCAATCTAGCATATTCTAAGGCTCTAATGGGATATGAATGCAAATTTGAAAGAAAGCGAATTTATGAATTAAAATTTAATCATAAATGTTAAGTGAGGTATTTTCAAATCGAAGTCTCAAACCATAAGTCCCCAGTGGAGTCGCAACTGTGACGCGCGCCGGGCCCTGCTTGCCGCCCGTACGACCGCCCGCTCTAGGGCGATCGGGGCATTTGAGGGTCTGTTGACAGCTTGCAATAATTTGCAAGTGCGTCTATGTTGGGCAACAAGGAGGTTTCATGGAATCGCCACTCAATAGAACATTGGAAAAGTTTCTCTCACCTCGGAGAGCCTAAGACTGCGCTTAGTATCCATTTTGGGCAAACCAAAGGGGTCTTGGAGGGTAAACCTCTCGCCCTAAGGAGCCTAGGATTAACGTCAAAGTCTCGTGACACAAGAGGGGTCTTGGAGATCATAGTTCCAATGAGTGATCGGATAGACCTCTCACCTATTTGAGCCCAAAGACCAGAGCTGGGTTCGGGACTTCTCATCTATTTCTACCTTGATTATTTTATGATCAAATTTTAATTTTCATTAATTCACTCTCTCTCCACACGATGCAATTGAATCAAAGCGCATTTATTCATATTTGGGAAGCAGTAAATGAACAAGTAAATAATGTAAGCGATAAATTACAATAACACAAGGAGTGGAATACAACTCCCTTTTATAAATGTGCGATACATACACAAATCGGGGCATTCCTTATTTTGAGGACTTCGGTCCTCGCATGTGTCATTATTAAAATGGATATTTCTATTGTGAGGATTTTATTGGATAAAAATAGGACATTGGGTCCTTAATTTTATGAAGAATTCAGTTTATTAAATATAAAACTTTTGGCCGTTTTTTACGTTAGCTAGAAATGCAACAATTTTGTCATATACAGGAGAAACAATAAATAAATACATGAAATATGAAAGAGAGGAAGATAGGGAACTAAACCAGGCAAACTTTCCAAATGCGAGAGAACTCCCTCAAGCTCCAACCAGTCCAAGAAACAGAAGCATATTCTCATAAAACAAGCCAAAAGGATGTTAAAATACAGAGGAAAAGTTATAAATAAACATAAAAACTTGAGTGAACAAAAAAGGGAAAAGAAAAAGATTTGAAAATATGGGACAAAACCCATCGATGGGCTATACTGAATGACCGGCAGGCGTCGGTCAAGGTGACCAATACAACCCGTCGCTCACTTTAAGGGAGTCGTCTATGGGGGTGACTGACAGTCTATGCTTAAAGGTGACCGACGGGCATCGGTCAAAGCAGATGACCCGTCGGTCACCACTGTCCCAGAAAATAGAAACTTTTCAAAAGGCAAAAAAAGATAAATTTTACACAGATTCAAGGAGAATAGAAGCAAGAAATGAAAAGCAAAGACAAGAGCAAAGATAATATCGAAAATGAAGGTAAAAAAAAGCAGAACAAGGTCCGAAATATTTACCCTCAGAACAACCTTTTGGTTGGATTTCTTGTTGTTGTCTGGCTTCCCGCACCCTCCACGAGAAAGTCCGAATAAGAGATCAAATGTTGAAGATAGAGTGTGTCCTCAATAGTTCGATGGAAATTGAGTTTTGAAAATCAAAAACCTGTGAAAAAATCAACTAGATCCTCTTTCCTTTGAAGATTTGATTCTTGAATTAATTAGATCTTTTTAGAAATGTGTTTGTTGGAAGAGAGAGAAAATGCGCGTGTAATTTGGCAGAGTTTCCCCTATTTTTGGAAATTTTCCAACCCCTTTTATGAGAAAATTCAAAGCTTTTATAGGCCAGGCATGACCGACAGGCGTCTGTGGTGGCGACGGGCGTCGAAAGAATCCTACTGACACAAGGATTAAACCGACGGCCCTGCAATTTTGACTGACGGGCGTCGGAAGAATCCTTCTGGCACAAGGATTCATCCGACGGCCCTGCCACTTGACAGAAGGGCGTCGAAAGAATCCTTCTGACACAAGGATTCATCCGACGGTCCTGCCACCTGACCGACGGGCTGGCCTCTAAAAGATGGGCTGGCCGTCTGTCGAGGAAAACAAACTTTTTTGGACTTTAAAAACTCCCCCGTTTTCTCCCCTTCTGCCTAGGGAAGGTAAAAAGTCTTGTTTCTCGTGGAGCATGGGACTAAAGACTCCGAATCCAAACCGTTTGTACAGGCTCGGATACCGATTTTATCATAGGGTAATCTCTGATCCGGACCGCTCCGGGACACGGTGCTTACACCTTCCCTTTGGGGATGCTTAATTTATTACATGTTATCTATAACCATAGAGTAGTAGGCAATGTGATGTTCTGATAAAATATTGTTCTAGTGTTTGCTCTGAATATATATATATTTATGTCACATCCCAAATATGGCCCAGTTGGAAATAGCAAGATTAATTGGACATTAAGGGTATTTTGGTAATTTATGCAAGAGAATTAAGGGCTTAATTGAAAAGTTAATTAAAGTTTTGAGAGAAGAATTTTTATTAGTGACCATTTGGTAATTAAGTGAGAACTTATAGAGTTGTGTATGGAGCAGATGGTAAAAGTGTAGCTAGTGGAATAAGGGGTCCAATGCATGTGTGCCATGTGGATAAGTGAGTGTGTGCATGTTGAGGATTTGAAAGGAAGAGAGAGGGAAGAGACAGAATTCTTCCTTTCTTGTCTGTCCCATTTCTCCCTCTTACTTCTCTTCATTTCTTCAGCTGCTTTCTAGTTTTTGCTTGTATTGATTCCTCCAAGTTTGAGTTGTGTTTTAAGAGTTTAAGAGCTGAGTTTCCAAGGTAAGTTGCTATATTTGGGTTCTTCATCTTTATCTTCTTCTGAGCTTATATTTAGTTGTTCAGCAGTTTTAAATGGGTTGATATGGGTTTTATTTGGTTATTTTATGCAAGTGATTAAAGAGAGAAAGAAGGACAAAGGGAAAGAAAAGATTGGATTTTGAAGTAGAAGGAGTTTTGGCTTCGGGTTTGGGAGTTTATTTGGAGTGTTTTGTCCATCTCATTTTGGATCCTATTTTTGAGTTAAATGTTAATATTATTTGTGTATTTATGGTATATGAAAATGCATGAGTAAAATAGCATTGTGTATATGAATATTGATAGATGATATAATTGAGATATTTAATTGAATTGTGTTAAAATTGCTGATTGAATGATTATTGAGCTTACAATTTGAGTATATACCCTAGTTTAGGGAGAATTCTGTTTATGTCTTACCAGACCTCTGTGTATTGTTTTGATCATAGCTAGAGTTTGAAAACTCCAATTTGAGTGTCGGTTGCGCCATTTGAACCACGACTAACGTACCTTTAAAAATATTATGGTGACCATAAATTAATTATGTATTTAAGAGGCTTAAAAATGGCAAAAACCGAATGTGTCTCTACCCAGGTTGGCTCATTGGAAAAGTCCATAGTGTTTGATTCATATCTACTGATTTAGGAGTCCAAACGACCTGGAACTTGTTCCATTGGATGTAACACCCCAAAAGCACCCCAGTAGTTTGAGCCTGTCCGTATCTGTATGAGTGTATTTATGTGTTGCATGTGTGTGTTAAATTGGTTTAATTATTTAAATTGTGTACATTAGTTGAGAAGAGGAAATAGGCTAGTGTAGGGTATGAGTGGATGTATGGAAATATGGTGTAATAAGGGATGGTTTAATGTGTATGATAATGTATGGGAGTAGGATGTGTTAAGGGACATGTGTCTTAAGGAGAGAGTGACATGTGGCAAAGTGGATAAGTGGGCATTTAATGGGTTGGTGAGTGAGAGAGAGAATGCAGCCATTTTCCCTTGTTTTCCCGTTCTCCCTCTCTTCTTCACGCCATCTTCCTCTTTTCTTCTTCTTTCTTCTTGTTCTTTCCTTTTTCTTTGCCCGATCTTGCTCCCTCTCCTTTCCTTTGAGTAGATTGAGTTGCTTAGCTTGTGATTTTTTAAAGTTTAAAGGTGAGTTGGAGTTATGGGTGTTTTAGATTCTTCTTCTTCCTCTTCTCTAGGTTTTAGTTTATATGTATTTGTTTTTGGGTTGTTTTAGAATTGATCTTGGTTATGGTGGGTTTGTGGTTCAGAGGAGGCTCCTAGACCGGCGAAAGGAAAAGAAATCGCTAGCGGGAGCGGAGCTCGCGAATAGGAGCTAAGGAGAGAAGGTTTGGGATTGTTCATCTTTTGTGCATCTTTGTGATTTGAGTTTAATAAATGTGCTTTTGTTTGATTGGGGTTATAAGTTGTGCTATTGTAGTTTAAATTACATTAAGCATGTTATGAAATACTAGAGAATGAATATTGTTGAAGGATTTATGGGAAATTATGTGAATAGTTGTAATTATTGTTAAAATTGCTGTTTTGGAAATTCTTAAAATTGGACATGTAATTGACTTGATTTAATTGAGATAAATGGTGATAAATCTGGGTTTTTTTATTTATGTTATGAGTTGTGGATGCTTGGATTGCCGAATTTTGAGGTTTGGAATCAATTTTGGAAGTTTGGATGTGATTTGTATAGGTTTTCTGCAGATTTTGGGCGTAAGAGCTGAGAAACCCGTGTCTGTCGCGATCGAGACACTGTCCCTTAAGCGCGACAGAGCGCGGAGGTTTCAGCCCTCGCGCCGGCGCGAGAAGTGTCGCGCTGAGAGCTCGATAGGGAACTCTCTGTCGCGAGCGCGACATACGTCGCGAGCGCGACAGAGCGCTCAACCTCCGAGCGTATGCAGGGCTCCCCTCTGTCGCGAGCGCGATGGACTTGGAAGGTTGCCTTCTGTCGCGAGCGCGACAGAGAGTGGCGCCTTCGCCCTCTTGCGAGCGCGAGACTCTCTCACGACCGCGAGATTTGGCGGGGAGTTGTGTTTAGTCTCTGTCGCGAGCGCGACAGACACAGCTTCCAAATTTGATTTCTTTTCCTTTTTGCTTAATGACTTAATTTCTTTTTCATGCAGTTTTCATTAAGCTTTGACTATCTATTTGCATGAATAATATACATGTAAACGTGATAATTTTTTTTGCATAACCTGCTAGTGTCGGATAAGTGGATAGTTAAGCATGCCTAATAGAGTTATGTGCCGCTGCAGCTATGTATACGACTTTGGACCCTGATCAGGTCCCCCGATCGGATCCTCGCGATCCTTCTGTCTGAATCTTTCTTAAGATTCTATGTGAAAACAATTTAGAATAAAACAAATAGAATATTTTGATACCTCCGGGTATCTATGTGTTTGAAATATGATATCGATACTCTCATGTATCTATGTGTACTCGTTATCCACTCATTATGATTAAGCAGGTGTCATTGTGTTTTGTACGAGAAGCTTTGGATGAGAACGCAAATATCTGAATTAACTATGTATGATTATATGCACATAATTGTATTGTTATCATATGTTTTCTGTCATCGTCACTGTGAGTGGCGGTTATGCATTCTGTGTTTCCCCACTAAGCGATTTCGCTTAGCACGGGTGTTTATCCGTGCAGGTGTGGAAGGTTCTGATAACCATGGGTTGGGCGTGTCGCATCGGGAAGGCCAACGCAACTAGAGATTGGAAGTTTTATAGTATAGGCTTTCCTTTCTTTTGTAATAGATGTAATATTTTGTTGCCCTTTGGAACAATGTATCTTGGGCTTTTGTAAATTGGTTCTTTTTGTAACCTATTGTAACATGTAAAGACTTTCTTTTTGCATATTAATAAAAGTATCCATTTTGTTCTGTATCCCTCGTCTTCTCTTAAAGTTTTTATTTATACCGAATATGTTATTCTGTATGTAATGTTCGAAAGTGTGTACTAGTGGGGTGTGACACTCCATGTTATAGGTTGGGGTGTGACATTGGAAACCTAACATCCTATGGAACAATTGTCAAGAGGACACTTTGTCTAAAAATGAGGTCTAGAGGTCGGTTTAGGCGATACAAGTTTGGAGTTAAAAGTAGTCTCGTAAAGCTCTTGTGGGAAGCTACTGTTACGAGCGCGACAGAGTCGCGACCTCATGATAGAACAACTCACATAAGGAGTTTTGTACTTCTTTTTGAGCCAATGGTTGGTATGGATCAATTCCCTACCTTTCCCCTCAACATATTTGTATACTTTTATGTGTTTTCTTTCCAGAATTGACCCCGTAATATACCGGAGTGTCCCAAGGTCTATCCAATGCATGATGAATCATGTATACCAATGCGTATGTATATGTATGAGCTATGGGTAACTTAAGCATGATTAACTATGTATGCAAATGCATATAAACGTGTGTGTGCTAGTATGTAATAATATGTACATGTTAGTATGCAATCATATATTTATATACAGTGTTGTATGTGAATGAGTTTAGGATGACATGTATGCATAAGTTATATGATTTCATTGGTAGTATACACTACTAAATGACAATGAGTTGTGTGTATATTGTTGTAATAAATTTTGAGCCTGATCAGTCATAGTTAGTGGACAAGATAAGCGCTTATCTAGGGTTGAGTAATATGTGTGAGTGTAGCTACCATATGCAGGCCCCATTTGGGTCTTGATTCGGCCCCATTTGGGTCTTTGATTTGGCCCCGTTTGGGTCACATACGATGTTCGAGACCCATGTTCCATATGCTTGGATACTGTGTCCTATCAGTATCAAATTCCCATATCCACTAGTTAATGAATATCAGGCTTATATGTTAATATGTGTTGTATATGAATACGATGATTAATGATATGTTATATGATAAATGTGTATGAATTCATGGTCGGTATTGCGATACGTACTTTAACCTATATGCTTGGGATGTGTAGTGTTTATATTAAACTATACGTAATAAAATGCTTATATCATGCTACTCCTTTGCATTTATAGTAATGTGAATTGTACATTGCATGGCTATGTATATGAAATATGATAGGTTATGTTGCAATACTTGAAGTTTAATATGATTCGATTAATTACTTGTTTTATATTATAAGAATACCTATGATGATATTATGCCATGTTTATCAATAGGATTGATGTTTCATATGATTATAAATGGAATATTGCTTACATGTTTTATTGCCATATGAGTCATGAGTTGTTATAGTAGTTGTTGTACATGCATGTATATGTTTGTGTTGTTCCTCCCCACTAAGCGTTATCGTTTAGCACGAGCTCTTTTCTCGTGTAGGTGGCAGGTTCTTTTTGGAGTCAGACATCTGCAGATCAGCCACTAGAAGTCTGTAATTGGAGTTATTTTGTCTTTCGCTGTATTTTTGTATATGGGAACTGATCTTGGAAAATGTAATTTTGTATTGGGGTGTTACAGCTTGGTATCAGAGCACTGGTTTAGTTGATTCTGGTTCTGTGCAATTGATTGAGCATAGAGTCTTTACATGAGAGTCTGTCTAGAGTCGTGGCCTAATGCAGATGTTGTTTTGTGTAGTGTCTAGATGGAGTCGGATCCAAGTGAGTATATGGGCGACACGATGGAAAGTTTGAATCCGGTTGGAAGTAATCTGGTCGGTCAGGATAGTCCTGCATGTGAGCGTACACCAGTCAAAGGTCAAGGTTTTGATTCGGCGTTAGTACAAGGCTTACTGCAAGTGGTAGATAGATTGACTACTCCTAAGGCTCCTTCTGAGCTTATAAGGAAAAGGGGAGCAGGAGAATTCCATGGAACCTCCTTGGACAAATCAGATGTAACGAAATTCTGGTTGAAGAGAACTGATAGGATTTTACAAGAGATAGCTTGCTCTCTGCATCAATGAGTTACTTGTGCTGTATCGCTTTTGCAAGGATCAGCATATGATTGGTGGAACCTTGTGCTTCTCAATCCCCAGAGACCAGCTGAATTGACATGGGAGTTCTTCATGAAAGAGTTTGAGCAGAAATATGTGACCAAGGCTTATCAGGAGGCAAAGTGGAATGAATTTATCAATTTGAAACAGAGGAACTTATCGGTCAACGACTACGAGAAAGAGTTTAGTCGATTGACCAAGTATGTGCCCCAACCACTGTTGGCGGAAGACTTTAAGTGCCAACATTTTCAGGGTGGATTAAGAGAAGTCATTAGAGGTCCATTGTTATCCATGACAATTATGCATCCGACTGGATACTATCAGTTAGTGGCTGTAGCGATAAAGTTGGAAGAATCCGAGGTGGTGAAGCAAAGAATAGAATAGAAGAGGAGAGCACCGGATGGTGGAGTTGCTAGTAACAAGAAGTCTAAAGGTACTCCGGTAGGACAAGGAACTAGAGGGATTGCTCAAGTGCCTTCTAAGGTAGGAAGTGTAGCACTGCCATCGAGTAGAGGAAATAGAGCACCGGAGTGTGAGCATTACCAAAGGTACCATTGGGGTACATGCCGTAAGATCACGGGTGCATGCTTCAAGTGCGGAAGTATGGAGCATCGGTTTGCTAGTTGCCCCGATCGACAAGAGAACAAGAGCCAGCAAGAGAGTAAAGCGGGTAGAGGTAAATCGAATGCAACCAGGACAGAAGTAGAGCTCCTTAGGCGCCATCAGAAACAGCGCAACGACCTGGTACTATGGGAGGGTATGCTCCGGCTAGAGTCTACGATGATTAGAGAAGATACTCCAGAGGCTGCAGGTCCTTCCGGTAAGTGTTTAATTGGTTAAGTTTCTATTTGAGTTCGGTTTTGGTATTTGGGATGTAAATGGTTAGCAAAAAAATTTCGAGCACGAAATTTCTTAAGGAGGAGAGAGTTGTCACATCCCAAATATGGCCTAGTTGGAAATAGCAAGATTAATTGGACATTAAGGGTATTTTGGTAATTCATGCAAGAGAATTAAGGGCTTAATTGAAAAGTTAATTAAAGTTTTGAGAGAAGAATTTTTATTAGTGACCAATTGGTAATTAAGTGAGGACTTATAGAGTTGTGTATGGACCAGATGGTAAAAGTGTAGCTAGTGGAATAAGGGGTCCAATGCATGCGTGCCATGTGGATAAGTGAGTGTGTGCATGTTGAGGATTTGAAAGGAAAAGAGAGGGAAGAGACAGAATTCTTCCTTTCTTGTCTGTCCCGTTTCTCCCTCTTACTTCTCTTCATTTCTTCAGCTGCTCTCTAGTTTTTGGTTGTATTGATTCCTCCAAGTTTGAGTTGTGTTTTAAGAGTTTAAGAGCTAAGTTTCCAAGGTAAGTTGCTGTATTTGGGTTCTTCTTCTTTATCTTCTTCTGGGTTTATATTTAGCTGTTCAGCAGTTTTGAATGGGTTGATATGGGTTTTATTTGGTTATTTTATGCAAGTGATTGAAGAGAGATAGAAGGACAAAGGGAAAGAAAAGATTGGATTTTGAAGTAGAAGGAGTTTTGGCTTCAGGTTTGGGAGTTTATTTGGAGTGTTTTGTCCATCTCATTTTGGATCCTATTTTTGAGTTAAATGTTAATATTATTTGTGTATTTATGGTACATGAAAATGCATGAGTAAAATATCACTGTGTATATGAATATTGATAGATGATATAATTGAGATATTTAATTGACTTGTGTTGAAATTGCTGATTGAATGATTATTGAGCTTACAATTTGAGTATATACCCTAGTTTAGGGAGAATTCTGTTTATGTCTTACCAGACCTCTGTGTATTATTTTGATCATAGCTAGAGTTTGAAAACTCCAATTTGAGTGTCGGTTGGCCATTTGAACCACGACTAACGTACCTTTAAAAATCTTATGGTGACCATAAATTAATTCTGTATTTAAGAGGCTTAAAAATGGCAAAAACCGGATGTGTCTCTACCCAGGTTGGCTCATTGGAACAGTCCGTAGTGTTTGATTCATCGGTTAATCTTTGCCTGGTAGTTAGGGGTGTTACAGTAGTTGCCATAGTTCAACACTCCTATTAGAGTGTTCATAGTCATGACACCAATAGTGTCCATAGCCTCTCTTAAGATGATAATGTCTCCATAGTATTGATATTGAATATGTAGTATCATAGCTCCTGTTTTCCACATCCAAAGAAAGTATGCAGGCTAAACGATTATATTTAAACCAAAGTGAACATATGATTAAAGGCTACATGAAATGATTAAATTTGCTAAAGTATACAGTTAAGTGTAGAAAGTACATGTTAATGTGATATGGGATTATTTTGAAATGTGATTTGAAAACAAGCATGTTGCATGGTATACGATTCGAATATGAATACGTGATTGTGAAAGTGAATACGTGAACTAAACTGTACATGTGGTAATGAAATATAAGTAATAGCAGAATGTACATGAGTAAATAATTTAAGTTCATAAATTGCATATTAGTTTGATATATATTATGATATACATGTTTCAAGAAATTTAAACTTTGCTTGGTACATGTCAGCATTGAGAATATGCATACCTATATTTTTCTATTATTTTCCTGTATACATATTGGTAATTGTGAGGTGGAAAAACACATGAAATAGTAAATTGAGTAAAGGTAATCTTCTTAAATACTTAAATTCTATGGATTTTTAAAATGTGCTTTATGTATCATATATGGTATTAATGTGTCCGTCTGGCATGACTAGTGCAAAATTGTGTTCACACATGTATACTTTTATAGACATTCTAATCATATATGATTGTATGCTTAAAAATAATACGTGACCTAAATTGTGTTTGTAAACAAAAGTCACATGAATGGGTATGATCAATATAAATTAATAATTTTAGGTACTTAATTACACAGAATGGTGAAATAGGATTTATGACTTGGGAAATTTTTTTATCATGCATAATATGTGATTAAGTTGTGAACACGTATGTTTATGACTGACATTACTTTATTCAATTCATAGCTGTATATTTAAATGTGCATGTGATATTGATGACTTTTATGAGACGTCGTCCGCATTTTGTTAGTTTTCCCACTAATCTAGTAAGGTTAGCACAGGTATTTATAAGGGTAGGTTTAGGTAAAGGTGACATTGCATAGGGATATTCTGTAACTCTTGAGGGCAACAGGAAAGAAGACCGAGTCGTGTAGGTTTATATAACACCCCATACCCCCTAGGAGGAAAAGAGAGTGCAACACACTGAAAACAAGGTTGACTTATAGTAAATAAGTGTTAATCAATTTGAACATAATAATACAACATTCATAAGTTTTTTTATATTATAGTTCTCTATAACAATCTATGAATTCACAATTTTATTAGCATGGTTTTATAATTTTTAATGAAATTAGAAACCCTTCTGTCGCCTGAATCCTCAGCTGGGGTGGATAACGGGAATAAGGATACCAAATATTGTATCCAACACTAGATACTGCATAAGTAGTAGCAACCACTAGATACCAAACAAGTATCAAAACACTAGACACCAATGTAGTGTCATCATTAACAGCTGCAATCACTATAATCCACGACTATGTACTATTTAGGCATAAGTTAAAGACTTTACTCACTAATTCACCTTGCATAACATTCACTTATGTATTTGTCATGCGCGCCGAACCGGAAAGGCCCTTCGAAAGGCCCGCTTTTAGGGGTCGAGGGATTGGATCGCATCATTTGATCTTGGCTAGCATGAGATATTTTGGAATCCCCACATAATAGAACATTAGGGAAGTTCATCAAGCCTTATGAAACCTTTAGGCACCTTTGAAGTATTTTGGTGTCGCCACCCAATTTACGAGAAATTGGGAAAGGCCATCTAACCTCTATGGTTAAAACCAGAGAGTGGTTCCTTCATGCTCACTTAAAAAGGGATCGAAAAGTTATTTTGGTTATTGGCTTAAAAATCGGGATGAGTGATCCCATTTTTACAAAGTTTAACTCTTTATTTTAATTCATGACATTTTGCATTCCTTGGCTAAAATCGAGGTCATTAATTCCAATTTATTTGTAAAAATACCAATTTAGTTACAAAAATATTTTTGTGATTTTTTATCCTACACGCATACAAAATAAGACTATCTTATTTACAGCAACAGCACGAACACACAAGTAAAGGTTTGGTAGGGTCTCATCTAATGGGCATAGTCTCCTACGCGCCGTGAGCCCTCCATTCGGTCACGACGATGCTCAACAAGCAAATGTCATATTTTAGCCATACAACAAAACAACAATAGAAAAATTAGTAATAATTCTAAAATCAACTAAGTAATAATGAAAATAAGGGAAATATAGCATGAAATTAACACACATATAAAAGGAATTAAGAAGCCCCACAAAACTAGCCATGCAAACATAATAATGAAAATAATAATAATAATAGCAACAACAACAACAACATCAACAATAATAATATTAATAATAATAATAATAATAATAATAATAATAATAATAAGAAGAAGAAGAAGAAGAAGAAGAAGAAGAAGAATGATAATAGTAATACTAATAATAATAATAACACTAATGATAATAATAGTAATGATAATAATAACAATGACAAAAATTATAATAACGATAAACAAATAATAATAACAACAACAATGATAACAACAACAACAACAACAACAACAACGATGGTAATAATAATAATAATAATAATAAACCAATGAAATTAAATAAATGAAAACGATGAAGGTAAATAAACATGTAATAGAAAATAATAATAATATTTAGACATAAAATAAAAAAATAATAAAATAAAATAAAATAAAATGAGATAGCAAAAATAAATAGATTCAAGAATCTTTACGCTCTAATTTGATGATTTGGAAGAAAGATGACTCAATCTAGTTTTTCCTTGTCAAGATTCAAAGCTAAACTCAAAAAGATTTATCAAAAATCAAGAACACAAAAAAAAAATCTCAAAAATTTGATTTTTGATGTTTTGATGAGAAAACCCAAGCTAAGGAAATTAATTTTCCTTCCTCAAGTTAATCCAAACTCACCAAATATTTTCTATAACTAAGAAAAAATGGAGAAAGATGAAGAAAAGAAATTTTCCCTCTAAAAAATGGGGTTTTTTCTCTCAAGAAAAGCCTCTCTCAACTCTCCCAAAAAATCCTACTTTTTCTCTCTAAGCTATTCTATTTATACCCATTATTAAGAGAAAACCCTAATTAAATTAGGAAAATAGTCTATAAATAAAATAAAAACCCCTTAAAAAATGGGTTAAAAACCCATTAAAAAGACAAAAAAAAAAATGATTTTTGGCGAAAAATGCTGCAAAAGGGCCGCTGGCAGGCGCTGGGCGCGCCTATTGCCGTGCCTTGCTCTCTGAGGTGTGGCCGCACTTCATGTACTGAGGCTCGGGCTCGGCCACGGGTCACCGAAAATATTTTTTTTAAACCTTTTTTGACAAAATACTATCAATTTCAACCTTTTTTTTGTATTTTTGATTTTTAAAATATATATTTTATATTTATTTTCTAAAAAAATTAATCTTGATAAGGAGACGATCGATTCTCGCTTTCTTGTCGATGAGTTGGCCTTTATTTTCATCATTGGGTAATCCTGAACTTGGACCGCCTCGAGACGTTGTGTCTATAGTTGCCCCAAATTTTGGAGAGGCTAGTGCATGGGTGCCTAGGTGAGCCAAAATTCAGAGAAAAGAAGGAAAGAGACACGTACTTGAGGTAGCCATCTTTCTAGACTGGATGTTGTTGTTGGGGTGGTTATCGCCATGTTGTCCTTTATTGAAGCGGTAGTGCTGTGATCGTGCTAACCCTCCGTGGAGTGGTAGTGCCGTCATCGTGCTAACACTTCTGAAGAGGTAGTGTCATGGTCATGCTAACCTTCGGTAGAATGGTATTACTGCCATCGTGCTAACCCCTCTAAGATTTGAAGCGGTAGTACCATGATCGTGTTTACCCTCCGTGGAGTAGTAGTGCCGTCACCGTGCTAACCCCTTTGTGATTTGAAGCGGTAGTGCCATGATCGTGCTAACCCTCTGTGGAGTGGTAGTGCCGTCAACGTGCTAACCCTTATGAAGCGGTAATGCCGTGGTCGTGCTAACCTTTCATAAAATGGTGTGCCGCCATCGTGCTAACCCTTCTGAGATTTGAAGCGGTAGTGCCGTGATCATGCTAACCCTCTGTGGAGTGGTAGTGTCATCATCTACTAACCCTTCTGAAGTGGTAGTGCCGTGGTCGTGCTAACCTTTCGTAGAATGGTAGTACTGCCATCGTGCTAACCTTTCTGAGATTTGAAGCGGTAGTGTCATAATCGTGCTAACTCTCTATGGAGTGGTAGTGTCGTCATCGTGTTAACCCTTCTGAAGTGGAAGTGTCGTGGTAGTGCGAACCTTCTCTAGAATGGTAGTGCCGCCATCGTGCTAACCCTTCTGAGATTTGAAGCGGTGCCCTCTGAGAGCCCTTCGATTGATTGTCCCCTCAGAGGTTTTCAGTTGATTGCCCCCCAAGAGGTCTTTGGTTTATTGTTTGGATTAGTGTTTTGATTGATATCATCACTCGCCTTTTGTCGGTGTTCGCATCGAATCTCTCTTGCTGCAAAACTGGAAAGCTAAATATGCAGAAAAAATAGTGAGCATGCACGTGAAATGTATGGGTCATTCATCTAAGTGAATATGGGGGCGATGGCCGGTTTTTTCGCAACTTGCGATTGGACCGATGCCCTTTAGAATTGCTTTTGGATTTCAGGTCTTTGGATTTACGAGGTTCTCATCTGATACTTGTAGTCATTTTCTTAAGGTATTGCATCCCTTGTGAATTTTCACACTAGTTTTTCTTAGCGAGAAATGCGTCCTTTCCGGATTTTCACATAACCCTATGCCTTATTTTTGCCTGGAATGGACCCAACCGAATCCAGTGGCCTTCTCTTTTTTTTGAAGGACAGACTGCCTATTTCTAGGTTTTCACCCTATCCTTTTGCCTAACTTTTGCTTAGAGATCCAATTACGGTTTTCATCTCTAAAGGCCTTCTTCTTTTCTTTTTTTTATTTTGCAGATTGTAAGAGAAGCTGAAGCTGTTGCCAAAGATCTTTCAGGCCTGATTGGCACGTTCTTACACCTTAGATCATGGTTGTATGAGCTTGATCCTTATCATGAAGGTGCTGTAGAATTAGCTTCACAGCTGATAGCAGGATAAGTCGACTGAAGCGCTTGAGTGGCGAGAGTAGCAGAGGATAGATAGTTATAAAATGCTACCTTTATATCGGGATTAGACAACTTTCAGTATGCAAAGTGAATTGCTCTAATCATATCAACATATTGTTGCATAAATGCATATGTTTTAGTTTGATTTCATAACACATGATCTTTATTTTGCATCAACATGAAAAATACAAGACCTCATCTAATCTCGGGATAAATCCTGAAAGCATCAAGCACCTATTATCAATCAGTCCTCTCGGGTTTTCATGATTGAAGATTTTCTCTCAGCCCTTTATTTTTGCACAGGATGCTCTCTCTCTCTCTTTTTATTTTTTATTTTTTATCCTAGCAGGGCGCCTAATTTTAGCAAGGTTGCCTTTTTTCGATTTTTAACCTACAAGGGATTATTCTTTCTCCTTTTTTTTTTTATATAGCCTTTGCCATGGGACCTCTATCACACCCTGATTTCCCCCTAGTAGTTTGAGCCATGTGTATGTGTGAGTGTTTTGGCTTGTGTAAAGGGTATTTTGGGTTATATGCATGTTTTGTGGGCTTTATTTGAGTGTGGGAGCATGTATGATATTAGTCTGTGTGTGTATGGGTCTTGTTAGTGTGTTCATGAACATAGGGGAGTAGTGTGTGTATTATTGAGGGTTCGTCTTGTGTGTAGTATCTTGCATGAGTGTAGGGTGTGAATTATTAAAACCCACCAATCTCAAGGTGACATGTGGCTAGGGAAATTAAGAAGGGGTATATAAAGAGAGGAGAGAGAAAGAGAGAGCCGAATTCTGCCTTAGCTCTCCCGTTCTCTTCCTCCTTCCCTCTTTTGCTTCTTCTTCCTTCCTCTTCCTCTTGCTGCACCTTGATTCTTTCTCTTCTTGGTTATCTTGTTGGTGGATCTTGGTAATTCTTAAGAGTTTTATTGGTAAGTTAGTGGCTTTCTCTTCTTCTTCTTCATCTTTTTCTTCTTGATTTGTTACATGTGTTCTTAATCTAGGATTTTTGTGTGTTCGTATGGTTCTTGGGTTTTTCAGGTTTAGAAGTGCCTACTCGTGATCCCAAGGGGAAAGAGAAGGCAAGTGGGAGTGGAGCTTGAACTAGGAGCATAGGAATTTCAGGTTTGGGAATTTATTTGAATTTGTACATTTTTTTATTTTGGTATGTTTCAATGAATTTCTAGAAATTTGGGTTTGATGAGGCTTATGTTAGTGCAAATGTTATGGGTTTTGGTTTGATTTAAGTTATGATGCATGAATGATGATTTATTGAAGCAAATTTCAAGTTTGATGAGCTTTATTGCAATTTTTTGGGTTTGTTGTTTTTGAGAGTTTGATTATGTTAATTTATGATTTTGATTGTGTTAATTGTTGTAAAAGTTGTGTTATATGTTATTTATGATAATGGGAAGGTTGATATGAGGTAAGGTGAAGTTTGAGTTGATTTGTGTTTGAGATTGGAGGTTTGGGTGTTTTGGAAGTGTGATTTTCTACAAATTTTTGTTTAAGAGCTGGAAATCACGACTCTATCACGAGCGCGACACTGTCGTGATAGAGATCGGTGAATTTAGCCCTTGCGCATGGCCGAGCGAATTTGGGTTACCGATCAGCCGCAGCAGGAGCTCTCTGTCGTGAGTGCGATAGAGCGGTCGACTTCCGAGCGGATCTGGGCATTCCCTTGTCGCGAGCGCAATAGCCTTTATTGGCCACTCACCCTCGCGAGCATGATAGTGAGATGTGCTTCTATCTCCGCACGAGCGCGAAGACTACCACGATCGCGACTTGGGGCAAGTTTCGCCTCTGTCGCGAGCGCAATACCCTTGGCTTTAATTTGAGTTTTCTTTTGTAATTTTTGATGTTTAATTTCCAAACTTGTGATGCTTTTAGAATCTTGCATGGATAATTTTATGAATTATATGAATGTGATATGATGGATTATGCATGACCTGCAAGAGTCAGTTTAGTGGATAGTTAGGCATGCCTAATAGAGTTTAGTAGCTGTAGCCCTCAGTTCTATTCTGGACCTTGATCAGGTCCCCGTTTGGTTCCTCGCGAACCTCAATGTGTTTGGATCTTATTTAAGATCCCCTCCGTAAAATGTTTTGAAATGAGAAAAATGTGATATTGCTTTTCGATTCATGCCTGTATGGTACCGCCATGCGTTCACTTGTTATCCAATACTGTGAATCAGCAAGTGTTGTGTTTTGTTCTGTTATGCTTATGAGAATGTGAATCCAAATGACTATGAATATAAGTATGTGAATCTGAATGACTCTATTTATGAGCATATGAATCAGTTAGCATATGAATGTGATTATGAACCTTTGAATGCTTATGAATATGACTCAATTATGACTATTTCTTATGATTATCAGCTTATGCCATTATGTATGTGTTTTGCCTCGATGACCGTTGTGAATGGCCATCCATATTATTGTTGTTTGTTTCCCCACTAAGCATTATTGCTTAGCATGGGTGTTTCATCCGTGCAGGTGCGGAGGTATATAGCTTTTGGGAGAGTCGCCGAAAGTCAAGCCAACACTGTCACACCCCAAATCAGGCCTGGTCGGAATTGGCGCGTTAAGTCGGGAATTCAAGGGTATTTCGATAATTTGTGCTTGAGGAAGATTGGATGATAAGGATTTAATGGCAAAGTAATTAATTAAGTATGTTAAGAAGAGAAATGTTAGAGTGTGCTTGTAGAGTATGGAAGTAGGATATAAGTGGGTTAAGAGGTTTTATAGTGTGGATTTGTATGTATGGTGCCTTGGATGTAAGTGGGTTTTAAGGAATGATTTGGTGTGGCTCAAGTTTGGTGCCTTGAAGATTTTTATTTAAGACATGCTTGTATGTGGATGGTGTATAAGAGTGGGGTTTATGGACCTATGGTAGAGTAACATGTGTATGGGTAGTTGGGGCAATTAATGTGATTGAGAGAGAGAGAAAGAGAGGATAGAAGGGAAGGGGCAGCTTCCCGTGGAAGCCATTTTTGGAGTGCCCTCTTCCCCTTCTCACGCCCTCTCTCTTCTACCCTCTCATTCCCATTTTTCTGCTCCTTCCTTTGCCTGTGGGTATTCTACCATCTTTGAGTTAGGATTTGAGTTTGAAGGATTGTAAGAGGTAAGTGGCTGTGTTTATTATGGGGTTTCTTCTTCTTCTTCTTCTTTTGTTTTAATTAAGTTGGGGTTTTTGGAAAAGTAATTGTCGGTTTTGGTTTTGTGCAAGCCTTGGTTTTCAAAAGAAAGCTCAAGAGTAAAGAGAAGGTGAAGATTGGGCTTTGAAGCTACAAAGAAATCAGGTTTGGGAGCTTTGATTTATGAATAGGAATTTGTGAGTTGTTGTGCCCTAATTATCACTTAGGTTGTAAATGTGTTAGTATTGTTTAAATTTCTGGAATTTTGAGTGTTTTGGCATGTGTATATGCATGATTGATATGGGTAAATGTGTTAGTAATGCATGATTAGGATTGAATGGAAGGTATGTGAGTTTGGGAAATTTATTGGTTGGTATGTAAATGTGTTTATGCATGTGTTCTTGATAATTTCTGGAATTTTGTTTGTGATATGTTCTTGATGAGGCATGTATGTCCTGGGTTTTTGTTTTGGGTAAGTAATTTTGCATGCGCTTGGGGTTATTGTAGTGGATTTGAGGATTGATGTGGTTTTTGCTGTAATTTGTGGGTCTTGGAAATCATTGGTATTGTGAGTTTGAATTGATAATTGGTATGAAATTAATCGTTGATAAATGTTATATTGTGCCTATTGATGTTGATGGGTGGCTGGAATTGAGGTAAGAGACCATTTAAGTGTAAATTGTGTGTTGTGGATGTGTTTTGGAAGAGGAAGAAATCTCCAGATTTCTGTAGATTTTGCAGGTCCTGACTCTGTCGCGATCGCGACACTGTCGCAAGCGCGACACAGACCGGTGATCTCGATCTGTGCTATCGCGAGCACGCGACCCTATCGCGAGCTCGCGATAGCAAAAGTTAATGTGCTCTCTGTCGCGAGCGTGACATCGTCGCGATCGCGACAGAGCGCAAAGCTGGCCTGTGCTATCGCGAGCACGCGAACTATCGCGAGCTCGCGATGGCAAAATATTGGTCTCTGTCACGATCGCGACATTATGGCGAGCGCGACAGAGTTTGGTTGTTCCCTCCTCCCCACGATTTCGAAGCCCGTCGCGGATGCACCTCGAAGAGACTATGGTCTCCGTCGCGAGCGCGACAGTGTCGGTTTGCTGAATGAGTTTCTTTTGGCGTGTGCGTGTGGTTTTGAATTCCTGTTTCCTTTGGTGACCATAAGCCCTATCTTTGTGAACTTATGAATTATATGAATGTGAATCCAGGATATGAATATGCCTATATATATATGTATGTAATTTAGAATATTATGGGATGAATGGATTAGTTTATGCATGATTTATAATTAGTTATCCTCATCTATCGCATGATTAGGATTTTGTATTGATAATCACGGGCATGTTAGTGTTTCTATGCTTATCTCCGATATGCTTTGGAATTTTGGATAATGTTAAAGTGTGTTGACTGTATTATATTATATGCTTTGCAATATGAATTATATGAGGCATGATTGACATTATGAACTTATGTATATGTCTACTATACTATGATTTATGCATGTTGAATTATATTGTGTGACTCAAACATGAATTGTATTACGCTTGACCTGCTAGAGTAAGTCAGTGGATAGTTAGGTATGCTTAATAGAGATTTCATTAGCTGCAACCCTTTGAACGTCTGGACCCTGATCAGGTCCCTGTTTGGTTCCTCGCAAACCCTTTTATGTGTATGGATCTTGCTTAAGATCCCCTATTGTGAAAGTGTTTCGAATGAGAATTTATGTGATTACTTCGATTCGTACCCGTAAGGTGCGCCCGATCGTGCCAGCGAGGCACTGTCTGATTGCTCGTTATCCACTATTTTGAGTCAGCAGGTATTCTGTTCGCTTTGTCTAATATGAATATGAAAATATGATAACCGATTGGGTAAGATTTCAGTAATGTGAATTAGCTATCTTTCTGAATGTGATCATGAAAGTCTGAGTGATCTGAATGTGACCCAAGTATGTATCTGTATATGCTTTTACGCCTATACTGTATTGTGAATGGATTTAATTGATCAGTTGGGAGTGTAAGCATGCAAACTAGTATGTATAAGTACGCTGGCTTGCATCATTGACTACTTTGGTTAAATGTGTGAACGAGTATTTGTCTTTTTGTGATGCAATGCATGTGGATCGACGTCCGGTAAGTGCATGTACCATAATGAAATGATATGCTATATGTTCCTTCGAACTCAGTTATCGCAGTGTTTGGGTACGTTGCTGTGTGTTTGCAATTCGTGGCATGATATTGTATGGATTAGAGTTACGTAGGGGAAGTGTGGCGGTTTGATGCTATGCACTAGGTTTTATTTATTGTATGAGTCTTGTGACATGATGAAAGTATGTTTTAGTACCTCGTAGTGGTGCATGATAGTTGGGTGTAGTAATGATTGGCGATTGGGTTACATGTAAACGGGTTTCTCTAAGGTAATAGTGTCTTGGTATGGTAATTTCATGTGTAAATTTTCAAGAGTTTATGCATGGTAAAGTGTTGCTATCTGATACTCGGCGAGACCAGTAAGTATATGAATGTGAGATTGTGCGTAGTTCTGCATGATAATATTTGTATTATGTATGGTATTGCTTTTGCTATGACTTATTATGACATAAGTATATGGATATGGATGTTAGTTCTCGAATGAATGCCCTTACTATGCAAGTCTGATTATATACGTGTTATGAATATTCGTTTTTTCCATTTGAATGTGTTATGCCTCGGCGACCATTGTGAATGGCCGTCCATACTTCTTGTGTGTTCTCCCCACTAAGCGTTATCGCTTAGCACGGGCTCTCTTCCCGTGCAGGTGGCAGGTTGTGTTCGGATCGAGTCGCGCATCTGCAAGGTCGGCCACATATGAGTTAGAAGTTTTGTATTTTGTTCTGTTTCTGTATTTTAGCCTTTGCATTTCTGTAATATTGTATATATGTAATTGTATGTAAGAATCTTGAGATTTTATTTGGGTTATGTAACCGTTAGTATGTTTTTATATTGAGTTATTCCTTTGTTTTATCATTCACTTTATGCTTCCGCTGAGTGCCTGCGTGTGTGTGAGTTATCGCATGATCAGTCTGTGCCCGCAAGGTAAGTCAAGTTTTTAATTACCCCGTATTTTCTTATGTATGTTATGTCTGAATGTATGCTTCCGCGTTGTGCATGTGCATATCTGTGTGAGTGCGCATCGGGTAGTGCGCCCGCCGGCGTCCTTCCAACGGGGGCGACGGTGGGGGTGTTACAGTTAGTGGTATCAGAGCGCGGTTTGGCGGTTCTGGTTGCCTTTGTTTGTTGAGTGTCAAGTCTTGGTATGCTAGTTGGTTTGTGTCGTGGCCTAATGCAGATGTGTCGTGTCTTGTGTGGTGTTTAGATGGAGTCTGATCCTAGTGAGAATGTGGGCGAGACAACGGAAAGTATGAACCCTGTTGTAGCTGATCAGAGTGTTTCCGAGCATCTTTTGGTTGGCAATCTCGGTCTTGCTTCCGATGATAGGACATTGGTGCAAGGGTTGGTTCGGATATTGGATAGGTTGACTGCTCCTTGGATTCCTCAGGATTCTGTTCGGAGGATGCCTCAAAAGAGAAAGATGTCGGGTAGAGAAGTGTCCACGAGAAAAAGAATTCAAGAACCTCCGATGTGTCATCAATGTCAGAAGCAACATGAGGGAAAGTGTAGGAAGAAGTGGGTACCGCCTATATGTAAGCACTGCCAAAAGCGACATCGGGGCCCATGTCGGAAGCTCTCGGGTGCTTGTTTCAGGTGTGTCAGTGTGGAGCATCAGATTGCTGATTGTTCTAAGAAGATGAATGATAATCTAGCTCATCAAGCTAGGAAAGATGTGGAGGAATTGCTTTGAGCCGCCCGTGTGTCCTCGGGTTTTGTTGTGCACCGCAGTGAAGTAACGGAGTCTGCAGTGCCTTCTGGTAAGTATTCTTTTGATATATTTGAGTAAAGTTTGTTTGGTATCTTGGGATGCAAGGATCTTTGGATTTTGTAAGGTTTTGGTAGAAATCTGTATACCTGTCAGCTATCCCCAGAAAAAGTTTTGAATAAAAGCATATTAAATCATGGGGTTGGCACAAAGTGCATCACTATAGCATCAATTGCATTTCTTCTGCATCACTCTGCATACATGAGCCATTGCACTTTCATTGCATCATAATCGTCCCTTTTGACCATACATGAGAAACATTGCATATGTGTTTTGACTGAGGGAAAGCTGACATAGTGTACATAAAGTAATTAGTATGAAAGTTGGGTAGGGATTATTTTTGCTGAAGGTGTTTGGGTTCGAATATAAGAAAGTGAGTTAAGAGTTTAATGATGGGGATGAGTGTAAGCGAGCGAGTATTTTGAAAGTGAAGTGTATGAGTTTATTGGGGTCTTGGATTGTAGTATTGAGAATCTTTCCGGTGTAAGTGAATTTCGAGGACGAAATTCTTTTAGGAGGGAAGAGTTGTCACACCCCAAATTAGGCCTGGTCGGAATTGGCGCGTTAAGTCGGGATTTCAAGGGTATTTCGGTAATTTGTGCTTGAGGAAGATTGGATGATAAGGATTTAATGGCAAAGTAATTAATTAAGTATGTTAAGAAGAGAAATGTTAGAGTGTGCTTGTAGTGTATGGAAGTAGGATATAAGTGGGTTAAGAGGTTTTATAGTGTGGATTTGTATGTATGGTGCCTTGGATATAAGTGGGTTTTAAGGAATGATTTGGTGTGGCTTAAGTTTGGTACCTTGAAGATTTTTATTCAAGAAATGCTTGTATGTGGATGGTGTATGGTGCTTGGAGTGGTAAGTCAAAGAGTGGGGTTTATGGACCTATGGTAGAGTGACATGTGTATGGGTAGTTGGGGCAATTAATGTGATTGAGAGAGAGAGAAAGAGAGGATAGAAGGGAAGGGGCAGCTTCCCGTGGAAGCCATTTTTGGAGTGCCCTCTTCCTCTTCTCACGCCCTCTCTCTTCTACCCTCTCATTCCCATTTTTCTGCTCCTTCTTCCTTTGCATGTGGGTATTCTACCATTTTTGAGTTAGGATTTGAGTTTGAAGGATTGTAAGAGGTAAGTTGCTGTGTTTATTGTGGAGTTTTTTCTTCTTCTTCTTCTTCTTCTTCTTCTTTGGTTTTAATTAAGTTGGGGTTTTTGGAAAAGTAATTGTGGGTCTTGGTTTTGTGCAAGCTTTGGTTTTCAAGGGAAAGCTCAAGAGTAAAGAGAAGGTGAAGATTGGGTTTTGAAGCTACAAAGAAATCAGGTTTGTGAGCTTTGATTTATGAATGGTAATTTGTGAGTTGTTGTGCCCTAATTCTCACTAAGGTTGTAAATGTGTTAGTATTGTTTAAATTTCTAGAATTTTGAGTGTTTTGGCATGTGTATATGCATGATTGATATGGGTAAATGTGTTAGTAATGCATGATTAGGATTGAATGGAAGTTATGTGAGTTTGGGAAATTTATTGGTTGGTATGTAAATGTGTTTATGCATGTGTTCTTGATAATTTTTGGAATTTTGGTTGTGATATGTTCTTGATGAGGCATCTATGTCCTGGGTTTTTGTTTTGGGTAAGTAATTTTGCATGCGCTTGGGGTTATTGTAGTGAATTTGAGGATTGATGTGGTTTTTGCTGTAATTTGTGGGTCTTGGAAATCATTGGTATTATGAGTTTGAATTGATAATTGGTGTGAAATTAATCGTTAATAAATGTTATATTGTGCCTATTGATGTTGATGGGTGGCTGGAATTGAGGTAAGAGACCATTTAAGTGTAAATTGGGTGGTGGTCTGGATCCAGCATTAGTGCAAGGTTTGCTACAAGTAGTAGATAGGTTGACTGCTCCAAAGGCTCCAACTGAGTTGTTAAGAAAAAGAGGAGCAGAGGATTTTCATGGGACTGTTTTGGATGAATCAGATGTGGCTGAGTTCTGGCTTCAAAGGGTAAGTCGGATTTTATAAGAGATTAATTGTCCTTGAAATCAGAGGGCCTTATGTGCAGTATCATTTCTCCAAGAACCGGCATATGATTGGTGGGAGCTTGTGATGAGGAATCCTCAGCGACTAGCTGAACTGACATGGGAATTCTTCAAGCAAGAATTTGAGCAGAAGTTTATGACAAAAGCATATCTGGAAGCCAAGTGGAGAGAGTTCATCAATTTGAAGCAGCGGGGTATGACCGTGAGTGAGTATGATAAGGAATTCAACCGGTTGAGTAAGTATGTGCCCGAGCAGTTGTTGACGGATGAGTTCAGATGTAGGCACTTTCAAGAGGGACTGCGTGAGGTGTTCAGAGGTCCTTTGTCTGTAATGACCGTCTTGCAACCAGTGGGGTATTATCAGCTTGTGGCAGCGGCAATGAAGTTAGAAGAATCTGAGATGGTAAAGCAAACGATGGCGCAGAAGAGAAGAGCATCGGATGAAGGAGTTGCTAGTAACAAGAGACCCAAAGGTGCTCCAGATGGACAAGGAAATAGAGGGACTGTTCAAGTGCCTTCACAAGTAGGAAGTGTAGCCCCACATGGTAGTAAGGGAAATCGAGCACCGGAGTGTGAGCATTGTCATAGGTACCATTGGGGTACATGTCGCAAGATTACCGGTGCATGCTTTAAGTGCGGGAGTATGGAGCATCGGTTTGCAAGTTACCCTAATCGACAAGAGGACTAGAATCAAAAAGAAAGTAGTAGATCTAATATGACTCGAAGCAACCATGATAGAAGTAGAGCTCCGCGAGCACCATCAGAGACGGTGCAACGACCTGGTGCTACTTAAGAATATAATCGGCCTAGGGTATATGCTTTGATTGGAGAAGATGCGATTGATGCCGCAGGTCCTTCTGGTAAGTGTGGATATGTTAAGTTTTGTTTTGTTTCGGTTTTGATATTTTTCAGATATATATGATAAGCAGGGAAATTTCGAGGACGAAATTTCTTAAGGAGGAGAGAATTATCACACCCCAAAAGTGGCCTAGTTGGAATTAGCAATTTTAATTGAACAATATGGATATGTTGGTAATTTTTTTTTATAAGTATAATTAAGGGCAATTGGTAATTTACAAGAGAAAAGAGGATTTAATTGCAAGGAATTAAAAGTATTGAATTACAGATTTTTATTTAGTGAGTAAAAAGTATTTTGACAAGGATTTATTAGTAATTGTAAGGAGCAGTTGGAAAAAGAGTAGTTAGTGGAATTGGGGCTCCAATCAGAATATGACAAGTGGATAGTGTGCATGTTGAGGATTTGAAAGAAGAAAGAGGAAGAGGCAGAAATTGGTTTCATTTTCTTTCTTTTCCTTGGCTGCCCCGTTCTCCTCTTTCTTCTCTTCATTCTTCCTTGCTTTCCATGGGTTTTGCATGCATCTATATTCTGCAAGTTGAGTTGTGTTTTAAGAGATAAGAACTGAGTTTTCAAGGTAAGCTACTACATTTACGTGTGGTTCTCCTTCTTCTTCTCCTCCTCTTAAGGTTTGTTTATGATTATGATATTCTGGTTTGTGAGTTTTCCTGAACATGGTTTGTTTGGTTGGATATTTTTGCAAGCTGTTGAAGAAACAAAGAAGGATAAAGGAAAAGGAAAGTTAGAGGCTTAAAGGTTACAGGGGGAGTTTGAGTTCCATAGCAGGTTTGGGAGCTGTATTTTTTTTATGGATGTCGTGAGCTGGAGTGTTTTGCCATTCTCACTTTGGTTCCTGTTTTGAGTTTAAATGATAAGGTGGTTGTAAGTTTTAAATATAGAAATGCATGATTGATAGTGTATGTGGATTTGACTTAAATGCTTTGAATAATTTAAGTTGCATGTTAAGTTGTTATGTATTTGTAGTGGAGATGTAAAGGATTTCTGATATCTGATGGTTGTTAATAAAGATGGTGAAATGTCATATTTTGATGTTAGATGAGCATGTTTATGTTAAACCATTTGAACTTTCAGGCATGATTTTGGGATTAAGAATAAGTTTTTAACGCATGAGAGTTGATGGTGGTTGTTTTGTGTGGGAACCGTTAAGCTTTTTCCTTAGTTTCTGTGGTTTCGTCGTCTTACACGGTGGTAAGGGATACCTCATACTACCGTGTAAAACGCTACTGGTTGTGAAGTTTGTGTGTCCATCGTGGTACACGGCGGTAAGGGATACCTCATACCGCCGTGTAAAATGCTTCTGTAAGTATGATTTTGTGCCCGTCGTGCTACACGGCGGTAAAGGGTACTCCATGTTAGTGTAAGCCCTAGCCCCAATACATTGTAATAAAACACTTTAGTTAATAAATGAGGCATTTGTTTTACCAATTGTATTCCTGTGCATATCAATTGATAGAATTGTCCAAGAATGTCGTTTCAGTTTAAGTTATCATGTGTGAGGCACATGGTTGTAAGACCTTGAAACAAATGAGACTTCATTCTAAATATCCCTAGTCAGTCATTGTTATGGGAATAACAAATGAATTAAGACTAGTATTGTCATGGCCGGATTTGTACCCTAAGAGAATTAACCTAATTTGGCATGTGTGTGTAGGATTGGACTTAATTGAAAGAAAGAAGTTTAGTTAAGGGATTTAAATGGTAATTATGAATGTTTGTGCTAAGCATGAGTTAAAGGCTAGTTAATTAGTTAATGGAAGGATTAATTAAGAATATAATAACTTTGATTTATTGGAAGTGGAGGCAGACTTGAGGAAGTAGTTTCCGTGTGGCTTCTTGAGAGGTTGCCACCTCTTCCTTTGCATGCAAGTGTGGGTTAAGATGAAAGAGTTTCATTTGGTAACCTAGCTATTTTCTGTATTTTGGCTTTGGCTTTCTTCTTGTTTCCGTGAGTAAGGATAAGAGTGGTTTAAGTGGATGTGTGCATGTAGCTAATTGGAACAAGAATTAAGTGTTAAGACCTTAAGGTAAGTGGTTTTGTGTGCATATTCTCATCTTCTACTCTTCTTCTTGGTTTTGAGTTAGTTTGGAATGAGGATTGATGGATTGTGCTCAATTCTGGAATTTGAATTGGTTTTGCTAGCTGAAGAAGTGAAGAGAGATAAGGGAAAGGCTGTAATCGGCGAACCGAGCGTCCGTCGTAATTAGGAGCTAAGGCGACGAGGTTTGGGAACAAACCCTAATTGTATGAATATGTAATTAGTATTGGTTAAATAGGGTTTTGAACTGAATTGCATGATATGTGAAATTGGAGGTTTAGCATGAATTATGTGATGCTAAATTGTATGAGTATGGTAGCAATATGATTATGATTTGTACTATTATTGAATGCCAAACAAGAAGGGAAAATCAGGTATGTGCTATTGATTGTGTGGTTGATGTATTTGGGTTAATTGCTAAAAATGAGAATGAGATTTGAAGTCTTAATGAGAAGGAAGAAATGGACTGAAAAACATAACCATGTTTTGGTATTTTTGCATAGGTCACGGTAACAATGAAATTGATTGTGACCGTGACATATGCTGAGTTCAATTCTGCCTAGAGGAATTTGGTATGTCACGGTGACAATGGAATTCATTGTGACCGTGACCTACCCAGGAAGGCATTCTGTTTTGCAAAGTGAGAATATGTCACGGAGACAATGAGATTCATTGTGACCGTGACATACCCTCAGGTTGCATTCTGCCGAGAGTTGGGAACACATCACGGTGACAATGAAAAGGGTTGTGACCGTGACATGTCCCCAATTTGCATTCTGTTTTGGACTTCAATATGTCACGGTGACAATGAAATCCATTGTGACCGTGACCCACCCTGTTTTGGCAATATAATCCTAATGTGTTTGGTCATTCAAATGGCATGGCTTTAAGCTGAAATGAAGGACAGCATGAGTAAGTAATGTATATGTGTTAAGTGATCTACAAATGCATACAACTATGATGACTTCTGAATGTGATAAGTTATGTGAATATTAAATGTGAGGACTGAGTTTGAAAGTATATTGAATATGCAAAGGAAATGTATGGCTGTGTGCTAATACAAATGTGTAAAGTGAAAAGTGAACTGAATAAGTGTTTAACAACTTAAGCCTGCGAGTCAAGTAGTGGATAGTTAGGCATGCCTATAGGGTCAAGTGCTGCAGCCCCATGCGTTAAATGTGTTTGATTCCATGGGAATCACAATGCGATTATCCTTACTGGATTGTGTTATATGTGGAATGATGAAAAGTACCAGAAGGTACTAATGTGATATGAAGCACCAGAAGGTGCTAAATGTGAAAAAGTAGTCTCGATGAGACTACTGGTATCTGAGAGATACCGATGCGATACCCGATATCCGCGTCATTGAATTGCAGGCAAAGTGGCAAAAAGGCTAATTGGTTAATCGGCTAAAAGTTAATTAAATATAAACAGAAGTGATTGTGATACAAGAAAGTATGGAAATGTGAATAAGTAATTGATGCCTTATGATTGAATATAGTAATGGTTGATCTGGCATGTTTATTAGCATGTTATATATGATGATTCTGATGTGTGATAAATTGTATGCTATATGTATGAGTTCCCCACTAAGCGTTATCGCTTAGCATGGATTTACTCTAATCCGTGCAGGTACGGACGAGAGGTGACTGAAGGACGCCCCCCGCATTTTGGTACGGTCAACAATAGGAAGTATATAGTGTAGGTTTGGGGGTTTGATTTGGGACTTTTGTATAAGTTTTATATGGTTAATATGTATTTTGAATATGTAAAGGCATGTAATAATGTAGTAATCACGGATGTAACCTCCCATATGTATGAGTGTCATGTGAATGGCTAAGGCGTGTGACTAATAGTAGTTAGCATGTGATGCACGAATTAAAACAGTGTATGATGAAATTTTATTATTCAGTTTCCGCATGTGTTTCTGTGTGTGTGTGCGACCTTCTCTAACTAAGATTAGCTGAGCTAGTTTGTCGTTAGAGAACGGGCGTCACAAGTTGTGGTATCAGAGCCTAGGTTGAGTCTTTTCTGGGAATTAGGTAGATAAGATGTGTATAGTTTGTTGACCTAATGCGGAAGTCCTTGTTTAATTTGTGTAGTAAGATGGATTCTGGAAGGCATACCGGTGAGGAATCTGCCGAAAGTGTGAACCCTCGTGAAGCTGAGGTGACAGGGTCTGGGCAGTCTAGATCGGTTGGCTATGGGAATGAGATTCCATTTGGGCCTATGGAAGCCATGATGAAAATGACACAAGATATGGCGAGAGTGATGGAACGTATGATGGCGCCAAGAGCCCCAATAGAATTTTTGAGGAAGCATGGTTTGGAAGAATTTCATGGAACAAGGTTAGATGAGTCAGAAAAAGCAGAGTACTGGATTGAGAAGGTGGAAAGGATTCTTAAGGAGATACGATGTCCTCCAGATCAGTGGGTTGAATGTGTGGAGTCATTACTCCAAGGTCCTGCATATGATTGGTGGAAGCTGGTCCTGCAGAATCCGATGCTTCCTAAACCATTAAACTGGGAGTTCTTTGAAAAAGAATTCAAGAACAAGTATATTACTAAAGCACATCGAGAGGCAAATTGGAAGAAGTTCTTGAGTTTGAGACAGAGGACTATGACAGTGGCGGAGTATGAAGCAGAATTCTGTCGCTTAAGCAAATATGCGCCGAAAGGTGTGTTAACTGATGTGTTGCGATGTCAACAGTTTGAGGATGGATTGATTGAGGAAATTAAAGCTTTGCTGATTTCTTTAACAACAGAGCAGAATATAAGTTACTATCGAATTGTACAAGCAGCTCTGAGAGCTGAAAGGACTTTGGGAGCCCAAAGAGAATGGAGACAAAGGAAGAATGCGAATAGAGGTGGTTCCCAGACGGGGAAAAGATCAAGAGATTCTCATGTGGCATCACCTGCGGAATCAGGGTTCGGTTCTGCAGTGAGAGGTAAGAAGCGAGGCGCTCCCTCAGCATCTGGTTCTGGAAGAGGAACATCTGGTAATAGAAGTGAGGTTCATGAGTGTCCTCATTGTGGTAAGAGGCATAGAGGAGAATGCTGGAGAGTGTCGGGTGCTTGTTATATATGTGGGAGCACTGAGCATTTCATTGCTAATTGCCCGAATACCTATGAGATGTCAGGAAATCAACAAGAGCAGAGTAGGGGTGGTTCAAACTTGCCTTCTACGAACAGAGGAAGAGGAAGAGGACGTGGCAGAGGTAGTCAGTCCAGAGGTGCAGTCGACTCTGAGATTGTGGATAGACCTGATGAGGCTTCAGTGCGGGCTTATGCTATGAGGGCACGAGAGGATCAGGACGCGCCTGAGGTGATAGCAGGTACTATTCTACTTTGTGGTGTGGAAATGTTTGCACTTATTGATCCTGGTTCAACTCATTCATATGTATGTGATAAAAAGATATGTGAAAAGATGCCTAAAGTTGAATGTTTAACATATGATATATGTGTGTCTAGCCCTTTGGGAGGTAATGTTAGTGTGAACAGAGTGTATCGAAACTGTGCATTAGAAGTTCAAGGTAGTGTGTTTCCAGCGGATTTGATTGAACTACCGTTTGATGAGTTTGATTTGATTCTGGGTATGGATTGGTTAACTAAGTATGATGCGGATGTTAAGTGTAAGAAGAAAATTGTTATACTCTCTGATGATAAGGGAAACAGAGCGACAGTGAGAGGAGTGTGCACTAATCCTCTTGTGAATGTGATATCTGCTATGCAAGCCTGTCGGTGTATGAGAAAAGGATGTGAAGCTTATTTGGCCCTGGTATTAGATAGTAAGAGAGAACAGGTGAAGATGCAAGAGATACCAATAGTCAGAGAGTTTCCTGACGTGTTTCCTGAGGAATTGAGCGGTGCACCACCAATAAGAGAAGTTGAGTTATCAATTGACGTGGTACCAGGAACTGTACCGGTATCTAAGGCACCCTATAGAATGGCTCCAACTGAGTTGAAGGAATTGAAGGAGCAGTTGTAAGAATTACTGAACAGGGGTTTTATTAGACCTAGTGTTTCTCCTTGGGGAGCACCAGTGTTATTTGTTAAAAAGAAGGATGGTACAATGAGAATGTGTATTGATTATCGACAGCTGAATAAAGTAACAGTAAAGAATAGGTATCCTTTACCTCGAATTGAAGACTTGTTTGATCAGTTAAGGGGAGCCGGGGTATTCTCAAAGATTGACTTGCGTTCAGGGTATTATCAGTTGCAAGTGAAGAAGGAAGATGTACCTAAGACAACGTTTAGAACTTGTTATGGGCATTATGAATTTCTAGTAATGCCATTCGGGTTAACCAATGCGCCAGCTGCATTCATGGATTTAATGAATCGGGTGTTCAGACCGTACTTGGATCAGTTTGTGGTTGTGTTCATAGATGATATTTTGGTATATTCAAGAAATGAAAAGGAACATGAACAGCATTTGAGAGTTGTACTTCGGACTTTGCAAGAACATCAGCTGTATGCCAAACTCAGTAAGTGTGAGTTCTGGCTCAAAGAGGTATCATTTCTGGGTCATGTGATCTCATCTGAAGGAGTTAAAGTGGATCCAACTAAGATAGAAGCAATTGTGAATTGGAAACCGCCTAAGAATGTGTTAGAGATTCGCAGTTTCTTAGGGTTGGCTGGATACTACAGAAGGTTTGTGAAAGGATTTTCAGTAATAGCTTCACCGTTGACAAGATTGTTACGTAAGGGAGTGAAATATGAGTGGTCTGATAGATGTCAAACAAGTTTCGATCGGTTGAGGAAGATGTTAGTAGAGGCACCGATTCTTACACAGCCTATGACTGGTAAAGAGTATGTATTGTATACCGATGCTTCAGGTGTTGGATTGGGTTGTGTATTGATGCAAGAGGGGAAGGTGATAGCGTATGCGTCGAGGCAATTGAAACCGCATGAGCAGAATTATCCGACTCATGATTTGGAATTGGCTGCAGTAGTGTTTGCTTTAAAGATTTGGCGACATTATCTGTATGGTGAGAAGTGTAGGATTTACACGGATCACAAGAGTTTGAAATATCTGCTTACACAGAAGGAACTGAATCTGAGACAGCGAAGGTGGCTCGAGTTGTTTAAAGATTATGATTGTATTGTGGATTATCATCCGGGAAAAGCTAACGTAGTGGCCGATGCTTTGAGTAGGAAGTCAATTTCAGCCTTACAGTTAAAGCGGATTGAGTGGAGGTTTTCTGCAGATGGAGCTTTATTAGCACAGTTGAAAGCAAGACCGGTTCTGAAGGATGAGTTAATAGTTGCTCAGAGAAGTGATGGGAGATTGCAACAAGTTCTGCAGTCAGTTGGTGTTATGGATAAGACTGACTATTCAGTGAATGAAGATGGAATACTGCTGTATAAGAATAGAATGCGTGTGGCCAACGATAAAGAATTAAGAAAGAAATTGATGCACGAGGCTCATAATACAGTTTTCACTATGCATCCAGGTGGAAACAAGATGTATCAAGATATGAAACAGTTGTATTGGTGGCCAGGGATGAAGAAGGATGTAGTGGAATATGTGTCTAAGTGCCTTGTCTGTCAACAAGTTAAAGCGGAGCATCAAGTGCCCCAGGGAATGTTGCATCCACTCCCTATTCCCCAATGGAAATGGGATAATATCACGATGGATTTTGTTACTGGATTGCCTCTGACCTCGAGACAGCAAGACGCAGTATGGGTTATTGTGGACAGGTTTTCGAAATCAGCTCACTTTATACCTCTTCGGATGGATTATTCTATGGAAAAGTTGGCTGAATTGTATGTAAGGGAAATTATCCGATTGCATGGGATACCTTTGTCTATTGTTTCTGATAGGGATCCCAGATTCACTTCCAAATTTTGGAGGAGTTTACAGGCAGCGTTGGGTACGAAATTGAATTTCAGTACTGCTTTCCATCCACAAACCGATGGACAGTCGGAAAGAATTATTCAGGTTTTGGAAGATTTGATGCGAGCGTGTGTTTTGGATTTTTCTAAGAGTTGGGATAGGTATCTTCCACTTATGGAATTTGCTTATAACAATAGTTATCAGACCAGTATTGGTATGGCACCGTATGAAGTTTTGTATGGAAGGAAATGTCGTTCACCGATTTGTTGGACAGAATTGAATGAAAGCAGAGTCTTAGGGCCAGATTTGGTTCGTGATACAGAAGAGAAAGCTAAAATCATACAGCAAAGATTGAAGGCGGCAAGTGACAGACAAAAGTCGTATGCTGATTTGAAGAGAAGAGATATTGAGTTCAGTGTAGGTGATAAAGTGTTTCTGAAAGTGTCTCCTTGGAGGAAGGTACTGCGATTTGGTAAAAAGGGGAAGCTGAGTCCAAGGTTTATTGGGCCATATGAAGTGCTTGAAAGAGTAGGTTTTGTAGCTTATCGGCTGGCTTTGCCTCTGACTTTGGCTAGGCTACATGATGTGTTCCATGTGTCTATGTTAAGAAGATATAGGTCAGATGATTCCCATGTGCTATCTCTACCAGAAGTGGAAGTGCAGTCAGATTTCACTTATGATGAAAAGCCAATAGTGATCTTAGCAAAAGAAGTAAGGCAACTTCGGAACAAGCAGATACCACTTGTGAAAGTACTCTGGCAGCACCATGGTGTTGAAGAAGCAACTTGGGATCCAGAAGCGGCTATGCGAGAACAGCATCCACAACTATTCCACTCAGGTATGAATTTCGAGGACGAAATTCTTTAAGGAGGGGAGAGTTGTCATGGCCGGATTTGTACCCTAAGAGAATTAACCTAATTTGGTATGTGTGTGTAGGATTGGACTTAATTGAAAGAAAGAAGTTTAGTTAAGGGATTTAAATGGTAATTATGAATGTTTGTGCTAAGCATGAGTTAAAGGCTAGTTAATTAGTTAATGGAAGGATTAATTAAGAATATAATAACTTTGATTTATTGGAAGTGGAGGCAGACTTGAGGAAGTGGTTTCCGTGTGGCTTCTAGAGGTTGCCACCTCTTCCTTTGCATGCAAGTGTGGGTTAAGATGAAAGAGTTTCATTTGGTAACCTAGCTATTTTCTGTATTTTGGCTTTGGCTTTCTTCTTGTTTCCGTGAGTAAGGATAAGAGTGGTTTAAGTGGATGTGTGCATGTAGCTAATTGGAACAAGAATTAAGTGTTAAGACCTTAAGGTAAGTGGTTTTGTGTGCATATTCTCATCTTCTACTCTTCTTCTTGGTTTTGAGTTAGTTTGGAATGAGGATTGATGGATTGTGCTCAATTCTGGAATTTGAATTGGTTTTGCTAGCTGAAGAAGTGAAGAGAGATAAGGGAAAGGCTGTAATCGGCGAACCGAGCGTCCGTCGTAATTAGGAGCTAAGGCGACGAGGTTTGGGAACAAACCCTAATTGTATGAATATGTGATTAGTATTGGTTAAATAGGGTTTTGAACTGAATTGCATGATATGTGAAATTGGAGGTTGAGCATGAATTATGTGATGCTAAATTGTATGAGTATGGTAGCAATATGATTATGATTTGTACTATTATTGAATGCCAAACAAGAAGGGAAAATCAGGTATGTGCTATTGATTGTGTGGTTGATGTATTTGGGTTAATTGCTAAAAATGAGAATGAGATTTGAAGTCTTAATAAGAAGGAAGAAATGGACTGAAAAACATAACCATGTTTTGGTATTTTTGCATAGGTCACGGTAACAATGAAATTGATTGTGACCGTGACATATGCTGAGTTCAATTCTGCCTAGAGGAATTTGGTATGTCACGGTGACAATGGAATTCATTGTGACCGTGACCTACCCAGGAAGGCATTCTGTTTTGCAAAGTGAGAATATGTCACGGAGACAATGAGATTCATTGTGACCGTGACATACCCTCAGGTTGCATTCTGCCGAGAGTTGGGAACACATCACGGTGACAATGAAAAGGGTTGTGACCGTGACATGTCCCCAATTTGCATTCTGTTTTGGACTTCAATATGTCACGGTGATAATGAAATCCATTGTGACCGTGACCCACCCTGTTTTGGCAATATAATCCTAATGTGTTTGGTCATTCAAATGGCATGGCTTTAAGCTGAAATGAAGGACAGCATGAGTAAGTAATGTATATGTGTTAAGTGATCTACAAATGCATACAACTATGATGACTTCTGAATGTGATAAGTTATGTGAATATTAAATGTGAGGACTGAGTTTGAAAGTATATTGAATATGCAAACGAAATGTATGGCTGTGTGCTAATACAAATGTGTAAAGTGAAAAGTGAACTGAATAAGTGTTTAACAACTTAAGCCTGCGAGTCAAGTAGTGGATAGTTAGGCATGCCTATAGGGTCAAGTGCTGCAGCCCCATGCGTTAAATGTGTCTGATTCCATGGGAATCACAATGCGATTATCCTTACTGGATTGTGTTATATGTGGAATGATGAAAAGTACCAGAAGGTACTAATGTGATATGAAGCACCAGAAGGTGCTAAATGTGAAAAAGTAGTCTCGATGAGACTACTGGTATCTGAGAGATACCGATGCGATACCCGATATCCGCGTCATTGAATTGCAGGCAAAGTGGCAAAAAGGCTAATTGGTTAATCGGCTAAAAGTTAATTAAATATAAACAGAAGTGATTGTGATACAAGAAAGTATGGAAATGTGAATAAGTAATTGATGCCTTATGATTGAATATAGTAATGGTTGATCTGGCATGTTTATTAGCATGTTATATATGATGATTCTGATGTGTGATAAATTGTATGCTATATGTATGAGTTCCCCACTAAGCGTTATCGCTTAGCATGGATTTACTCTAATCCGTGTAGGTACGGACGAGAGGTGACTGAAGGACGCCCCCCGCATTTTGGTACGGTCAACAATAGGAAGTATATAGTGTAGGTTTGGGGGTTTGATTTGGGACTTTTGTATAAGTTTTATATGGTTAATATGTATTTTGAATATGTAAAGGCATGTAATAATGTAGTAATCACGGATGTAACCTCCCATATGTATGAGTGTCATGTGAATGGCTAAGGCGTGTGACTAATAGTAGTTAGCATGTGATGCACGAATTAAAACAGTGTATGATGAAATTTTATTATTCAGTTTCCGCATGTGTTTCTGTGTGTGTGTGCGACCTTCTCTAACTAAGATTAGCTGAGCTAGTTTGTCGTTAGGGAATGGGCGTCACAAGTATGCTCTCTCTGATTAGTTGAGTTCTGTCTTACGGATCATAAGGACAAAAGTGTCAATCAGAGATCATAGATACATGTTTATAACATGGCATTTGGATACGATCCACACATGAGAACACTACATGGTACAAGTCATAAGTGTTTCTCATATGCAAGTTTTGTATCGGAGTTCTTAGACCTAAAATCTCTATGAAACTCTTTATGAATTACTGTGTACTTTGACATACACCTAACGTGCTCGTAACTGAGTGACAAGTATGGGTATGCTTGGGTATGCATTGATTCATGTTAGAGAGCATGAGAGAAGTGAAGGGATTACCCCTCTCTATAAGAGAGAAAAATATCATCGGCCACTTGATCAGTGAACTGAGAAGTGTATGGCCATACCGAGATGTAATAATGTGCAATCATTATTTATCTGAGAGTTCAGTGTCACTGGAATATCAAGAAAGTAATTAACTTACACATGAGGATGACTTGTTCCATGCCTTATGTTAATTCTGATATTTATGGGTAAGGGACTATACAAAATTGCATTAGGTCACTAAATGCCATTTGCATTTTCATTTAATTTGGAATGCTATAATATCTTGCTAGAGAATATATATAGCCTTTGAATTAATTCATTAATTCATTGCCAACATTAAATGGACCTATAGGATCGCACACAAAGTATTGGGCTTAAAATATTTAAATAATGTATTGGGCATTAATTTGGGCTTTTAATTAAAGTCAAATTAATGTATGTAATGGGTATTAAAATTGCTATTGGACCTTGGCCCATGAGAGAGGAGAAATTCGGCCCACATGATTTAATTGCAATTAATTAATTATATGATTAAGTTAATTGAGTATTAAATCCTAATTTGAATTTTAAATTCAAAAGGGTTTAAACTATTATTTGTTACTTATCTCTAGGAAGTGTTTAAGATGGAATAAACTATCTTAAGGTAAAAAATTCGGAATAAACACTTGCCATAAGATGAGGATAAAGATTAAAAGAGAAAACCCTAGTGAAAAGATAAAAGTAGGCGTGAACTTCCCTCTCTCTCTCTCAAAAATTTTTCTTGGCCGAAATACATAAGGAGAAGAATTCTTTCTTGCTTTCTTGTGTGATTAGGCATTAATAGCACCAAAAGAAAGTGCAAGATCAAAAAATCTTGTAGCTTTAACCCTTGCCATTACACAATACTTATATTGAGAGCTAGCATTCTCGGTTTTAAGCCTTGCTTGAAAGTGTGTGTGTGAGCCATTATGTATTATTGTAAAAGTTTCATTTATTTTTTAGAATAGAATTTACTTGAAGACTTTGTAAATCAAGATGAAGCCCACCGGAGTGGTGAAGCCCAACTCGAAGATTCTTGTGTAATAGTATAGAATCTTAGTTGTAGGTTTTATGGGCCCATGTTTGTCACGCTTTACTTTATGCAATTATTTATATATGCATGCTATGAATGGATGACAAAGCGTATGCCATGTAAGCCGTAATAAAATGAATCCCTAAAATAGTAAGTCACAAAGTTGCCTTCCTAATTCGAAACATGTCAAGGCATCGATCATCGGTAACGTAGACTAGGAGTCCTAGATGCGCCCGATTATCTTTGTGAGGCATGAGTTGTGAATGTAGGTTGGACTTAATATTGAAAGGGATGCCCGGACCTAGGCAACTAATAAATGGGTTTGTGCTATAACATCTTAAGATGTTAGCCCATTTGATCCAAGAGTCATGTACGAGTCATGATTGGAGTTATCCTACCTAAGTAACTTAACTTGTTAGGTGTACAAGCTCAGCTTGACTAATAAGGTTGTTGTGAAAAGTGGATCTTGGCCCACATTAAATCACTAACGCGAATTATTTAAAGGGATATTAATTCGGTTTGTGGGATTATTAATAAGACCTCATTTAATCTTGCTAAATTTTATTGTAGATTGAAAAAATGGCATCTTCAAACAACAATTTCTCATTGCGATCGGTCCTTGAAAAGGACAAATTGAATGGCACCAATTTCATAGACTGGTCTCGAAACTTAAGGATAGTTCTTAAGCAAGAGAAAAAGTCGTATGTTTTGGATGCACCCTTGCCTCAAGAACCTGGTAGGAACGCCTCTGCGGTTCAAAGGGAAACTTTTGAGACCAAGAAGAGTGACTCCAATGATGTGACCTGTTTGATGCTGGCCACTATGGTGCCTGACTTGCAAAAGCAATTTATGGACCAAGAGGCTTATGCGATCATGGTGCACCTAAAGGAGATGTTCCAAGAGCAAGCTCGTCACGAGAGATTTGTGACAACAAAGGCCTTGATTTCCTGTAAGATGGCTGCGGGTACTCCTGTTAGTACACATGTACTCAAGATGAAAGGGTATCTTGATACTCTAGAAAAGCTTGAGGTACAAGTGCCAAAGGAATTGGCCACTGACTTGATATTAGGATCATTGACTGATGATTATGATCCATTTGTAATGAATTATAACATGCATGCAATGAACAAGTCAGTCACTGAGATTCATGGGATGCTTAAGAATGCTGAAGAGAACATTCGAAAGACCAATCCCATACTGATGGTTCAAGGGGGCATTAAGAAGGGACCGGCTAAGGGAAAAGGAAAGGGAAAGGCAAAACCCAAGAATGACCTGGCTCGGTTCAAGTCAAATGGGAGTGCACCTCAGGCCCAATCCAAGCCCAAGGCGCAAAAGCCCAAGGAGAGCGAGAGCACTTGCTTCCATTGCAACAAAATAGGGCATTGGAAGAAGAATTGCGCTATCTTCAAGGAAGAACAAAAAAGGAATGGAGCCAAGGCGTCCAGTTCAGGTATTTTTGTTGTTGAAATTAACCTTTCTATCTCTACCACTTGGGTACTAGATACCGGTTGTGGTTCTCACATTTGTTCAAATGTGTAGGGGCTAAGAAATAGGAGGTTACTTGGGAAGAATGAAGTGGACCTCCATGTGGGGAATGGAGCACGAGTTGCTGCCATGGAGATAGGCGACTATCAACTCACTTTACCTTCCGGACTTTGTTTAATTTTGAAAAATTGTTATTATGTACCTGCTATGAGCAGAAACATTATTTCAGTTTCATTATTGGATTTGGATGAATTTGATTTTGTTATTAAAAATGGCAATGCTCATATTCGTCGCCAAGGCATTTCATATGGCAATGCCATGTTGCAAAATGGCCTTTATATCCTTGATCTATCAAACAAAGAGTCCATATACAACATTAATACAAAGAGGGTTAAATCAAACGAGTTAAACCCTACTTACTTCTGGCATTGTCGTTTAGGACATGCAAACGAAAAAAGCATTTCAAGACTCCACAAAACTGGAGTGCTTAGGTCATTCGACTTAGAGTCTTATGATACATGCGAGCCATGTTTGCATGGAAAAATGACAAAAAGTCCTTTTAATAAGAAAAGTGAGAGGACTAATGGCTTATTGGAACTAATACATACCGATGTATGTGGACCATTAAGTACACAAGCTAGAGGTGGTTTTAGCTACTTCGTAACGTTCACAGATGACTTCAGTAGATATGGCTATGTCTATCTAATGAAGTATAAATCTGAAACTTTTGAGAAATTCAAAGTGTTTAAGAACGAAGTAGAAAAACAACTTGGCAAAAGTATAAAAGCCATTCGATCTGATAGAGGTGGCGAATACTTAAGCCAAGATTTTGACGGTCATCTAAAAGAGTGTGGTATTATTTCACAGCTCACTCCTCCTGGAACACCACAATGGAATGGTGTGTCCGAAAGGAGAAATCGAACTCTATTGGACATGGTTCGATCTATGATGAGTCAAGCAGATCTTCCTATCTCTTTTTGGGGATATGCATTAGAAACTGCTACGTTTCTACTAAACCGTACTCCAACTAAAGCAGTTGAGAAGACACCATACGAGGTATGGACTGGGAAAGAACCCAATATGTCATTTCTTAGGATTTGGGGCTGTGAAGCACATGTTAAGAAATTAACATCTGACAAACTAGAGTCCAAATCCACTGTCTGCTTATTTGTGGGTTATCCCAAAGAAACAAAGGGATACTACTTTTACTCACAAGCCGAGAACAAAGTATTTGTTGCTCGCAAGGCTGTTTTCTTGGAAAAGGAGTTCCTTCTCAAGAAAGATAGTGGGAGTAAAGTAGAACTTGGAGAAATTCAAGCGCCACAAATTCCTATAGAGGATGAGTTGGAAATGGGATCAAGTTCACAACCACTTGTGGAACAAGAACCCATTACACAAGTACCTAGAAGGTCCGGTAGGGTACGTCAGGAGATTCAGAGATATGGATTTCTAATCACCGATAGTGACACTATTGAGTTAGTATATCGTGAGGATCCTACTACCTACTGAGAAGCTATTGAAAGCCCAGACTCGAAAAATTGGCTTGAAGCCATGAAATCCGAGATGCAATCAATGTACGATAACCAGGTTTGGACCTTGGTTGATCCACCGGAAGGTGCTAAAGTAATTGAATGCAAGTGGCTATTTAAACTCAAAGCTGATAAGACCTACAAAGGTAGACTAGTAGCGAAAGGTTTTCGACAAACACATGGTGTAGACTATGATGAAACCTTTTCGCCTGTAGTCATGCTCAAGTCCATTAGGATCTTGCTTGCCATAGCTGCATATCATGATTATGAGATATGGCAAATGGATGTCAAAACTGCTTTCCTTAACGGAAATTTACTTGAGGATGTGTATATGACACAACCTGAAGGTTTTGTCAATCCCAAGCATCCTAAGAAGGTTTGCAAGCTTCAGAAATCCATTTATGGATTAAAGCAAGCATTCCGAAGTTGGAATCTTCGTTTTGATGAGGCAGTCAAAGAATTTGACTTCGTCAAGAACGAAGATGAGCCTTGTGTATACAAGAAGGTTAGTGGGAGCATAGTAGTATTTCTGGTCCTGTATGTGGACGACATCCTTCTCATTGGGAATGATATTCCAACATTGCAAAAGGTTAAGCAATGGTTGGGGAAATGTTTCTCAATGAAAGACTTAGGTGAAGCTGAGACAATACTTGGCATTCGGATCTACAGAAATAGATCGAATCGGCTATTGGGACTAAGTCAAGAAAAGTACATAGACAAGGTACTAAAGCGTTTTAGTATGGGAGACTCAAAGAAAGGGTACATACCTTTGGCTTTGGGAGTTCCTTTAACTAAAGAACAGTGCCCTAAAACCAAAGAGGAAAGGGACAACATGAGTAGAATCCCATATGCATCTGCTATTGGATCTATCATGTACGCTATGTTATGTACTAGGATGGATGTTGCTCATGCACTGAGTATAACCAGTAGGTTTCAGCAAGACCCTGGTGAAAAGCACCGGTCTGCTGTAAAAGGGATTCTAAAGTACCTGCGAAGGACTAAGGATCACTTATTGGTGTATGGTGGTCAGGAAGAGCTCGTCATACAAGGCTATGCCGATGCTGCTTTTCAAACTAGCACTCAGGACTCAAGATCGCAATCTGGATTCATTTTTGTTTTAAACGGTGCTGCTGTCAGCTGGAGAAGCTCAAAGCAAGAGACCGTTGCCGACTCAACTACAGAATCTGAGTATATTGCAGCAAGTGAGGCTGCAAAAGAGGCTGTTTGGATTAGAAATTTCATTTCTGGATTAGGAGTGGTCCCAAGCATCCTAGATCCATTAGAAATTTTTTGTGACAACAACGGGGCCATTGCACAGGCCAAAGAGCCCCGGTTACACCAGAAATCCAAACACATACTCAGGAGGTACCACCTGATCAGAGAAATCATTGATCGTGGGGACGTCAAGGTCAGCAAGATAGCAAGTGAAGACAATGTAGCAGATCCTTTGACGAAACAGTTGCGCCCAAATCTGCACGAAGCTCATTTGAGAGCATTCGGTCTTAGGGCTATGCCCAATTGGGACTAGTGCTAGTGGGAGATTGTTAGTGTAAGCCCTAGCCCCAATACATTGTAATAAAACACTTTAGTTAATAAATGAGGCATTTGTTTTACCAATTGTATTCCTGTGCATATCAATTGATAGAATTGTCCAAGAATGTCGTTTCAGTTTAAGTTATCATGTGTGAGGCACATGGTTGTAAGACCTTGAAACAAATGAGACTTCATTCTAAATATCCCTAGTCAGTCATTGTTATGGGAATAACAAATGAATTAAGACTAGTATGCTCTCTCTAATTAGTTGAGTTCTGTCTTACGGATCATAAGGACAAAAGTGTCAATCAGAGATCATAGATACATGTTTATAACATGGTATTTGGATACGATCCACACATGAGAACACTACATGGTACAAGTCATAAGTGTTTCTCATATGCAAGTTTTGTATCGGAGTTCTTAGACCTAAAATCTCTATGAAACTCTTTATGAATTACTGTGTACTTTGACATACACCTAACGTGCTCGTAACTGAGTGACAAGTATGGGTATGCTTGGGTATGCATTGATTCATGTTAGAGAGCATGAGAGAAGTGAAGGGATTACCCCTCTCTATAAGAGAGAAAAATATCATCGGCCACTTGATCAGTGAACTGAGAAGTGTATGGCCATACCGAGATGTAATAATGTGCAATCATTATTTATCTGAGAGTTCAGTGTCACTGGAATATCAAGAAAGGAATTAACTTACACATGAGGATGACTTGTTCCATGCCTTATGTTAATTCTGATATTTATGGGTAAGGGACTATACAAAATTGCATTAGGTCACTAAATGCCATTTGCATTTTCATTTAATTTGGAATGCTATAATATCTTGCTAGAGAATATATATAGCCTTTGAATTAATTCATTAATTCATTGCCAACATTAAATGGACCTATAGGATCGCACACAAAGTATTGGGCTTAAAATATTTAAATAATGTATTGGGCATTAATTTGGGCTTTTAATTAAAGTCAAATTAATGTATGTAATGGGTATTAAAATTGCTATTGGACCTTGGCCCATGAGAGAGGAGAAATTCGGCCCACATGATTTAATTTCAATTAATTAATTATATGATTAAGTTAATTGAGTATTAAATCCTAATTTGAATTTTAAATTCAAAAGGGTTTAAACTATTATTTGTTACTTATCTCTAGGAAGTGTTTAAGATGGAATAAACTATCTTAAGGTAAAAAATTCGGAATAAACACTTGCCATAAGATGAGGATAAAGATTAAAAGAGAAAACCCTAGTGAAAAGATAAAAGTAGGCGTGAACTTCCCTCTCTCTCTCTCAAAAATTTTTCTTGGCCGAAATACATAAGGAGAAGAATTCTTTCTTGCTTTCTTGTGTGATTAGGCATTAATAGCACCAAAAGAAAGTGCAAGATCAAAAAATCTTGTAGCTTTAACCCTTGCCATTACACAATACTTATATTGAGAGCTAGCATTCTCGGTTTTAAGCCTTGCTTGAAAGTGTGTGTGTGAGCATAGAGAGGATTGGCGCAAAGGCTATTCCTTGGCATTGGTGGTGAAGATCAAAGGTGGACAATATCATCTTAGTTGCTGGTCATCATCAAATTCATTTCGGAATAGGCATCTAAAGTTGTAAGTTTTTTAAAAACCCTAAAAGTGCATGTTTCGATTCTTGTCATGGATTTGTTTGATGTGTATGATCGTTTTTCGATATTTTTCCGCTGCGTTATCTACATACACATACCATGACATATTCCATCACTCCATACCGCCGTGTACATTGGCACTGGAAGTTTATTTTTCAGCTTCTACCCGTGTGAACCCTGTTTCCTCTTTTTGGGTTGTTTTCATGGGTAAATTGCTTTTGAATCTTTATTATTGGTTCATAGTTAATAAATTTATCATATTATATAATTATGATCTTGTGGATATGGTTGTGTTATGTCATGAGGTTTTAACTATAAGCTAAATGATAATGAATGTTCTCCTATTTATGACTATTATGTGATGTAAATGTATGTGAGTAACTAAATTGGGAGTTTGTGTTTGGTATCAGTGGTATTTGATTTATATGTCTTGGTTTAAGAGTATTACACATGTATGCGCAAATTATATGTGTACTTTTATAATATACACTTCTATATGACAATGAGCTTAGTATGTGGAAATGAATAATGCATTGCATATTTTTATGTTGAACTATATGTTTAACATTCAGAAATAAGTGTCCTAAGCGTGGAGAATTATTTATGTGATGCATATAATTTATATGCACCTGCATTATTTAATCGTGAGTTATATGTTCATATTGAGACTAGTATATGATGTTTATGTTTCTGAGTTTGACCAATATACATGTATTCATAAAATAACATGATTATACTTGATTTATCGTCAGTTATATGATAATTATTTTAGATCTTAAATGAGTTGTTATTTGAGCCTGGTAGTCATAGTTAGTGGATAAATAAGCGCTTATCAAGGGTCAAGGTGTGAGTGCAGCTGCTATATGTTATTCGTTACATGCAGACCCCGTTTGGGTCATATAAGATGTTTGAGGCCTCGGTCTCCCGTATACCTTCGGGTATACATGAATATAAGAATGTTTTGAGACTCATGTCTCCATTTGCTTGGGATACTGTGTCCTATCAGTATCATTAGTACCCGTATCCACTAGTTAGCGAGTAATCAGGCTATTACTTGAAGTTATTATATGAGTTTAATTTATGCAGCCATTACTTATATGAAATTAATAATTATTACAGGTATATGTATATGCGTTATATCATGATGAAATATTATACTTGTATTGGAATACGAATGGTTAAATTGCGATGTACTTGAATATGATGAACAATTGTTATAGACATGAGCAGTATATATATTTTTATGCTTTTGTTATTATTAAGCTTACATATATGTGTTTATTGCAATTACATGTACATGCATGTGTCGTTCCTCCCCACTAAGCGTTATCGCTTAGCACGGGCTCTTTTCCCGTGTAGGTGGCAGGTTCATTTTGGAGTTGGACATCTGCAGGTCGGCCACTAGAAGTCTGTAATTGGAGTTTATTTTGTGTCTTCCGCTGTATTTTTGGTTTTTGGCAACTGATTTTGGAAAATGTAATTTTGTTAAAGATGATTTTGTGTTTGTAAATGTTTATATAGACATGAGCAGTATATATATTTTTATGCTTTTGTTATTATTAAGCTTACATATATGTGTTTATTGCAATTACATGTACATGCATGTGTCGCTCCTCCCCACTAAGCGTTATCGCTTAGCACGGGCTCTTTTCCCGTGTAGGTGGCAGGTTCATTTTGGAGTTGGACATTTGCAGGTCGGCCACTAGAAGTCTGTAATTGGAGTTTATTTTGTGTCTTCCGCTGTATTTTTGGTTTTTGGCAACTGATTTTGGAAAATGTAATTTTGTTAAAGATGATTTTGTGTTTGTAAATGTTTATCTTTTACAAATCCCTTTTTTGTAAAAACTATATGGTTAATTATGGATATGGTATCTTTTAATTAGATGTAATTGTTATTTTAACTTATTTGAGTTTGTATGTGATTTGTGCGCGTGGCGCTCCGGTATCCTTCCAACGGGGGTAACGGGGTGTTACAGCTTGGTATCAGAGCCCAGGTTTGGTGGTTCTGGGTTATGTTGTGATTGTTTGAGTGAAGAGTCGAGTCTATGCATGCGAGTCAGTTTTGTGTCGTGGTTGTGTTGTGTAGTGTTTATATGGAGTCGGATCCAAGTGAGTATATGGGCGACACAATGGACAGTGTCAATGTGGGTCGTAGAGATAATCCGGTCAGAGGAGGTGATCCGGTCGGACAGGATAGACATGCACAGGAACATGCACCAACGGTAGGTCCGAATATGGGCGGCGGTCTGGATCCAGCATTAGTACAAGGTTTGCTACAAGTAGTAGATAGGTTGACTGCTCCAAAGGCTCTAACTGAGTTGTTAAGAAAAAGAGGAGCAGAGGATTTTCATGGGACTGCTTTGGATGAATCAGATGTGGCTGAGTTCTGGCTTCAAAGGGTAAGTCGGATTTTACAAGAGATTAATTGTCCTGCAAATTAGAGGGCCTTATGTGCAATATCATTTCTCTAAGGACCGGCATATGATTGGTGGGAGCTTGTGATGAGGAATCCTCAGCGACCAGCTGAACTGACATGGGAATTCTTCAAGCAAGAATTTGAGCAGAAGTTTATGACAAAAGCATATCGGGAAGCCAAGTGGAGAGAGTTCATCAATTTGAAGCAGCGGGGTATGACCATGAGTGAGTATGATAAGGAATTCAACCGTTTGAGTAAGTATGTGCCCGAGCAGTTGTTGACGGATGAGTTCAGATGTAGGCACTTTCAAGAGGGACTGTGTGAGGTGTTCAGAGGTCCTTTGTCTACAAAGACCGTCTTGCAACCAGTGGGGTATTATCAGCTTGTGGCAGCGGCAATGAAGTTAGAAGAATCTGAGATGGTAAAGCAAACGATGGCGCAGAAGACAAGAGCATCGGATGATGGAGTTGCTAGTAACAAGAGACCCAAAGGTGCTCCAGATGGACAAGGAAATAGAGGGACTGTTCAAGTGCCTTCACAAGTAGGAAATGTAGCCCCACATGGTATTAAGGGAAATCGAGCACCGGAGTGTGAGCATTGTCATAGGTACCATTGGGGTACATGTCGCAAGATTACCGGTGAGCATTCACCTCGGATTTGGTTAATCACCAGGAAGGAATCACCAAACACTTCCACGTTTTTTGCTCCTAAGGCTATCAAGGCCTCTAACCCAAAGGCACATGCTTCATACTCAGCTTCATTATTGGTAGCCTTGGACCTCAATTTCTTGGCCAAAGGGAGCTTCTCATCATACGGGGTTGTTAAAATGATACCTACTCCTGCCCCCTTGTTGTTCACGGCTCCATCAAAATGCAATTGCCAACCTCGAACTCCAATAGCTACCACATCCTCATTTGGAAAGTTAAACTCGTACGAGTCTCCTTGAATTGGGTGTTCTGCCAGGAATTCAGCCACTGCACGCCCTTTGATAGTTTTTCGAGTAATATACTCCACATCGAATTCTTGTAGCAACAATAACCACCTTCTCATTTTCCCAAGTAAAGATGGAGCTTCCTGTAAGTATCTTAAAGGATTCTGCTTCGCTACTGCCTGTACTCTGTAGGCATGAAAGTAATGCCTTAATTTCTTAGAAGCCTAGATTACCGCAAGGCAAATCTTTTCTACTTTCGTATACTTAACCTCATAGGCCAGGAACTTCTTGCTAAGGTGGTAAACAGCAAATTCCACTCTAAACTCGTCCTCCTGAGCCATCATGGCGCCTACGGAACTGTCTTCTATAGCTAAGTATAAAATCAATGACCTGACTGACTGCGGCGGTCTCAACATCGGTGGATTTAGCAGATACTCTCTGACAGCATCAAAAGCTTTCTGACAGCTTTCGTTCCATACTACTAGTTGGTCTTTTCTGAGTAGTTTAAAGATCGGTTCATAGATTCAAGTAAGCTTGGCAATAAACCTACTGATATATTGCAACCTACCCAGAAAACTTCTCACATCCTTTTCCTTTTGCGGTATTGGCATTTCTTTGATGGCCTTAACCTTGTCTGGGTCAATCTCAATACCCCTCTGGCTAACCACGTGTCATAGTAGCTTCCCCGAGGTAACACCAAAGATACATTTCTTAGGATTTAATTGCAGGTTATACTTATTTATCCTCAGGAAGAACTTTTTCAGGGCTTCAAAATGACCTTCTCTAGTGGCTGACTTGATCATCATGTCATCCACATATACCTCCACTTCTTTATGGATCTAGTCATTCAAGATTTTTGTTGCCATCCTCTGATAAGTGGCTCCTGCATTTTTTAGGCCAAAAGGCATTTCTCAATAAGCATAGGTCCCCCATTCCGTGATGAACGCCGTCTTAATTCGATCAATTATTTTATTGAGAATTTGATTGTAGCCCGCATAACCATCTCCAAAGCTATACATCTCGCAAGCAGCGGCGCTGTCTATCAGGGACAACATTGGCCAACCAAGTTGGATACTGTACCTCAACTAGAAATTTGGCTTTGACTTGCTGGTGAATCTCCTCCTTCACTTGATCTGCCCATTCTGGTCTAAGCCTTCTCAGTTTCTGTTTAACGGGCTTATGGTCTTGATATGTAGGAATAACATGCTCTGTAACTTCCCGATCAATTCCTGGCATATCTTCGTAGGTCCAGGCAAAGACTTTTTCATATTTTTTTAAGATTCTTTCAAATTTTTCTCGCTCTTTAGGAGTTATATTTGATGCTATCAAAATTTCTTTTGGATTCTCTATGGTTCCAAGATTAAATGGAGTAGCATCAGTTGAATCAATATAAAAAATGGATGGATGATCATGATCATGCATAGTGAAATCATCGGAAACATCACACAAGTAAGCAAAATCATTCAATTTATTAATAAGATTGAAATTGTCATTAACATCATTAAAAAGTTCTGGAGCAAAAAGAAAATCTAGACTATTTTCCTCTTTCTTCTCTGCTGGCGTATCTGCTGCGGTCGATGATCTTGCATCACTTTGGCTCTTTGGAGGTCCCCCAATCAACTCATGCATGGCTTCCTCTACCTTTGCTTTCCCCTTCAACTGGGTGGCTACCATCTTCTCAGTCATTACTTCTTCAGGCATCTCACGGTCCCAAATTGTCCTACTGGTCATGATTTCTTCATCCCAAAAGCCCTCTGCTGGCTTAATCGATCCAATGTCCCAGTCATAGACATCATTGAAAACCTTGAACCCTGGTACAATTTTCCCATCCAGCCATTACGGTTCAACTTCCCCTGCATAGGCACATGCTGCGGTTGCTATCACAAAAGTCTTCCGGATATGAGGAATTTCCATTTTTGACTTCTCACCCTTCTCTACAACACCTGTGTATCCTAGACCCCTTCTGTCCTTTTGGCCCTTGGTAGCAATAGCTATTGGTATCCCCTGAGAATTTTTACCCAGTCCTGCGCCAGGGAGAAATGACATCCTCTTCATCATATTTAGCACTTGGGGGCTCTCTTCCTTCTGCTCTTCCTTACCTATCATGGCGACATGAAACCCACTAAATGGCTGCCTAGCGATCTCCTGTACTGAAACCTGATTCTCCCATGCAGCTCTTATAGTCACAATCTGGCCCTCATGAGGTATCTTTACCATTTGGTGAAGTGTAGAGGGGACTCCACCCAAATTATGAAATCATGGTCTACCTAGAAGAGCTGAGAAATTGGCGGGTATAGGTAGTACCACGAACTCCACTTTTGACTCTACGAGCCCCGTCTTCAGTACTACCGTGAATGTCCCCGAAGCATGTCTATGTGAGTTGTCATAGGCTGTGATGGTGAGATCAGATTTGGCTAACATATCCTCTGTTACCCCAAAAGCCACCATTGCCACCTGTGGGCACACATTTATCGAAGAGCCGTCATCTACCATTACGCAAGCAGTGTGCTTTTGGTTAATCTGTGCTCTTATCTACAGAGGGCGATTATGGTTGAGGCTTTCCGCCAATAAATCAGCACTGGTAAAAATGACATTTTCTCCTGATGCTCCTTTCACTACATCCAAAAGCTCTGTAGGCGAGATAGTTATTGCCACAGTTGCCTCGCATAAAGCCTCTACCACCTTCTGCCTGTGCGATGACGACTGTCTCAAAAGATCCCATATGGAGATCTGAGCCGGCGTCTTTTTTAGTTGTTTGACAATCGGATCTTCTTCCGGCTCTTTTCCCTTTTTGCCCTCAACCGGCTCTTGGGGCTTCTCAACTTCTGGGGCTACCGTTCCACTTCGGGTCACAGCTCCTACTTTATGCTTGTTTGCTTCTTCATCCTCCTCCGAATCCCACGGGTCGGCAAATACTTCAGAATCATTATTTTCAGTTCCATTATCATCAGTGGACCAGCAATCGATCACTGCAGTGGGAAGCCCTTCTTCACTCCCCTCATGGAGGTTCGTGACAGTAGTGTGGGTATCATTGTCGTATAATTCATTTAACACAAACTTTTTGGGTAAACTGGACCCGATCATATTCACTGGCGGGGGTATACTGTTGTACCCAGCCTTCTTTTGACCTTCTCTCTTCTCTGGGTCTGTGATCTGCTTTGAGTCAATTAAATCTTGAATCGCGTGCCTCAACGTCTTGCAGTTATCGGTTATATGCCCGGTGTGCTGATGATATGCACAATACTCATCATCCTTATGTCCTGGCATGCCTTGAGTTCTAGCAGGTTTGGGCGGCATAGGCTTTAACTTACCCTCTTTCATCAGTCTTCTCAACACCCATGACAAAGACCTTCCAAGATTGGAAAAATGCCTCGGGGTAGCATTAGCAGTTGACACCTCAGTAGTTTTCCTTATGCCGCTAGCGAAACTCGTGGGTCTATTTGCCCCCTAGCTACTGCTACCTCTCTTGGGATAGTTCTCATGAGCTGCCCTCTTAACAAGGTACTCTCCTTCAGCCTCAATGGCAATGTCCTTCAGAGACTCCCAGTCCTTTAATCCTTTCATCCTCAATCCTTCTCTCAAATACAAGCTCGCATTTTTAATGGATAGCCGTATTTGATCCTGAGTATCTGGTTTCCTCTTCATTTCCATCACTCGATTCCTCCACCGGGTTAGATACTCATGGAAGGACTCGCTTCCCTTTTGTTGTAACAGCTCTAGGTCCTTCAAGGTCACTTCCATCCTTGTACTGCAGTCGTACTATCTCAAAAACTCCTCCGTCAATAAATCCCAGTCCTCTTTAGTTCGGCGAGCAAGCCCATGGTACCAATCTACTGCTGGGCCAATCAAACTCAAGAAAAAGTACTCAATCTTTTGCTTTTTTGTCAAAGTGGTGCCCTTCATCACCAGCGAGTATTGTTTTATGTTTGCCATGGGGTCGAAAGTGCCGTCAAACTTTGAAATATCCGGCATTTTAAAGTTCATTGGGACTAAATCCTCTCCTTCTAACTCCTTGTCTTCCGGGTTCATTCCTCGACCCTTTGTTAGCATTCTTGTCATTGCTTCAAATTTCTCCTCCATCTTTTTCCAGATGGCTTCTTCAGTTTGAGGGGCTTTCCCTTTCTCAGACATACGCTCCTCATATTCTTCATCTTCCCAATCATCATCTAGCCTTGGGACTGGTCTCCCCCTTTGTGCCCCTAAGGTAGTAGCTCTTAGGTTTACTGGTGGCATGCGAATTTCCACTTGGGGATCTTTTCTGACCTCCCCCCTTTCATTATTTCTCATTGGAGGAGGTGGTGGGTTCTGTGGGGCCGCTTGCTGACCCAAGGTGGCCATCATCGCCATTATACGGTTCTTAAACTCTTCAAGCCTTCGGCCCACTTCTTCTACTATCATTACCCTGGTGGCATCTGCCCCTCTTGGTGAGTTTTCCATTTCTTCGGGTAAAGAAAACTGAGCTGAAGTAGCTTAGCTGGTTTCAGAAGAAGTGTCTGGATACTCTACCCTTTCTGGTAACTCAAAGAATGGATTTTTGCGTAGTCACCCCCGAAAGCCTCTTGTCCACCTAGGCGAATCTATGATGGCTGAAAAACACAAAGGGTCAGGATGATGCATGAATGTGCTAAGATGCATGATCGTGCTATGCAACATTTACAAACCACATGCAAGCACATAGGTCCTTCCAACCTTATTACTCCCGCACACGAGGCCATAGTCTCTTTCTTAGGTGGGATTGATCCATGGGTTAACAGGGAACCCGATGGACGCGCATGGTACACGGTGGAAAACCGGCAGCATAACCTCTCCTAACTAATGCACAAGTGCATGGGTTATGATCGTTATGTATTTAGGTAGCCCGAATAAGTTGACATGGGCCTATTGGGGCATGAAAGCCTTTGATTAGGTGACCAATCAGATTATTTGGGTTTGTCCAATACAAACTGATCCATATAGCAAGCAAGGTATTAAGGTTCATACTACCTAGGGGAAGTAACTATTTCCATTACATGAGCTTTAGTCAAAAGGTGGTGTTACTTTAGGGCTACTCAAGCATGGTCCCTGCCAACGGGTCTAGCTCATCACGAGCATAACGACCGATTGGGTCACCATTTAATATACCATGATGGTACGAGGCTTACGCTGGTGATTATCCTTAACACTTTCCTACATTGAGTGAACGTAAAGTCCTGCTTCGGGAACGCACCGGGGCTAAAAGAGGGACCAAACTAGCGTAGATCTAAGGCTCTAATGAGATGCAATGTAGCTTTGAAAGAAGGTAAAATTATCAAGCTAAAACTCAATTATAATTTTTTAATCAGGGTACTTTCAAATCGAAGTCTCGAGTATGTCCCTAGTGGAGTCGCCACTGTGACGCGCGCCAAACCCCGTGGCCTCCTGAAAGATCACTTTAGGGCGATTGGGATGGGATTCATTAAAACTTGTAAGGTATTTACAAGTGCGTCTATTTTGGGCAACAATGAGGTTTCTTGGAGTCACCACCCAATAGAACATTGGGGAGGGTCGTCTAGCCTCAGCGAGCCTAAGACGGCGCATACATATCCATCTTGGGCAAGCCAGAGAGATCTTGGAGGTCTCAGCCTCTACCCCCTGGAGCCTAGGATTTATAAATTGAAGTCTTTTGGTGGGACTCAAGAGGTGTCTTGGAAGTCCTAGACCTCTCGCCTCATTGAGCCCCAAAGACCAGAGTGAGTTCGGGACTTCTCATTTATTTATACCTTGATTAATATTATGATTAAGTTTTGAATTCATTGTTTCACTAACTTTCTACACGATGCATTTAATTAAGGCGCAATCATTCACGTCAAAAGTAATAAGTAAAGCATTATTAAAATAAACATTCTCAAAATAAATTACAATAAAACTAGAGGCAGAATACAACCCCCATTGTAAATAAAATACAAATCATGCATAAATCGGGGTATTCATTAATGATGAGGACATTGGTCCTCGCACTCATATTTATTAAAACATTTTTGATGTGATGCTTTTGTTTTGGATAGAGAAAATTGAGACATTTGTCCCATTTTTATTTAGGAAAAATTCCAAATTAATTACTATAAAGTGTTTTGGCCCTTTTCACTTAAACGACATTGAAATAATCTTAATAATAACATGAATAAAAGGCAAGAGTGAAGAAAGAACCCGTATGGAAATCCTTAGATTGGCTCTACCATCATCGTTTACAACTCCAAATCCAAATTGTCAGAAAATAACTCATAGGAATAAACATATCAGTGTCGAAATTGGTGAATAAAGTAAAGAAAATAAAAGTAATAGGAAACTTTTAAAAGAAATAAGTTAAAAGATAGAAAAGGGTAAAAAAATGAAAACAATTAATATAAGTTAATTAAATCACACAAGTATTAATCCAGAATGTTTACCCTCGGATTTTACCTTTTCGGGTGAATATCGAATGGTTTAAGTCCCCGCACGCTCCACAAGGATCAAATAAAATAGATCAAAGTAAGAAAATTTGTATTTCTCCTTTTTGAAAATTTGATAGCGATCGAATGTTTGAATTAGCTGTATTGATGGAAACGAATGAATTTCGTTACCTCAAATTGGCTTAATTCACAAGAAAAATTTGAGGAAATCAATCAATTAGAAGAATTTTTATCCAACCAAATCCTGAAAATAATAAGAGATTTTATAGCTTTTTAGTAAATTCCTCACAAAAAATCTTTTCTAAAAATTCCAATCTCTCAAAGAGTGGTTAATTTCCCTCACAAAAATTTGTAAAATTTTTCTAACCCTTAAAAATGAATTCTTCTTCCCAATTTATAGAATTTTTGGAGATAAAATAAGATAATCATTAGTTTAAAGTTTGAATTTCAAAAGGAGTTTTAAAATTCAATTTTTAACTAACACTTATCCCCATTTGAAAGATTTTTAGATTAAATTTTACAAAATCCAGCGTTATCTGATCAGATCCACTACCGACGGGCATCCCTGCAACTACCGATGGGCGTCCCTACTAAGGGCACGCATGGAAATCGTGATACAGACGGGCCGTAATGCGGGACTAGGGACGGGCGTCCCTACTCAGACACATGTCCGTCCCTAGCTACAGACGGGCCGTAACGCGGGACTAGGGATGGGCGTCCCTACTCAGACACGTGTCCGTCCCTACTATGCATAGAGACGGGGATCACCACAAGTAGAGACGGGCTTCCCTACTTCAGACGGTCATCCCGTCTATGGAGCAAAACTTCCAATTTCAACCAAACTTTTCAAAACCTCACGCTATAAAGAAAAAGATTTTAATCCTTATGAAACCGAAAGACAAAAATCTCTGAATTCCGTCCATCTATCCAAAAACCAACATGGATCTCTTCATCGGGTAACTCTGACCTGGACTGCCTCAAGACCCGGTGTCTACAGTTATCCCTATTCAAAGGGCCCATAAATGATTTTGTATTACCGTTTATTATTTATTGTCATTTTCTGTGCATCATTATTTTTATAATTATATGGTCATTGAGCTTTAAATAAAGGGAAAGTACTCAGTTATCTTTAATGTAAGTAAAGCATAAATAAATATAGAAAGAGATAATAACATGTAAATCTGATAGTAAATGTTTTTTCACTAAAACTCAATTTTGTACAATGCATATATGGCTGTAATAATGATAAACAAAATACAAAAAAAAATTGCCATCCGAATGACTATAATGGTGGATAATCTGTGAGCTCCTCCTCGGGGTCATCGTCATCATCAGACAGATGTATCGGCTGAGGCTACGACTGACGCTGAGGCTGAGACTGAGAGGTAGAAGGTCAGGCCCCGGAAGTGGACGGCTGGCTAGAAGGACCTGCTGGGTCTGGCTGCTGAGAGCCCCATACTCTAACCCTAGGCTATAACCTAGGAGGAACTGCCACCGGCACAGATCGAGGCTGTGGTCTCTCAGAACTCTGCTGCTGAAACTGTACCCGAGTGTATCCGACCAGGAAGGGCTGCGCGCACACTGTCATGAAGCGTAAAGTGTCTGTGATCATCCCCCCTAGCTCCTTGAAGGCCCTGCTCAACTAGTGGGTCTGCTCAAGAGAAGCGGTCCCCATACGATCTAGCCTCTGCTTTGTATGCTCTCGGAACTATCGAATAGACTGGGCAAGGGGAGGAATGATCCCCTCCAATCCCTGGACTCTGAACCTGAGAGAGTCGAGTGACTCATCTATCATCTGAAGAGTCACATCAATCCTCTGAGCCGCCTCATCCTAAGACGTCCTCAACTCCTGTCTCAGCTGCTCCCTGGGCCTCTCCTGCTCCTGTGCTATGTGCTCTATAAGTCTCGCCTGCTCCTGCCCCATACACTTTATGAGCCTGGCTTGCTCCTATACCATATGATCGATGAGTTTAGCCTGCTCCTAGCCCATGCACTCAATGAGCCTTGCCTGCTCCCGGATGGTGGCCTGCTGCTGGTCTAGCCTCTCCTGTGTGAGCCTATCCCTCTCCATGAACTGCTCTTGGAGGACCCTATCTCTCTCCACCTACCTATGCTCAAAAGATGCAAACATGGAGACTATGAGCTCGGAGATGTCAGGCTGCAACGGCTGAGGTGGAACAGGCTCGGGAGTCTGCTCTGGTGGTGGCGCTGTGGAGGTTAATGCCCCCGGATCCCCTTTGGTGTAAGGGTGGAACCTCCTGGATGGTCGGAGAGTGGTCTGCTGCACCCTCGAAGCTGGAGGTGGAGTGGGGCTCCACGCCCTTGGTGCTAAAGGAGTGCCAAATAGGTCATCCATGGTGAACTCCACCTCGAAGTCTGAGGGGGTCCTAGGGTGCTCCTCCTCTGTCTGTGGCTATGGTGGTGGCCCCTCCTGGTGGTCCTGATGTTGGGGAGGCTGACCCTCCGGATACTGTGGATGTGGGGGCTGCTGCTCCTGTGGCTGCTCCTGTGCCAGTGCTAGCGAAGGGAGAGCAAAAGCATGCCGAGTCTCATGAATGGTAAGGAGTCTGAATGCCTCGGCCTATCCCAGTATATGTAGCACCATCCCCATCTGTACAGCGGTCAATGCGTCTACATATTTGCCCTCATCTAAGGCATCTCCAAGCCTATTTGGGCCAACTCCCAATCCCAACAATAGTCTGGTGATGACTACTCCAATAATCACCACCGGGGCTGTCCCCCTGGAAACCCTCGCCATGTTAGCCAAAATCTCATGGCTAACATTAAGACGCTAGCCTGCTACCATGGCCCATAGGCTCTAGATCTCTGTTGCATTGAGCGACCCTGGGTTACCAGCCCATCCAAGGTATGAGCTGGAGAGCACTCTATGTAGGTACCAGAGAGCCTGTGAAATAAGCAAGGTACTCTTCGCTGTATCGTTATCATACAACACTCCGAGTAGGGCTATGGTCGCCCAATGATCGCGCCTCATCGCTCGCTAATGCACTATCACACCATCCATAGCATAGTGTAGCTAGGACCTGCTGTACTGCCTCTAGATATGTCAGGAAGGCCGATGTTAGGAAATCGGTCCATCCTGGCCCGTCTAAAGTGCATCAACCTCACCTGCCATCCCTAAGGCCTCCAGGAATGGCCTAGAAATGAAGCGACTGGCTCGAAACTCCACCCGAGCCAGCGCCCTATACCTCTGTCCGTCCTCAAGGCTCATCGAACCCGGGGCCTGTGGCTCGGGCTGTCCCTGGGGAACATGTCGTCGAGGTGGCATCCTGCAAGAGAGAAATTGTGCAATTAATTCAATATAATGGCCGCTAATGGGCATGATTTCAGAGATGAAACAATTCGGGCATCGCCCAGGCGAGGATGATCTTGCCCGAAAAGAAATAAACAAGATAAATAGAATTAAAAATAAAAAATTGGGCAGCATCCCAACAAGGATATGACCAACTTCCTGCATGAGAAAGGCAAAAAAAGAGAACCACAGGCCTCGGGCCCCAACAGCGACACAACATTTATTAACAACACATACATAAGAATGTCTTATTCCTATATATGTAACAATATTGTAATTAAATGTCATTTTACATGGAAGCATGCTTTATTAAAGAGCATAAAGGAATTAAAATTCAAGGCAATGAGAATACTCATGTAAGGCTAATAAATAAAAGAAAAATATATACCAAAGCCATATTAAGATTAATCATGTATGCAGCATCTGATACTAATTGTTAAGGTAAATTATTTACACTAACAGTAACACTCAATAATAAACAAAATAAGAGAATTAAACTTTACTTACTCAAGATAAAAAAAATAAAAGAAAAAGAATTAATTACTAACCTGTAGTTCGCAAAAAAGTGAAACTCGATGAAAAAGCAGAAAATATACTCTGACAGGTGCCCGGTAATGCAAGGAACTTAAAAATGTAAATAAAAATGTGAATAAATGTGAAGAAATGGAGAAAATAAGCAAAAAAAATAAAAATGTAATAATGGACATTTGAAAGAAGAAAACGAAAAGACAAGGGGCAGAAACCGTCTGTCCGTCGGTCTGTCAACACTTATATAGTTTTCATGACCGACGGGTTGACCGTCTGTCGTTCGCCCTATTAAATGCGTAATAAATGTGCATGATGAATGCAATGATGATGCATGCATCTGCCAGGTGGATGACGATCGACGGGAAGGCTGCTTACACTGAGTCACGGGCAGGCCATTTGTGGAGCTTTCCTATAAATTTTAGCATTTTTCTTGCACTTCGTGCCCCCTTGCTTATTCTAACCCTTTGCTATCTTTAATCTTTAATTTTTTTTTAAAAGGATGACTTCTCCCCTTTTCCAAAGGATGTACCGTATCTTGGATGACACTCGCACTTGGGAAAACAACACCCTCACTCCCCTGTCTGGGCTAAAATATTTACACAGAGCCAAAATAGACCATAACCTTCTCTTAACAGCAGCCCATTTCTGGAATCCACGTATTCACGTTTTCAAGTTCACTTATTAGGAACTGTGTCCTCTGCCTGAGGAGCTCGCTACCATCATCGGAGCATGGTATCCTCCTAATGCTCTACCTTGCCTCCCCGGCTGTGGTCTGATTCAGACTCGGGACATCGCCCTATCTCTAGCTATAGCTCCTTCCGAGGCTGCTCGATGGGTCCCACAGGGTCCCACATTTTCCTTGGAACCACTGATCGACGCACTGGACAGATTTTCTGATGTCCCTTCATATCGAGTGAGCATTGTCTTCTTATTTTGCATGATGAGCCTCTTGACCGTAATTTCAGGAGACTTGGTTGGTGATCCTTGCCTGCTCGGGGTTTTAGATGACTTCCATCGCGGGTTGTCTCCCTTTCCCCTTATTCTGGCTGAAACCATTCTGGGCTTGGATTCTGTTCACTCAGGATCCACCACTTCATTCACTAGGAGTCCCTTATTACTCCAGGTACGTCATTATTTTAAAAGGTAGTGTGTCCCTTGTGGATTTTCGCACTAGCTTCTCTTAGCGGGAAGTGTGTCCTTTCGGATTTTCACACAACCCTGTGCCTTATTTTTGCCTGAAGTAAACCCAACTCACTCCAGCGACTCTCTTTTTTTTGATATAGTTGCAGGAGAAGCTAAAGATGCTGTCAGAACCACCTCGCCGAGTCATTGCACAATATTTACCGAGACACTTCCTCCCGCATCAACGACTGTATTCACTTGCAACTCCTGACAAAGGCATTGCTAGATTCGGTAAGATATCAGATGATGATATCAACTTCATGCATGCTTGGCTTCCTCTGTCTCATGCAGTCATCGATGGATCGTCAGGGTGCGTTCCCCTATGCGGGCTTCATCAAGCCACCTTCTGCAATACAGCCCGATGTGCTCGTCAACTCGGGATGACCTAGGACGTGGTAAGAGTCCTACTATCCTTTCGGGGAGGAGCTTTTTCTGCTACTTTTGCTTCTCGTTATCATGAACTGTGGAGCCAACTTCCAATGAGGACCATCATACCTCCATTCCAAACTCATTCTGTGGCCTCCTCCAGTGAGTACAAGAGATAGGTCCTCAGTCCGGCGTCTGACAACAGGACACGAGGACTTAAGCGTCTAGCCAGCGTGTAACACCCCAAAACCACCCCAGTAGTTTGAGCCTGTCCATGTCTGTATGTGTGTATTTTTATGTGTTACATGTATGTGTTAATTTGGATTAGTTATTTAATTTATGTGTGTGTGTGTAGTAGTATGAGAAGAGGAGATAGGTTAGTATATGATTTAATGTATGGGAGTAAGGTATGAGCAAGGGATAGATTAGTGTGTATAGAAGTGTATGGGAGTAGGGTGTATTATGGGGCAAGTGTCTTATGGGGAGAATGACATGTGGCATAGATGATAAGTTAGCATTTAATGGGATTGAGAGAGAGAGAAGGCAGCTTTCCCTTTTGATTCCCGTTCTTCCTCTCTTCCTCACGCCACACTCTCTTCTTTTCTTTTTCTTCTTCTTCGTTCTTCCTTTTCTTTGCACAATCTTGCTCCCTCTTCTTTATTTGAGTAATTAGAGTTGTTTAGATTGTGATTTTGAAGCTCAAAGGTGAGTAGAGGTTATTGATGTTTTAGATTCTTCTTCTTCCTCTTCTTTAGGTTTGATATAATTATATATGTATATGTGGGTTATTATAGAATTAATTATGGTTGTTGTGGGTTTGTGGTTCAGAGGAGTCTCCTAGATCGGAAAAAGGGAAAGAAATCGCTAGCGGGAGCAGAGCTCACGACTAGGAGCAAAGGAAATAAGGTTTGGGAACATTTGTTTCATATGTGTATTTGTGATTTAAGTTGGGTTTTGGCACTTTTAGCTTCGGTTAGAGTTATGAATTGAATATGTATAGCTTAAATTGAAATTAGTTTGATATGTGATGCTAGAGAATGAATATTGTTGAAGGATTTGCAAGAAATCATGTGAATAGTTGCAATTATTGTTAAAATTGCTGTTTTGGGATTTCTTGGAATTGAGCATGTGTTTGGCTTGATTTAATTGAAATAAATGGTGATAAAGCTGGGTTTTAATTATATTATGAGTTGTCGATGCTTGCGTTGCTTAATTTTGAGGTTTAGAATCAATTTTGGAAGTTTGAATGTGTTTGGTATAAAATTTCTGCAGATTTTGGGCGTAAGAGCTGAAAAACCCATATCTGTCACGATCGCAACACTGTCGCGAGCGCGACAGAGCGCGGAGGTTTCAGCCCTCGTGCCGGCGCGAGAGGTGTCGCGCCAAAGAACTCGAAGGAGCTCTCTATCGCGAGCGCGACAGAGTGTTCGATCTCCGAGCATGTGCTAGGCTCTATTCTGTCGTGAGCGCGACAACCCTCGGGAGCGCGACAGAGAGCAGTACCCACGTCCTCTCGCGACCACGAGGTCACTCGGGATCACGAGATGAGGCGGGGAAGTGTATTTTGGCTTCTGTCGCGAGCGCGACAGGCGTAACTTCCAAACTTGATTTCTTCTCCTTTTTGCTTAATGACTTGATTTGTTTTGCATGCACTCTTTTATTTAAAGCCTTGAATACCTATTTAAATGAATAATATGTATGTTAATTTGACAAGATTTCGTATAACCTGCTAATGTCGGATAAGTGGATAGTTAGGCATGCCTAATAGAGTTATGTGTTGCTGCAGCTATGTGAACGATTTTGGACCCTGATCAGGTCCCCCGATCGGATCCTCGCAATCCTTCTGTTTGAATCTTTCTTAAGATTTTATGTGAAAACAATTTGGTACAAAAATAAAAAGAATGTTTTGATACCTTCGGGTATCTATGTGTTTATAATACGATATTGATACTCTCAAGTATCTATGTGTACTCGTTATCCACTCATTATGATTAAGCAGGTGTTAGTGTGTCCTTGTACAATAATTTTATGATGATAATATAAATATTTGAATTAACTATATATGATTCTATCTGTAATTGTATCTTTATCATGTGCTTTATGTTGCCGTCACTGTGAGTGGCGGTTATGCATTTGTATTTCCCCACTAAGCGATTCTGCTTAGCACGGGTGTTTATCCGTGTAGGTGTGGAAGGTTTTGGTATGCATGGTCTGGGCATGTCGCATCGGGAAGGCCAACGCAACTAGAGATTGAAGTTTTGTAGTATAGGCTTTCCTTTCTTTTGTAATAGATATAATGTTTTGTTAGCCCTTCGAAACAGTATACTTTGGACTTTTGCTTATTGGTCTTTTTTTTTGTAATCTAATGTAAGATGTAAAGACCTCTTTTGTATATTAATAAAAGTATTCACTTTGTTCAGTATCACTCTTCTTCCTTTTAAAGCTTAACTTATTCTTGATATGCCATTTTGTATGCGATGTTTTCATAATTGTACTAGTGGGATGTGACACTCCTATCTATTTGGACCCTTCTTCCCTTAATCTGAGTAGAAGTCTCCATGGTATAGGTTGGGGTGTGACACGGCGAGAGTAGCGGTAGAGCCTAGTTTAGTTTAAATTGTACACCCTTTTGGGTATTATGTTCCTTTTCAAGGCAGAACTAGAAAATGGCGGAAATGAAAAGAATAATTCTTATTTTATTGCACCAAATTGTGTACATTTCCATAGAATTTCAACATACATGATCAGTATTTGACATTAACTCGGCCGTGTAAACCATATTAATTCATGAAACGAAATTTCAATAGCATTAACTCCTATTACCAATCGGCCCTCTCGAGTTTTCTCGATTGGACATTTTCTCTCATGCCTCTAACTTTTGCATAGGATGCCTTTTTCGATTCTCACCCTGTCGAGGCGCATAATTTTAGCAAGGCTGCCTTTTTCGGTTTTCGACCTGCGGGGCATTTTATTCTCTTCTTTTTATTTTATAGTCTTTAGCCGTGGAACCTTTTGAGTCTGTCTATGTTGATCGGTTCCTTAAATTCATTGCCATCATTGTCCGACAGGATTGTAGCTCCTTTTGACAGCAGTTTCTTGAGGTTGAATGGCCCTTCCCAGGTAGGTCTGAACTTTCCTTGAATATCCAGTGCCCCAGGTCTCATTTACTTAAACACAAGGTCTCCCTCCTTTAATGGATGCTTCTTAACCTTCTTTCCAAAGGACCAGGCGAGTCTTTTCTGATAGACCTGGTTGTTGTAGTAGGCTCTCAATCTGCTCTCGTCCAGCAGGTTCAGATGTTGCAGCCTTTGCTATGCCCATTCAGCTTCAGGAATCTGGGCCTCCATGACTGCCCTTAATGATTTGAGCTCTACCTCAACTTGCAGCACTGCTTCTGTCCCATCTACCAGAGAGTACGTCGTGGCACCCGTAGATGTTCTAACCGTTATCCTATAACCCCAAAGCGCGAAAGATAACTTTTTCGCCCAATCTTGCTAAGTCTAGACCATTTTGGCTAGGATCTTTTTGATGTTCTTATTAGCGGCCTCTACTGCTGCATTGGCCTGTGGTCGGTATGGAGAAGACTTGTGATGCTCAATCCGATACTTCTCGAGTAATTTCCTTGTTTCTCCCATAAATTGGACCCCGTTATCAGACACTACATGATGCGAAAAGCCGTATCTGCAAATCAAGTTCTTCTCAATGAACTTTGCCATATCCCGTGCATCAATCTTCTTAAAAGACTCCACCTCTACCCATTTGGTGAAGTAGTCGATGGCGACTATAATGTATCTGTGCCCATTGGATGCTGTAGGACAGATCTCCCCAATAATATCTATTCCCCAGGCTGCAAACGGCCAAGGCGACATTAAGCTATGTAGTTCTGACATTGGCAGGTGTCTCAAATCCACATATTGTTGGCACAGCTGACACTACTTCACGTACTTTGAGCAATCATTATCCATGGTGAGCCAGTAAAACCCTTGCCTCATGATTTTCTTTGCCAGCGTCAACCCATTCATATGAGCTCCACACACACCTGTATGAGTTTCTTCTATTACTTTCGGGGCCTCCTTTTCATCCAGGCACCTCAACTGAATGTCGTTGGCCTGTCTCTTGTACAATGCGCCGTTTATGCATATGAACTGAGTAGACAGCTTGCGAATCATTCTTTGGTCTTTTTCAGTAGCTTCTTCCGGAAATGTCGCGCTTTCCAAGTAGTTTATGATATCGAAATACCACGGCTTTCTATCCGCTACCTCTATTTTAAAGCTAGGACTCCTAGAACTAGAGATTAGAACTGGCTTCATGGCTACTCCTTCCGGATTGTCCCACATTGACACTAAAGTTGCAAGCACGTCAGCCAATCGATTTTCATCCCTTGGCATGAAATGGAACGTACAAGTCTCAAACCGACTGCTTAGCTCCCTCATGTATTCAATATACGGTACTAATCATTCTTCTTTGATAGCCCATTCTCCCTAAATCTGGTTGATTACGAAGGATGAATCTCCAAACACTTCCACATCCTTTGCCTCCAAGGCAATTAAAGCTTATAATCCGAAAGTGCATGCCTTATACTCAGCTTCATTGTTAGTGGCACTATACCTCAACTTTTTGGCTAACGGGAGTTTCTCGCCATCCAGGGTTGTCAAAATAACTCCTACTCCTGCCCCTTTATTGTTAATATCCCCATCGAAGTGTAGTTGCCAACCTTGAATAGAGATTGCTGCTATATTTTCATCAGGAAAATTGAATTCAAGTGAATCGCCCTGGATGGGATGATCGGCCAGAAACTCAGCTACTGCCCGCCCCTTGATAGTCTTCTGAGTAATATACTTAATATCGAATTCTTATAGTAGCAACAGCCACCTGCCCATTTTTCCTAACAGAGACGGTGCTTCCTGTAAGTACCTTAAAGGATTCTGCTTTGCCACTGCCTGCACCTTGTAAGAGTGGAAGTAGTGTGTCAATTTCTTAGAAGCCCAGATAACAGCAAGATAGATCTTCTCCACCTCAACATACTTGATCTCGTACTCCAAGAACTTCTTACTAAGGTAGTAAATGGCAAATTCTACCCCAAACTTGTCCTCTTGAGCCATCATGGCACCTACGGAGCTGTTTTCTATGGCAAAATACAGGATCAAAGGTTTATTTGGTCGCGGTGGCCTTAGCACAGGTGGGTTTAACAGGTATTCTCTGATAGTATCGAAGGCCTTATGACAATCCTCATTCTATACAACAGGTTGGTTCTTCCTGAGGAGCTTGAAGATTTGCTCGCATATTGAGGTGAGCTTTGCAATGAACCGACTAACATACTGTAACTTACCTAGGAAACTTCTTACGTCCTTTTCTTTTTACGGCACTAGCATTTCTTTGATAGCTTTAACTTTGTCCGGGTCAATCTCAATTCCCCTATGGCTAACTACGTGTCCCAACAACTTTCCTGATGTGACCCCAAAGATGCACTTCTTAGGATTCAATCGAAGGTTATACTTGCTGATCCTTTGGAAGAACTTCTCCAATGCTTCAAAATGGCCTTCTCTTGTGTCTGATTTGATCATCATATCATCGACATATGCTTCCACTTCCTTATGAATCAAATCACTTAGGATCTTGGTTGCCATCCTCTGATAGGTAGCTCCTACATTCTTTAGACCAAAAGGCATTACTCTGTAGGCGTATGTCCCCCATTCTGTGATGAAAGCCGTCTTGATCCTATCAATTATTTTGTTGAGAATTTGATTATAGCCCGTATATCCGTCGACGAAGCTATACATTGAACAAATAGCGGCACTATCTATCAGCACATCTATATGGGGTAACGGGAAATCATCCTTCGGACAGGCCTTGTTCAGATCCCGATAGTCCACACATACCCTCACTTTTCCATTCTTTTTAGCCACAGGGACTACATTGGCTAGCCACGTGGGATACTGCACCTCCACCAGAAACTTAGCTTCAATCTGTTGTCGAATCTCTTCTTTTACCTTATCTGCCCATTCCGGCCTAAGCCTTCTCAGCTTCTGCTTCACAGGTTTATGATCTGGATATGTCGGAATAGCGTGTTCTATAATGTCCCGATCAATTCCTGGCATGTCCTCGTAGGTCCAGGCAAAGACTTTTTCATATTTTTTTAGTATTCTATCAAATTTTTCTCTTTCCTTAGGAGTTATATTTGATGCTATCAAGATTTCTTTCTGGTTTTTCGATGTTCCAAGATTAAATAGAGTAGCAGCAGAAGAATCAATATCAAATATGGATGGAATATGATCATGATCATGCATATCGAAATTATCAGAAACATCGCACAAGTAAGCAAAATCATTCATTTCATTAATAAAATTAAAATTGTCATTTACATCATTAAAAAGTTCAGGAATGAAAAGACAATCTAAACCGTTTTCTTCCTCTTCTCCCATCGGGTCTGTCACTGCTGATGGTCCTGCATCACCCTGGTTGATCGGAGGCTCTTCATCCATCTCTTGAATAGCTTCTTCTATCTTTCCTTTCCCTTTGACATGAGCGACCACCATAGCCTCGGTCACAACTTCCTCGAGCTCTTCTCTGTCCCAGACAGCTCCATTGGTTAAGACCTCCTCATCCCAAAAGACTTCAACTGGCTTGATCACCTCGACGTCCCAATCATAAACATCGCTGAATACCTCAAATCATGGCACAATTCTTCCGTCGACCCACTGAGGCTCGGCTTCCCCGGTATAAGCGCAAACTATTGATGCTGGCACAAAACTTTCCCAAATGTCGGAATCTCCTTTGCTGGCTTAACTTCTCTCTGCACCTCTCCTTCGTAGCCCAAGCCCTTTTTATCTTTTTGACCCCTAATGGCGATGACATATGGCATCCCTTGGCAATTCTTACCCAATTCAGCACCCGGAAGAAACGACATCCTTTTCATCGTAGCTAGCACTTGAGGGCTTCCTCCCATTGTCTCTTCTTCATTAATCATGGCCACATGGAATCCACTAAAAGGCTGCTTCGCTATCTCGAGTATTGACACCTGATTCTCTCTTGCAGCTTTGATGGTCACCACTTGCCCTTCATGTGGTATCTTGACCATCTGGTGAAGTGTAGAGGGAACACCTCCCAACTTGTGGAACCACGGTCTCCCCAACAATGCCGAAAAATTGGCCGGAATAGGCAGGACTACAAATTCTACTTCAGTCTCCACTGGTCCTGTCTTGACCACCGTCTTGAAAGTCCCTGAGGCATGTCGGCGAGAGTTATCATAAGCTGTGATCGTCAAATCCGACTTGGCTAACATGTCTTCCGTCACTCCAAAGGCCGCCATGGCTACTTGTTGGCACAGGTTGATTGATGACCCGTCGTCCACCATCACACAAGAAGTGTGCTTTTGATTGATCTGAGCCCGAATGAACAAAGGGCGATTGTGGTTATGGCCTTCTACCGGCAAATCGGCATTTGTGAACACCACATCACCGCTTCCAATAGCTCAGTGGGAAAAATTGTTATAGCCACAGTCATCTCGCATAGGGCTTCTACCAATCTCTGCCTATAGGAGGGGGATTACCTCAGTAGATCCCAAATGGAAATTTGAGCCGGTGTCTTCTGCAGCTATTTCACTATCTAATCTCCTTCCGATTCCTTCTCATTCTCTTTCTGACCTCCCACTGGCTCCTGAGGCCTTGCTACTTCCGGCGCTACTCTCCCACTGCGGGTCATTGCTCCTACCTTCATTTTTCCTTTTTGCTCTTCCGCTTCTTCCTCCTCTGAACCCCACTGGTCAGGGAACTCAACACCTTCATCATCATTATCACTTCCACTTTCACTAGTGGACCAGCAATCGATCACTGCAGCGGGCATCCCTTTTTCACTCACCTCATGGAGGTTTGTGACAGCAGTGTTTACATCGTCGCTGTATAACTCATTCAAGACAAACCCTTCAGGTAAACTAGAACCAATAATGAACACAGGCGGGGGCACCTTTTTATACCCTCTTTCTTCTAGCCCTCCCTCTTCTCGGGATCCGTAATCTGCTTTGAATTTATTAAGACTTCAATTGCGTACCTCAAAGCTTTGCACCCATCTGTCAAATGACCTGTGTGTTGATAGTAAGCATAATATTCATCATCATTGTGGCCCGGCGTACCCTGATTCCTGGCAGGTATAGGTGGTAATGGTTGTAACTTCCCCTCCTTTATCAGCCTTTTCAGAACCCATGATAAGGACCTCCCTAAGTTTGAAAAATGTCTCGTAGTTGCGTCAGCAGCGGATACCTCAACTGTCCTTCTCGCACTATTGCTAGGACCTGCTGGCCTACTTGTCGCCTGACAAACGTTCCCCTTCTTGGCATAGTTTTCATTATTTGCTTTTCGGGCCAGGTATTCTCCCTGTGCTTCGATGGCTATATCCTTCAAGGACTCCCAGTCTCGTAATCCTTTCATTTTCAACCCTTCTCTCAGATACGGACTTGCATTCTTGATGAATAACCTAATCTGGTCCTGAGTCTCCGGTTTCTTTCTCATTTCCATCACTCTGTTCCTCCAGCGGGTTAAGTACTCTTGAAAAGATTGCCAGCCTTCTGTTGCAACAATTCTAGATCTTTGAGGGTCACTTCCATCCTCGTGTTATAATCATAATGCTTCAAAAACTCCTCCATGAGCAAATCCCAGTCTTCTTTGGTTCTGCGGTCAAGGCTGTGATACCAATCTATAGCCGGGCCAGTCAGACTTAAACAAAAGTACTCCACCTTCTGTCTCTTCGTCACGGTAGTCCCCTTCATAATCAATGAATATTGCTTCACATGGCCAGTTGGGTCGAAGGTGCCATCAAACTTGGGGACGTCTGGCATCTTGAAATTATATGGGATCGGATCCTCCCCTTCTAGCTCCTTATCTTCAGGATTCATTCCTTGACCCCTACTTAACATTCGGGCCATCGCCTCGAATTTCTCCTCCATTTTCTTTCAAATGGTTTCCTCTGACTGGGGCGCTTTTCCCCTTTCTGGCATAATGCTATCCTCATAATCTTCATCTCCACGGTCATCCTCTAACCTCTGAACCCCCGATGCTACTGACCTTAAATCTACCGGCGGTGGTCGGATCTCTTCTTGCCTCTCTTCTTTATCCTCCCCCCATTCATTTTGTCTCATAGGAGCAGGAGGCGGGTTCTGTTGAGCAGTGTGCTGGGCCATTGTGGCCATCATGTTCATCATTCGGCCCTCCAACTCCTCAAACCTTCGGCCAACCTCTTCTACAATCAAAGCCCTGGTGGCATCATTCCCTCTTGGTGAGTTAGCCATCTCTGAAATGGCGCATCTGGTCTCTGAGTGAGTCTCCGAGAAATTCTCCCTTTCTGGCAGCTCAGACACAAGATTTTGGATCAGTCATCCCATAGGTCCTCTCATCCACCTGGGCTGATCTATGATCACTGCAGAGGCAAGGAGTCAGAATGATGCATGAATGCAATGAAATGCATGATCGTGATATGCAACACCCACAAATCACATGCAAGCAGATAGGTCCTTCCACCCTTTTTACTCCCACACACGCGGTCATAGTCTCTTTCCTAGGCAGGATTAGCCCATGGGTCAACAGGGAACCTGATGGACATGCATGGTGCGTGGCAAAAAATCGGCAACATAACATTCCTATACTAATGCACAAGCGCATGGATAGTTATTATTACATATTTAAGTAATCCAAATACATCGACATGGCCCTACCGGGGCATGAAAGCCATTGGCTAGGTAACTAGACAAGACATTTGGACTTACCCAATACATAAGGATCCATACAGCAGGCACCGTATTATGGTTCAAATCACCTAAGGGAAGTATTTATGGCCATTACATGAGCTTCGGTCAAGGGTGGTGTTGCTTTAGGTCTACCCAAGCATGGTCCTTGCCAATCGGTCTAGCTCATCGCGAGCGTAATGACCGATTGGGTCTCCATTTTATATTCCAAATGGTATGAGGCTTGGGCTAGTGATTATCCTTAACACTTCCCTACATTGAGTGAATGTAGGGTTATGCTTTGGGAATGCGCCGAGGTTTAGAAGGGACCAATCTGGTGTAATCTAAGGCTCTAATGGGATGTAATGGAAATTTGAGAGAAAGTGAATTTACAAACTAAAACTCAATTGTAAATTTTAATCAAGGTATTTTCAAATCAAAGTCTCAAACCAGTCCCCAGCGGAGTCGCCACTGTGACGCGCGCCGAACCCCGAGGGCGCCCTTGACCGCCCACTTGAGGGCGATCGGGCAAGTGAGGTTCGTTGACAACTTGCAACGAATTACAAGTGCGTCTATTTTGGGCAACAAGGAGGCTTCATGGAGTCACCACCCAATAAGACATTGGAAAAGTTGGTCTTGCCTCAGTGAGCCTAAGACGGCGCATATTTCCATTTTGGGCAAGCCAAAGGGGTCTTGGAGGTAATCACCTCAATAGAACATTGGGAATGACCCTCTAACCCTATGGAGCCTAGGATTCATAAAGTCATTTGACACAAGAGGTGTCTTGGAGGTCTCGTTCCAATGAGTGATCGGATAGACCTCTCGCCTCGTTGAGTCCAAAGACCAGAGATGGGTTCGGGACTTTTCATCTATTTCTGCCTCGATTAATTTTACAATTAAATTTTGAGCTTATTTGTTCACCCTCTCTCCACACGGTGCAATTGAATTAAAGGCTCAATTTTTCATGTCAAAAGCGTTAATAAATAAATAAAACAAGAATAAAAATAAAATTCCAAAATAAATTACAATAATACTAGGAGCGGAATACAACTCCCATTTATAAAAGTGCGATGCATACATAAAATGGGGAATTCATTTATTTTGAGGACTTTGGTCCTCGCATGCCTTTAATATGAAGACGATTTTTATGTCACATTTTCATTGGCTAAAATAGGACTTTGGTCCTTTATTTTGCAAAAATCACCAAATTAATTAATATAAGATATTTGTCCATTTTTATTTAACGCGAAATAAAACAATTTACATAAACATAAAGATAAATAAAAATAAATGCGTAATTAAATAAATAAGTGGCAAAGTGATAAAGGATTAAACCAATTGGAGTCTTCCATGTTGTGCATGATAACACCCTCTCAAGCTCAAACCATCCTAAGGACCAAACATTACAATCTCACAAAATAACCAATAATATTAATATTTATAAATAAAGCAAGAGTAAATGTGAATGAAGATTAAAATCTAAAATTAAATAAAAACTACTGATATTTAAAAAAAAGGAAAAGAAAAGATTTTGAAAATAAAATAAAAAAGCTAATAATAAAAGGAGATAAGTAATAAAAGAATAAAATAGCTTTAGAAACTAGAGGTAGAACCCAGGGACGGCCATAAACGATTGACCGACGGGCATCCCTGGGGTGACCGGCGGGTAATAAGTGCACCATTTACGTGCCGTCGCTCAGCCAAGAGACGGGCGCCGGTGACCTTATTTCCCGTCGGTCACCTCTGTTCTTCAAAAAAAAGTAAGAACAAGACTTTTCACAATTTCAGAACAAGATGATTTTTTCCCACACCAAAAACCAAAAATAAATGCAAATATTTAAAATAAATTAAACGGAACGTATGTCCAGAATATTTACCCTCGGATTTTACCTTTTAGGATGGATTTTCACATGATTCGAGTCCCATACGCTTTATGAGAAATGAGCAAAAACCAAGAAAAGAAATTTTGGTTTTTCTTTCTTGATAATCACCAAAAATGTTCAGATGTGGGAATCTATAAATATTGATGGGAAACTAATCAATTTTAGCTCCCTTGAATTAATTAGATTCACCAAATCAAAATAAAATTAAAATAAATAAATTTTTAATGAGATGAAAAGGCTAGAATTAATAATCAGAAATAGATTTTTAGGGTAAAAAGTAGCTAAATTCGTCCAACCCCCAAAATGATTCAAAAAACCCCTTTTTATATTATTTTTTCCCAAAACCCTACGACCGACGGGCGTCGGGAGTCCACCGATGGGCGTTTGTTGAATCCTTTTTCCTATAGGAAACAGGATTCATTCCGACAGGCGCCGGAAGTCCACCGATGGTCATCGGCTAAATCTTTTTTCCTATTGGAAATAGGATTCAACCGACGGGAGCCGGAAAGCCACAGACGGGCGTCTGTGGGAGGACACGGAACTTCCCAGCGAGCGACGGACGGTCCATAAACGATGAGCTAGCCGCCGATGGAGAAAAAAAAACTTCCTTTGAAGCCCAAAAACTCCCAATTTCCTTTTCTCATTACTGAAAATAAAAAATCCATATTTTTCGTGAATCTAGAGGACCAAAGTCTTCGAATTTCATCCGCTTATTCGGAATCAGAAATCGATTTCTTCATTGGGTAATCTCTGATCTGGACTGCCTTGAGACACGGTGCTTACACCCTCCTTTTTAGCCTCTATTGCATAACACAAGTAGGCTACACACCATTTTCTAATAAGTCTCTTAGCTGTAGTGGCTAAAATTACATCAGAAAGGAAATCTGTTCTCTCACCCACAATAAGTATCTCCTGGTCATCTGCAGTCTTTAGTGTCACTCTTTTTCTTTTACAGTCAACAGTGGCATGATGAGTGGATAACCAGTCCATACCCAAAATCACATCAAACTCTCAAAAGGGGAGGTCAATGAAATCAGCTAAGAACATAAAACCCTGGGCACTAACTGGACAATCTTTATAAACCTTATTTACTACCACACTATGGCTCATAGGATTACTCACTAAGATATCCTGGTCTAACTGACAATTATGCAATCCCTTATTCCGTGCAATATTAGTGCTAATATAGGAGTGTGTGGAACCAGGATCAATTAAAGCATAAACTGAATGAGAGAATAAGGAGAATTTACCAACTATGACGTATAGTGCATCTTCCTGCTCTTGGGCTCTAACAGCATAAGTGCGTCCAGTGGCACAACCATGAGGTGGCAAAACTGAAGGGCTAGAAGCTGTCTATGGAGGAGCTGCTCCCCTGCCACAACCTCTCTGAGGAGCTTAACCAGTACCTAGACTTAGTGATGTTGCTGTGGATGGCTGAGTGTAGACACCGGGTCCCGAGTCAGGTTTAAAAAAAATGGCAATGGCAATTTTGGGTCCTTGATAATTCCACTAAAAAAAAATGAAATTAATCAGTTAGTTAATTTGTTAATGTTATTGGGTAATTAAAATGTATGCAAAATTAAAATTAGGATTAGTTAGTTAATTAGCTAATATTATAGGATAATTAAATTGGAAAAAAGAAAATAAATATAGGGTTTAGTTAGATAAAATATATGTGATAATTTAAGTAGATTAATTAAATTAAAAAGGTAGAAAAATATTGAGTATTTAATTAATAGAGTGTTTAATTAATTAGTTGTGTAATAATTTTGGTAAATTAATTAAATTAAAATGGAGGAAATTGTTAGAGGAACCAAGTTTAACCTAATTAGGGAATACAAAAAGAAAGAGATAGGAAATTAAAGGGAGCTCTCTCGGCAGACCAAGAAAAGAAAGAGAAAGAAAAAAGAAGAAAATAGAAAGAAAAAGAGGAAGAAAGGGAAGAACAGAGGGAGAGCTCAGCTGGGCAAAAGAAAAAGGAAATCAAAAGAAGAAATAAGAAGAGAAAGAGGAGACACAGAGCAAGAAAAAAAAAAGACCAAAAATGAATGGAAAATAAAAGGGAAATAGAAAGAATAGGAGAGAAGAGAGGAGCAGCCACGGGAACCGAAGACACCGTAGAGAAGAGAAAAAGAAGAAAAGAGAGAGGAAGGAGGCGAGGCCTCCGCCGGCCAGCCCCGGTGCCGAACCGCCGCACGCGCCCAGCCGGAGTGAAGAGGAGACCTGGACAAAGCCGATGGTGGTCGCCGATCAGCCGCAGTCGCCGGCGTGGAGGAGATCGGTGAGGGAAGAAAGGACACTGCCGACGAGACTTCTGGCCTACTCCGGTGACCTTACGGCGCGTTACCGGCGGCGATGGACTCCCAGCGTTCCGATCTACCTCGCGGTGGTGGAGGTGTCGACCACTGACGGCCTCCGGTGGCTCCGGCGAGGGAAATCCGGTGAGTCCTATTTATATTTATTTATTTTAAATATATTATTATTATTATTATTAATTAATTAATTAATATTAATATTAATATTATTATTATTTTGGTTATTTATTATTATTATTATTATTATTCTGTTTTATTATAATTATTATATATTTATTTATGTTTATTATTATTATTATTATTATTATTATTATTATTATTATTATCTTTTATTATTATTATTATTATTACTATTACTATTACTATTATTATTATTATTATTATTATTATTATTAATATTATTATTATTTGTGTGGTGTTTATTTAATATTCAATTTTTAGTATTATTGTTATTATTATTAATTAATTTACTAGTTTACATTATTATTATCTAATTTATTTGATTTATGCATTATGGTGTTATCTTAATTATAATTGTTATTAGTATTAATTAATTTACGTTTATTTTACTTTCCTTGCTATTATTATGCTTATTGTCATTATTTATTGTGTTTATTATTATTATTGTATATATATTTAGTTGATGCTATTTATTATTGTGTTTTGTTATTACTTTAACATTGTTATCATTATTTTTATTTTTATTATTATGGTTAAATTAATATTGTCATGATTATTACTGTTGGTTATAATTGTGGTGTTATATTATTATGGTTATTTATGGTTATTAATGTTATCCTTTTATGATTATTTTATATTATGATTATTGTTGATATTATTATGGTAGTGTGATTATTTTTATTATCCTCATTAATGTTATTATTATCTTAATTATTGTGATTAATATTATCTTGACTATTATTATCATATTGTACTATTATTGTTATTATTATAGTTATTACCACTTTATCTGTTTATTACCATTGTATGCTTACTTATTTTGTATCATTGTTTCATTATCATTATATTGCTTTATCCCTATTATTTTTGATTGGTATCATTGACATTTTTATTTGTTTCGTTATTATTGTTATTATTCATTGCTACTATTATTATTAATATTATTTAATTTATATATATTAGTATTATTATTTTATGATATTATCGCAAACATTATTATTTTTATTTCATTATTATGATTGTCATTTATGTTTCATATCCATTAATTATATTCCATTATTTTATTTTTATTACACCAAATTAACTATCAATTTATTTCTTTAATCATTTGTTTAATTAGTTATTCATCTATCAATTTATTTACCATTTAACTTAATTTAATCTATTATTAACTTTAATCATTTTTAATTATTTTTTTGAATTTGCTTTTATCCAAGTATTTATTTATTTGTTTATCTATATTTATCTTTATTTCGGATTTTTTTGGTACTAATGTGTTTATTTATTTTGTGAGATAACATTATTTGTTGTTGGGATGGCTTGGATGTGAGATGGTGGCGTTGGCCAAATATTGAACATTCCCACCCGATTTAATCCTTTTAACCTTGTCTTTTATTTTATTTTTTTATCTTTATTATTCATTATTATTTTATGTAAATTATTTTATATCATTGTAATAAAAATGGATTAATGTTTTATAGTAATTAATTTGGATTTTTTTGTAAAATTAAGGACCAATGTCCTGTTCGCATTCAATAAATTCTTCACTAAAAATCGCTTTTATAATAAATGCATGCGAGGATCAATGTCCTCACCATTAATGAATATCTCGATTTATGCATGATCTGTATTTTATTTACAATGGGGGTTGTATTTCGCCCCTAGTTTTATTGTAATATTTTTACATGTGCTTTATTTTACTTATGCTTTTACCGCTTTTCTTAAATATACGTTGTGCGCTTTAATTAATTGCATTAAATGTATGTGAAATGGGATGAAATAATAAATTCAAAACTCGATTATAAACTTAACCAATGTATGAATAAATTAGAAGTCCCGAACTCACTCTGGTCTTTAGGGCTCAATGAGGCAAGAGGTCTAGGACTTCCAAGACACCTCTTGAGTCTCACCAAAAGACTTAAATTTACAATCCTAGGCTCTAGGGGGTAGAGGCTGAGGCCTCTAAGATCTCTCTGGCTAGCCCAAAATGGATATGTATGCGCCGTCTTAGGCTCGCTGAGGCTAGATGACCCTTCCCAATGTTCTATTAGGTGGCGACTCCAAGAAACCTCATTGTTGCCCAAAATAGACGTACTTGTAAATACCTTACAAGTTCCAATGAACCTCTCCTGATCACCCTAAAGCGGGCTTTCGGGAGGCCACGAGGTTCGGCGTGCGTCACAGTGTCGACTCCACTGGGGATATCATGAGACTCTGCTCCGGAAGTACTTTTTGTTAATATAATGTAAATGGGTTTTGAATCAAGAAATTTTATCTCTTTTCAAAAAATTTGCATTGCTTCCATGCTAGAGCCTTAGAATTATGCTAGTTGGTCCCCATTTTACTCCGGTGCATTCCCGAAGCATGACCCTATGTTAACTCAATGTAGGGAAGTGTTAAGGACAATCACCAGCCCAAGCCTTGTACCGTCATAGTATATCAAATGGTGATCCGATCGGTTATTACGTTCGTGATAAGCTAGACCTGTTGGCAGGGACCATGCTTGGGTAGCCTTAAAATATCATCACCTTAGACCAAAGCCCATGCAATGGACATAGATACTTCCACTAGGTGGCATGCACCATAATACGTTGCTTGTGTAGTGGGTTATTGTGTATTGAATAAATCCAAATAAATTTAGATGTTCACTCGTTAAAGGTTTTCATACCTTGAGGGGCATGTTTTCGTTTATTCGGATTGTTTAAATACATGATAGCCAAAAATTCATTTGCATACGCATTTAATAATGAGAGTTTATGCTTCGCAGTACGCCGTACGTGCTCATTGGGTTCCCCGTTAACCCATGGGTCAAGCCTACCTAGGGAAAGAGCCCGCACGACCTCCTGTGTGATAGAAATAGGGTTGGGAGGAATTTTTTTTTCTTGTGTGTGTATTTGTGCTTGTACGTTCTTTTATGAGTAATAATAGTAAATAAAACACATGCATCTTGTCTCATATATAATTCTTTCCATACAATAATAGAACCTGTGCACTCTGTATATAAAATTGCCTGTATTATAATTTGTGAATATGAACATAACATGTATTTGTCCTGCATGTATATACATAGCAGCGCTTGTCACGACTCACACTAACATTATGACATCCATAACATCCATCATGCACCACAACCAGTACATACAGCCTACATCCCTGAACGTACGTATCGACATGCGTCATAACATGCACAGACATGTTTCCATTATGGTATAAAAAAATCAAAAATCAATAAAAATAATAAATACATTTACCATGTATCATAGCATGTATATATCAGTATGCTCACATTACATATGTACATAAATATTGTGTGCCGGAATAAACATATATCACTGCATGTCATAGCGTGCACACATTAGAATACATCTTTAGGTTGGCCATTGTGACACCTTGCACCTTTCACTTTGTGTGCCATGTTGTGAACAGGCATTATCATGCACGAATTATGCCATGTATATATGAATCCTGCATCGTCTATGTTAGTAATTGTATATACCAATGTATGTCTGGCATTTACATACCACCAAGTATACATTGTCACACCCCGTTTGCCCCCTAGTAGTATGAGTCTGTCTGTGTGAGCATCTATTTGCATGTGTTCGGCATATCATAAGGGTATTTCAGTAAAAATGCATGTTTTTAGGGTTTTATTAGCATATGGATGTATGTTTGGCATTAGAGTGTGAATTAATTGGGAAATGATTATGTGCATTTGAGCATATCATATTAGGGTGTTTTAAGTTGGGAGTGCATAGTGTGTGTGTTCATACCATTGTAGGGTGTGCATTAGTTGGGAGTGCATTGGGTGTGTTTAGTGCATGCTTGTTGGGTGTGAGTGGTTAGTTTTCACCAATATGAAATTGACACATGTTTAGGGCAAAGAAAAGAAAAAGAAAAAGAAAGAAAAAGGGGAAAAATGCAGAATGTATTCTCCTTCACGTTTTTCCCTTTCTTCATCTTCTTCTTCCTTTTCTTTTCTCCAAGAATCCTAGTGTGGATTCAAGTCTTGTTGGTTGAATTAATCATCTCATTGCATTCTTTTGGTAAGTTATTGCATTCCCCATCTTGTTTTCCATTTGTTCTTCTTCTTTTTAATTTCTAGGTTTAGATTTAACTTAGGGTTTGCATTTTTTTGGGTGTTCTTTGATGTGTTGTGCTTAGCTGAGGCTCCTCGCGATCCTAAGGACAAAGAGATTGCTGGGAGTAGTGGAGCTAAGTAATTTGAAGCTAAGGATTTCAGGTTAGGGATTTTGTTTGAGAAATTTGCTTGAATTTGAACTTACTGTAATTTTTAGGGTTTGTGTTCTTGAGAGACTTGGATATGTTTATGCCTGATTTTGGTGGTTTTGATTGCTGGATTAAGTTGTATTTATGCCGTTTATAATGTATGGGAAATCTACTGGAAGGTAAGATGAGATTTGTATTGTTTTGAGTCATTTTGGAATCGATTTTTGGTGTTCTGTGAATTCTGGGAACGAAAAATCACGATCCTAGTGAATTTTCGTTTCCAAAGTGTGTGTGGTGTGACCAGCTAAGGGAGGCCAGTCACGAGTGGTGACTTCCAGTCGCGACTCGTGACCAGCCATAGGAGGCCAGTCACGAGTGGTGACTGCTAGTCACTACTCATGACCAGCCAAGAGTGGAGGCCAGTCACGAGTATTGACTGCGAGTCACGACTCGTGACCAGCCAAGAGAGGAGGCCAGTCACAAGTGGTGACTGCCAGTCACGACTCGTGACCAGCGAAGTGAGGAGGCCAGTCACGACTCGTGACCAGCGAAGTGAGGAGGCCAGTCACGTGTAGTGACTGCCAGTCACGACTCGTGACCAGCCAAGTGAGGAGGCCGGTCACGAGTTGTGACTGCTAGTCACGACTCGTGACCAGCCAACCTTGTTTGTCACCTCTGTTCGGCCTATTTTCTGAAATTTTTGCCTAGTTTTAACTAAAATGAATTTCGTATCTCTTCTGAATTGACTTATACTACTGTATGATACATGTCATGATTTTATATGCTTTTATATGAGTAATACCATGATTCTTCAGATGAATTGTATGCTGTACTTTGGAACATGAATTGAATGACGCATAACCTGCTAGAGTCAAGTAAGTGGATAGTTAGGCATGCCCAATAGAGTCTTTTAGCTGCAGCCCTCAGTTCAGTTCGGACCCCGATCAGGTCCCTGTTAGGTTCCTCGCGAACCCCTCAGTATTTGGATCTTGTTTAAGGTCCCCTCAGTAAAAAGATTGTGTTAATGATAAAAATGAAATGACTTTTGATTTGTACCTGTGAGGTACCCTCAGTAATCGATTCGTACCCGTAAGGTACCCTCAGTACACTCGTTATCCACTACCTCGAGTCAGCAGGTGTTCGATTGGTTGGCTCTGCTCTTATATGACTATATAAATGTGATATCTGAATGAGTATAAGGATGAGATGTATGTTCAATTATTTTTGAAATGGATATGAATTTGAGATGCGGAATGTATGGCTTTAATTTGTGAGCATGTTTATATGAATTATGTTATGAACAATTGCATATGCCATTGTGAATGTGTTATGCCTTGACGACCATTGTGAGTGGCCGTCCATATCATATGTTTGTTTCCCCACTAAGCGTTTATCGCTTGCACCGTATTTTTATCTGTGCAGGTGCGGAAGGAGTTTTGCTTTAAGAGAGTCGCCGCAGTCAAGCCAACACAGAAGGTTTTAGTGTAGGGCTTAGCTTTTGGTAATCTTTGATGATTCTTTTTGTATAGAACTCTCTTATATCAGTTTTGTTATAGCTTCCACTTTTGTACTTATATTTTGGTTATGTAATATCTTTTATTTCAGCTAGTTTGATCAGAACATTATTTTAATGGTTTGTTATATTAATGCATGATCAGCTATTGCTTTCTTTTCCCTTAAAGTTTTTATTTATCCCGTATTTCAGTATGTATGTTATGAAAGAATGTATGATTTGCTTTGTATCTGTTGGTGGCACCTTGACTCATACAGCATCTCACTCCTTATCAGATGGGATCACATACGTATGGGTAGGGGGTGTTACTATTTTTTGTATCAGAGCCCCGATTTAGGCATTTCTGGGTGTGATTTGTTTTTTTGATGTGTGGAGGTGTATAGATGTATATGTGTCTAGATCTGTGTTGGCTGATGCGGTTGTTTCTTATTTGTTTAGATGGCTTCTAACTCTGCTCGTGGATCACTTGAGGAGTCCGCCGAGAGTGTGAACCCTCAAGCAGTAGATCCATCAATTTCTGTGTTGGCTCAGCATGCTAGGGTCCAGCCCAAGGCCGCATCCATGCCTTTTGAGGCTATGTTCAGATTATCACAGGACATGGCTAGGGTCTTGGAGAGAGTGACTGCTCCTAGAGCCCCCATAGAGAACTTGAGAAGGGCTGGTGTTGAAGACTTTTATGGCACAGGTTTGGATGAGTCTAATTTAGCTGAGAAATGGGTAGACAAAGTGAAGCGTGCTTTGAGGGAAGTCCGGTGTGCTCCCGACCAGCAGGCAGAGTGTGCACTGGCTTTACTGCAAGGGTCCGCTTATGAATGGTGGGAATTGGTTTGTAGGCATCCTCAGCTACCGGATCCGATTACTTGGGATTTCTTTAAGGAAGAGTTCACGAAGAAGTACATAACTCAGACTTATAGGGATGCTAGATGGGCACAGTTTTTGAGTTTGAAACAGAGGGCCATGTCAGTTTCAGATTATGAGAAAGAGTTTAATCGGTTGTCTCGCTATGCTCCGCGTGGGGTTATGACAGATGATTTCAGATGCAAGCATTTTGAAGCAGGGTTGAACGAATCTTTGAAGATTGCTTTGATTTCTTTGATGTGTATAATTGGGGTAAGTTACTACCTGATAGTAGATGCTGTTATGAGGGCTGATTGGTCAGAATTTGTGCTGAGAGAGAGGGCTCAGAGGAGGAACCCTTCTCGCGGAGGATCTTCTTCTTCATCCTCGGGTAAGAGATCAAGGAACCCGCAAGATGAGTCATCATCTGGCCCAGCTACTAGAGGTAGAAGATAGGGTTCTGCAGCTGTGTTAGGTTCTGGTAGAGGTGGTAGACCTGAGACTACATCGGTATGTCCTCATTGCAGTAAGACTCATCGGGGTGACTGTAGGTGGCTCTCTGGTGCGTGCTTCAAGTGTGGGAGCCCTGACCATCTTTTGGCTAGTTGTCCGAGATTGTATAAGGATTCAGGTTCCCAGAGAGAGGCCAGCAGGGTTGGTTCGAATGCTACTCAGGCTACCTGTGGTAGAGGTAGAGGTAGAGGTCGAGGTGGTCGACCTAGAGAGGGTGCTGCATCAGAGACAGTGGAGCGTCAGTTGCCAGTCACAGCTAGAGCATATGCTGTGCGAGCCAGAGAGGAGCAGGATGCGCTTGATGTTATTGCTGGTAAGTTTCTACTCCATGACACTGAATTGTATGCTCTAATTGACCCTGGTTCCACACACTCATACTTGTGCACAGATATAATTGTTGACAAGTTGCATGTGGTTGATCAGTTAGATTATGAGATATGTGTGACCAGTCCATTGGGGCATAGTGTCAGTGTGAGTAGAGTTTTTAGGAGTTGTCCTTTGTTGGTTGAAGGAGTTGTGTTTCCAGCGGATTTTATTGATTTGCCTTTCAGAGAGTTTGATCTGATTCTGGGTATGGACTGGTTGGGTAAGCATCGGGCTGTAGTTGATTGCCATAGGAAGACAGTTGTGCTTCGGGATAGAGGTCAGTCTCCTGTGTTTATGAAAGGTTTGGGTGCTAGTTCTTTGAATAATGTGATTTCTGCGAAGCAAGCCAAGAGGCTTATCAGGAAAGGTTGTGAGGCTTTTCTAAAGGTCGTGTTGGATTCCAAGAGAGATCAAGTTCAGATTGAGGACATCCCTGTTGTGCAGGAGTTTAGTGATGTTTTCCCTAGCGAATTGCCTGGTTTGCCTCCTGAGAGAGAGGTCGAGTTGTCCATAGAGATTATGCCGGGTACCACACCTATATCGAAAGCACCTTATCGGATGGCTCCTGTAGAGTTGAGAGAACTTAAAACTCAACTACAAGAGTTATTGGATAAGGGATTTATTTGACCTAGCATATCTCCTTGGGGAGCTCCAGTTCTGTTTGTCAAGAAGAAAGATGGATCTCTGCGAATGTGTATCGACTATAGGAAGATCAATAAGGTCACAGAGAAGAATAAGTATCCTTTGCCTAGGATTGAGGATTTGTTTGATCAGCTTCGAGGTGCAGGTGTTTTCTCCAAGATAGATCTTTGGTTAGGGTATTACCAGCTGCGAGTTCAGGATGCGGATGTGGTTAAGACTGCATTTCGGACTAGGTATGGCCACTATGAGTTCCTTGTGATGCCGTTTGGTTTGACCAATGCTCCAGCGGCTTTTATGGACTTGATGAATCGAGTGTTTGGTATTACCAGCTGCGAGTTTAGGATGCGGATGTGGTTAAGACTGCATTTCGGACTAGGTATGGCCACTATGAGTTCCTTATGATGCCGTTTGGTTTGACCAATGCTCCAGCGGCTTTTATCAACTTGATGAATCGAGTGTTTAGGCCATACTTAGATCGATTTGTAGTAGTGTTCATTGATGACATCTTGGTGTATTCTAAGGATGAGAGAGAGCATGAAGAGCATCTCAGATTGGTTTAGCAAGTGTGATTTTTGGCTTCAGGAAGTGTCATTTTTAGGTCACATTGTTTCAGCTAGGGGTATCCAGGTGGATCCGGCCAAGATCGAGGCGATAGTTGATTGGAAAGCGCCTAGGAATGTTCAAGAAGTGAGGAGTTTCCTTGGTTTGGCAGGTTACTACCGTCGGTTTGTTAAGGATTTTTCTGTGATTGCCGCTCCGATGACGAGATTGTTAAGGAAAGGGGTCAGATTTGAGTGGTCAGATAGATGCCAGGCTTATTTTGATCAGTTAAAGCAGTTGCTAGTTGAGGCTCCTATACTTACTCAACCCATCTCGGGTACAGAGTTTGTCATTTATAGTGATGCATCGAGTGTCGGTCTAGTATGTGTGCTGATGCAGGAAGGTAAGGTTGTAGCTTATGCTTCTCGTCAGTTAAAGCCACATGAGAGGAACTATCTGATGCATGACCTAGAGTTGGCGGCTATGATCTTTGCCTTGAAGATTTGGCATCATTATCTATATGGGGAGAAATGTAGGATCTTTACGGACCATAAGAGTTTGAAGTATTTCCTCACACAGAAGGAGTTGAACATGAGACAGCACCATTGGCTTAAGTTGTTTAAGGACTACGACTGCATAGTGGATTATCATCCGGGTAAGGCCAATGTAGTCGCTGATGCTTTAAGTCGAAAGTCAGTTGCAGCTTTGTTCCTAAGACAGTTTAGATGGAGGTTTGATTCAGATGGGGCTTTGATTGCTCAGTTGCGTGTGAGGCCTACCTTGAGACAGAGGATTGTGGATGCTGAGAAGGTTGATGAGAGGCTTCAGCGGTTTGTGCAAGAGGTTAGATCGGGCAAGCAGTCAAAGTTCTCAGTTCAGGATGAGGTGCTTATGTACAGAAATCGTTTGTGTGTGCCAGAGTTTGAGGTGTTGAGGAAACAGCTTATAAGTGAGGCGCATAGTATAGTTTTTACTATGCATCCTGGCAGTGAGAAGATGTATCGGGACATGAAGCAGTTTTATTGGTGGTCCGGTATTAAAAGAGACATCATGGATTTTGTGTCCAAGTGCTTGACTTGTCAGCAAGTAAAGGCTGAACATCAAGTTCCTTCAGGATTCCTTACGCCTTTATCCATTCCTGAGTGGAAGTGGGATGATATCGCCATGGACTTTGTATCCGGTTTGCCTTTGACTCAGAGGAAGCATGACTCAGTTTGGATGATAGCGGATCGGCTTACAAAGTCAGCTCACTTTCTACCAGTTAGAGTGAACTACTTGATGGACAGGTTGGCCAGTATCTATGTGGATGAGATAGTTCGGTTACATGGTGTGCCAGTATCTATAGTGTCGGATCGGGACCCAAGGTTTACTTCTAAGTTTTGGAAAGAGTTGTAAAGAGCTTTGGGCACTAAGTTGAACTTCAGTACAACGTTTCATCCTCAGACAGATGGTCAGTCAGAGCGGGTCATTCAGATTCTAGAGGATATGATGAGGGCTTGTGCTTTGGACTTTCTGGGTAGTTAGGACAGATTTGTGTCGCTTATGGAGTTTGCCTACAATAATAGCTATCAGTTGAGCATCGGTATGGCACCGTATGAGGTTTTATATGGTCGGCAGTGTAGGACTCCGGTTTGTTGGACCGAGCTATCCGAGAGATCAGTGATTGGGCCAGAGTTGGTTAGAGATACCGAAGAAAAGATCAGAGTTGTGCAGCGGAATTTGAAGGCGGCCAAGGATCGACAAAAGTCTTATGCCAACTTGAAGAGGAAAGACGTACAATTTGAGATCGGGGACAAGGCTTTCCTTAAAGTTTCGCCTTGGAGGAAAGTGCTTCGGCTTGGGAAGAAAGGCAAGCTTAGTCCTTGCTTCATTGGTCCTTATGAGATTTTGGCTAAGGTTGGACCGGTAGCCTATAGATTAGCTTTACCGATGGAGTTGGCAAAGTTGCACGATGTGTTCCATGTTTCGATGCTTCGTCGGTACAGGTCAGATCCGTCACATGTTCTTTCGGTTCAGGATGGGCAAGTGTGGGCAGATTTTTCCTATGATGAGAAACCGAGAGCCATTCTAGCTCGAGAGGTGAGCCAACTGAGGAGTAAGCAAATCCCATTGGTAAAAGTGTTATGGAACCATCATGGAGTCGAGGAAACGACTTGGGAACCGGAAGAGTTGATGAGAGCTCAGTATATGCAGTTGTTCAGTTCAGGTGAGAATTTCGAGGACGAAATTCTTATTAGTTGGAGAGAGTTGTCACACCCCGTTTACCCCCTAGTAGTATGAGCCTGTCTGTGTGAGCATGCATTTGCATGTGTTCGGCATATCATAAGGGTATTTCAGTAAAAATACATGTTTTTAGGGTTTTATTAGCATGTGGATGTATGTTTGGCATTAGAGTGTGAATTAATTGGGAAATGATTCTGTGCATTTGAGCATATCATATTAGGATGTTTTAAGTTGGGAGTGCATAGTGTGTGTGTTCATACCATTGTAGGGTGTGCATTAGTTGGGAGTGCATTGGGTGTGTGTAGTGCATGCTTGTTGGGTGTGAGTGGTTAGTTTTCACCAATAGGAAATTGACACGTGTTTAGGGCAAAGAAAAGAAAAAGGGGAAAATGCAGAATGTATTCTCCTTCACGTTTTTCCATTTCTTCATCTTCTTCTTCCTTTTCTTTTCTCCAAGAATCCTAGTGTGGATTCAAGTCTTGTTGGTGGAATTAATCATCTCTTTGCATTCTTTTGGTAAGTTATTGCATTCCTCATCTTGTTTTCCATTTGTTCTTCTTCTTTTTAATTTCTGGGTTTAGATTTAACTTAGGGTTTGCATTTTTTTTTGGGTGTTCTTTGATGTGTTGTGCTTAGTTGAGGCTCCTCGCGATCCCAAGGGCAAGGAGATTGCTGGAAGTAGTGGAGCTAAGTGATTTGAAGCTAACGATTTCAGGTTAGGGATTTTGTTTGAGAAATTTGCTTGAATTTGAACTTGCTGTAATTTTTAGGGTTTGTGTTCTTGAGAGACTTGGATATGTTTATGCCTGATTTTGGTGGTTTTGATAGCTGGATTAAGTTGTATTTATGCCGTTTATAATGTATGGGAAATCTACTGGAAGGTAAGATGAGATTTGTATTGTTTTGAGTCATTTTGGAATTGATTTTTGGAGTTCTATGAATTCTGGGAATTCTGGGAGCGAAAAATCACGATCCTGGTGAATTTTCGTTTCCAGAGTGTGTGTGACGTGACCAGCTAAGGGAGGCCAGTCACGAGTGGTGACTTCCAGTCGCGACTCATGACCAGCCATGGGAGGCCAGTCACGAGTGGTGACTGCCAGTCACTACTCGTGACCAGCCAAGAGAGGAGGCCAGTCACAAGTAGTGACTGCCAGTCACGACTCGTGACCAGCCAAGAGAGGAGGCCAGTCACGAGTAGTGACTGCAAGTCATGACTCGTGACCAGCCAAGTGAGGAGGCCAGTCACGAGTAGTGACTGCCAGTCACGACTCGTGACCATCCAAGTGAGGAGGCCAGTCACGAGTTGTGACTGCCAGTCACGACTCGTGACCAGCCAACCTTTTTGGTCACCTCTGTTCGGCCTATTTTCTGAAATTTTTTCCCAGTTTTAACTAAAATGGATTTCGTATCTCTTCTGAATGGACCTATACTACTTTATGATACATGTCATGATTTTATATGCTTTTATATGATTAATACCATGATTCTTCAGATGAATTGTATGCTGTGCTTTGGAACAGGAACTGAATGACGCATAACGTGCTAGAGTCAAGTAAGTGGATAGTTAGGCATGTCTAATAGAGTCTTTTAGCTGCAGCCCTCAGTTCAGTTCGGACCCCGATCAGGTCCCCGTTAGGTTCCTTGCGAACCCCTCAGTATTTGGATCTTGTTTAAGGTCCCCTCAGTAAAAATATTGTGTTAATGATAAAAATGAAATGACTTTTGATTTATACCTGTGAGGTACCCTCAATAATCGATTCGTACCCGTAAGGTACCCTCAGTACACTCGTTATCCACTACCTCGAGTTAGCAGGTGTTCGATTGGTTTGCTCTGCTCTTATATGACTATATAAATGTGATATCTGAATGAGTATAAGGATGAGTTGTATGTTCGATTATTTTGGAAATGGATATGAATTTGAGATGCGGAATGTATGGCTTTAATTTGTGAGCATGTTTATATGAATTATGTTATGAACAATTGCATATGCCATTGTGAATGTGGTATGCCTTGACGACCATTGTGAGTGGCCGTCCATATCATATGTGTGTTTCCCCACCAAGCGTTTATCGCTTAGCACGGTGTTTTTATCCGTGCAGGTGCGGAAGGAGTTTTGCTTTGAGAGAGTCGCCGTAGTCAAGCCAACACAGAAGGTTTTAGTGTAGGGCTTAGCTTTTGGTAATCTTTGATGATTTTTTTGTATGGAACTCTCTTGTATCAGTTTTGTTATAGCTTCCGCTTTTGTACTTATATTTTGGTTATGTAATATCTTTTGTTTCAGCTAGTTTGATCAGAACATTATTGTAATTATTTGTTATATTAATGCATGATCAGCTATTGCTTTCTTTTCCCTTAAAGTTTTTATTTATCCCGTATTTCGGTATGTATGTTATGAATGAATGTATGATTTGCTTTGTATCTATTTGGTGGCACCTTGACTCAGACGGCATATCACTCCTTATCGGATGGGATCGCCTACGTATGGGTAGGGGGTGTTACATACATGCCTCGTAAATGTCATTCGTTTCTTGCAATCACTTTCATCTTATGTCTTGTGTCACACACGTATGCCGCTCGCTGTACACAATCATTCTTATACTGTGTCTCATGCCATGTACATTATTTGTATATATATTTTACATTTCTATATATGTGAGTTTTGCTATCCCTCGCAATTTATGTACACATTATCTTGGCCAATCGTTCTCATCTTACATCATGTATCCTTATCATGCCTAAATCATGCCATGTGCACATACACCATGTATCATGAACATCCATCTCCATGCTGTGCCATATTTTACACTCATGCTTTCATTATATGTTGTTTACATGTACACTGTAAATTCATGCATGCTCATCATTTATCATGCAGTGTTTACACACTCATAATTCCTTTTGGCAGATACTTCACGAACACACATCTGTGCACATATTTTATGTACATATTTCTATACAATTTTTTTTCACACATATCTTGCACATATAGCTCCTTACATGCATTGTTAATATGCACGATAATATTGCGTGAGTCGTTTCATGTACATGGTTTTTCACACATAATTTGTACATATTTTTTTTAAAAAAAAGAATTCTTTATGCCTACACGATTTTTGTGCATATACATTTTTGATGGAATAAAAATATTTTTGTGTTAAGTTGTATCCTAAAATGCTGACATATTTGCACCTCATTAGGGTACCTCTGATTCAAAGTTCGACTCTGCCTAAGTAGTTCTCAACTATGAATAGATTTGATCTTAAAACTAGAATTCTGTGTTTCATTCCACTTTGAATTAAGTAAGGGGTATATATGTTTTGGCTTTAAGAGCTAGATCACGTGAAGATATTTGATCATACCATGTAATTTCTAAATTTCGAGCACTTTTGGCCTATTTTGAAAACAAACTGAAGAAAAATCTAGTTGCAATTAGGGGATTGGATGAAAACTCACTAAGAGCACTAGAACCTTTTCGATTACCCGTCAAAGCGACTCCTGGATAAGGTTAAATCTAAAAAATGATTTACGCACCATTTCTTTGTATAGCTCTCCAAATGTCCATTTCCTCCCCTTATTTTCCAATAGCTTGCTAGCCGCTTGAGCCTTTATTTTGGTATGCTAAATGCATACCGATTTTATTGTTACACGCATTAAAACTACCTTTCACCTAAATAATTTTGGCTTCCCCTTAGAAGAATGGTCGCTCTAGTAAGGACGGATGTACATTACGACATTCTTTCGAACCATCAAAAGTCGCCCCGATAGAAATGGATTTACACCTTGGGAAAAGGAGCTTCAATCATTGACAATTCTTTGAGCCGTCAAAAATCACCCTGATAAGGAGAGGTCTGCACTTCGAGAAAGAGAATCTCAATCATTGATAATTTTGTGGGCTACCAAAAAATCACCCTAGTAAGGATGGGTCTGCACTTCGAGAACAGAATTTCAATCATCAATAATTTTTGTGGGTTACCCAAAAATCACCCTGATAAGGATGGGTCTCAACTTCGACATGAAAATTTCAATCATGGATAATTTCGTGAGCTACCCAAAAATTGCCCCGATAGGGATGAGCCTGTACTGCGGGAAAAGGGGTTTAGATCATCGATAAACTTTTTGTGTAATTAGATACATAAGCTTGTGAGCAAAAGAAAAAAAGAAAAAGAAAGGAGAAAAGAAGAAAAAATGAAAAAAAAAAGAGAAAGAAGAAAAAAGAATGAAAAGAAAAAAAAAAGAATGAAAGAAAAAAAAAAAAAAAAGAAGAAGAAAGAAGAAAAGAAAAGTAGAACTTAGGGTAATACCCCGTGATGAATTCGGTGGTTATCTTTTTAACTAAATTGTTATGCTGAGTTTGATGAGTTCATGTATTACCAAATCCAAATTCAAGAGTATCTGGACAGTATATAATTGGGGCTGAGAATGGTCCTTTCATCCGTCAAATGAATGTTGCGGCCATTTTTCTCTAGCGACCTAATCCTCCTTTGGTAGCCAATTACCTAAGCCTAACGTTACAACAAAAATAAGACCTATTGATTCTGGGTTCGACCTTATCTAATTAGGGAGATGACCTTCTAGTAAGGTTTGGTACGCAGGAAGAGGCATATGGTGTTTCTTGAGCTTCAAGCGAGAAGCCATGAGTGCATTAGAGTTGAGTCTCGTCTCCAAAGTTGCATCTAGAATTTGCTTTCAAATGATAAAAAAAAACTCTGTTTTGGCCTTTCGCACATACACACAGAGATCGCATGGTATGCCTCGTATTTACATACTGATTTAGTAAACATCGATACTTACGTGTTTACCTTCTTGCACTTCATTGGGAATGGCCCCCGAATTCTTTTGCTGAGATTGAATCGGTTGAGAATGTGGTTCATTCAATATGCTCAAAGGCAAATAGAAACTCGAATTTGAGATACCTAATAGGTTGCACTCATTTTACAATCTTGAGATATTTCTTATCACTATTCATGAAAATGACACTTTGCATATACCCCAGCAACATCCATATGCTTTCTGCAAATGTTTTTACACAACTGTAGCAAACATTCTCCTAAATAGCTTTACATATATATTTCTTAGTTCATGTTTTTTTGGCATAAGAGCTTTAGCGAATATATTTCATAAGTGCTTTTGACGCATGTGGCCCTTTATGGGCGTACTCTTTGCATGCATCTCACACTTACATTTTTCGCATGCATTCAATATACACATATACATGATCTTTCCTACATGTGTTCCATATACATAGTTGTAGGTGCACACATCGCGCACACTCAATTCTTTACATAGCCTTCATGTACATAATGACTTGTCACCTATCTTGGCATATAATTCTTTACATTAATGACTTTCCACCACATGATTCTTTACATCTATGTCGGTGAATGACTCTTTCCCCCGTCACATGCATGAGCATTTACATATATCTCGCATACATAAATGCCCCTTCATATATTTCTCATGCCTGACCCTTTGCATGCATTTCTCATTCATGATCTCGCCGGATTGGATAAAATTTAATCTCTTTTCTTTTAAAATGGGGATAAGATTTATTAAAAGTTTAAATTTTAAAGTACTTTTAAAATTCAAACTTTGGGTTGAGGCTTATCTGAATTATCTCCTAAAATCCTATAAATAGGGGATCAAATTTCAGTTTTTGGGGTTGGAATTTTTGAGAATTTTTGTGAGAAAAGTGAAAAATTCTTTGGAGAAAAGTTATTAATTTTTTTCGAGAGATTGTTTTTTAGAAATGGTTTTTTTTTGTGAGCAATTTACTCAAAATTTTATAAAATCTCTGTTCATTTGCAGAATTTTATTTGATAAAAATTTCTTCCAATTAATTGATTTCTTCAAATTTTTCTTGCGAATTAAGCCAATTTGAGGTAACGAAATTCATTCGTTTCCATCAATACAGCTAATTCGAACACTCGATTGCTATCAAATTTTCAAGGAAATAACAACATAAATTTTCTTTCTTTGATCTGTCTTTTATTTGATCCTTGCGAAGTATACGGGGACTTAAGTCATTCAACATTCGCCTTAAAAGAAAAAATTCGAGGGTAAACATTCTGGACTAATATTTGTATAATTTAATTTGATTTACATTAATTTTTTATATATATTTTATTATTCTATTTTATAATCTTTTACAAAAGAACTGAAAGTTTTTCTTTTTTTACTTGTTTCCCCATACTAGGGACGGCCGCTGGCACAGTAAAGGAGGCCGTCCCTAGGCAAACTCTCATGTTTTTAATTTATATATTTTATCTTTCAACTTATTTCTGTTAGAGTTTCTCATTCTTCTATTTTTATTTTTATTCACGCTTTTGATGCTAACGTGTTTATCCCTATGAGTTATTTTCTGACCATTTGGAGTTGGAGTTCTGAAAGATGGTGGTTGCGCCAGTCTGAGGACTTCCATTCGGGTTCTTTCTTTACCCTTACCTTTTATTCATGTTATTATGAAAATGGTTTTAATGTCGTTAAAGAAAAAAAGACCAAAAGCTTTCTAACAATTAACTTTGGGATTTTCTCGGAAGTTGTGGACCAATGTCCCGTTTTAGCAAATAAAATTGACGCTTCATGAAAAATAATTTTTGTAATAAAATATGCATGGTAGGACCAATGTCCTCATTCCAATTAATACCCCGTTTTATGCATGTATTGCACTTTTACAAATGGGAGTTGTATTCCGCTCCTAGTGTTATTGTAATATATTTTTGAATGCCTTATTTTTATTTTTGCTTCCATTTACCGCTTTAGACGTGAATGATTGCGGCTTTAATTAAAATGCATCGTGTGAAAAGATGGTGAAACAATAAAATTCAAAACTTATTTATAATTTTAATCAAGGTACAAATAAATGAGAAGTCCTGAACTCACTCTCGTCTTTGGGGCTTAGTGAGGCGAGAGGTCTAGGACTTCCAAGACACCTCTTGAGTCCCACCAAAAGGCTTAAATGTACAATCCTAGGCTCTAGGGGGGTAGAGGCTGAAGCCTCCAAGATCTCTCTGGCTAGCCCAAGATGGATATGTATGCGCCATCTTAGGCTCGCTGAGGCTAGACGACCCTTCCCAATGTTCTATTGGGTGGCGATTCCAAGAAACCTCACTATTGCCCAAAATAGACGCAGCTTGTAAATACCTTACAAGTTTTTATGAACCTCTCCTGATCGCCCTAAAGCGGGCTTTCGGGAGGCCATGGGGTTCGGCGCGCGTCACACTTATACAAAATGTATTCTATACAATTACATATACATATATAAAAATATTTGAATGATCCTTTACAAAAGTTACAATATCTGCCTAATAATATCTCTTACTAAAACATATACAGGGTAAAAAGCAAAATGACAAAAAGACTACAACTAAACTCCTAGTGGCTGACCTGCAGATGCTCAACTCTAAACATGAACCTGCCACCCACACGGGAAAACACCCGTGCTAAGTGATAATGTTTAATGGGGAGGAACACATACCAATAAACATATATATATAACTGTGATGCATGCGGCCCGAACCCGGCCCGCATTGAGGGTCCGAGAAGGGTTAGCGTCTAGATTTTGGGTAACACTACACATTTTGGAATCCCCTACCCAATAGAACATTGGGAGGTTCATCTAATCCCATGAAACCTTTAGGCATCTTTGAGGTATTTTTGAGTCGCCATCCAATTTACATGAAATTTGGAAATGTCATCTAACCTCGAGGGTCTTAAACCATAGAAGGTGTTCGGAGCTTCACTCTTATTAATGCCTTAAGTTAAGTTTATAAATGAGTTTTAAGAAATCGAAATTCCATCTCTCATCTCACGCGATCATGCAATAAATTTAAGGCCCATTTCAATCATATTGGAAAGTAGTAAATAAAGCAATAAAGAAAATAATAAATTACAAGCGAAAAATATGGGACAGAACAATCTCCCAAAATAAAAAGATATAAATAAACAAAAGAAATAAAACTGTCCAAGATTAATTACAAGGGCCCAAAGTGAATAAAGAAATAAATACTATATAAAGAGCATGAAATAAAAATATATGATACATAAACCGGGACATTCATTAATGTTTGGGAACATTGGTTCCCTTCTATTAACTCAAAAATTGGAGAACTATTTTTGGGCATTTATTGAGAAAATCTGGATGAGTGATCCGATTTTACGAAAATTAATTCTCCTTTTGAAGGCGAGATTTTATTGGTTAAAATCAAGACATTGGTCCTATTTTATTAATAAAAATTCCGATTTTAATTATTGTAAAGACATGGTTTTCTATAATATAAATGAATTTAAAATACCTTTTACACACAACATAAAACAATAAAGTAAAGAAAATACAACAATTAGAGATGCAAACCCAAATTTTGAAGGTCTTTAATTTACTAATCCTCTGACTCGCTCAGAAATATTACTCACGTTGAAATAAATGAGTTTTATGGACAACAAAAGCAAGTAAGAATGTTAGTAAATTAGATCAAATTAATAAAGTATGATATAACCAGACAACCAATAAAATAATATAACAATCAATTAAACTAATTAAATATAAACAGTCAATTAAATAAACTAAATGAGCAATTAAATATTAGTATAAATAAGAACAATACTAATACTTACACAGAAGAGCAGACTGGGAAAGAACTAAAAATTAATGCAACAAATTAATAATTATGTCCGGAATCAAATAAATATAAAGTTAGTATTAAATATTTTACAAACTATGTTCCATGCATCATACAAATAAATTAATCAAAATCATTCTAAGTTAACTTTAATTTTGACAAACACTTAATATATGAATTCATGATGAACAGTAATGACATGTTAACAATAAATCACAAAAGAGGTAGTAAATGAATCAATATTAAGTAAATAATAAACAGTGGCAACCAGATTAATTTCAACAAGCAAATAATAAATATCTTGATAACTAGATTAATTATTAAGTTAAATATTAATAATAAATCGTAACACAAAAGTAACCAATGAACAGTAGCAATGAACAGAATAGTAATAAACAATAGTGAAAAGTTTTAACAATATATAATAGTGAGATTAAAAACAAACAATAATGAATGAATAATAAAACACAATCAGATTAACAACAAATGTTAATGATAAACAACAAACAACAGAGTAATAATGGACAGATTAAGAAAAATCAACAATGGAAGTATATACAGTATGTACAATGGAGGAAGCACAAATGAACGACTGTGAATAAAAGAAATAGAAAAAATTGATTTACCCTCAGATATTTACCCTCAAATATGACTTTTGATTGCAAATGAAGGAATGCTTGCTTCCTCGTTGATTTTCTTGAAAAGAAAATTAAAAATAAGAATAAGAAAAGATTTGGATGAAAGTTTCCTTAAAACCCTTGCTGTTGAAGAAAACCTGATGAAGAACAATTGCAACTCAAACCTCAAGAATTAACTTCCTGGGTTTAAGCACAATTTTAGAATACTCCCACACACAGCATATCGAAGGATGAAGAGCTACAGTGAGTGGAGGGTGCTACCAGACGAAGACACGCATGGCAATGCAGAAATCAGAACAATAAAATTTCTTAAATCTTAACCTCAAAACAAGCACGTCCTAAACCTATGTCATCCACACACTATTATTCGCACTAAAGATTCTTACAGCTTATTACAAATGCTAATCAATAGACTTAATTACATACCGAAATAAAAAACACTTCCTATGAAAATCTAGCGACTCGTTGGCCAAACCTCAGCGGACCACTGTGCTACTCTGATCTCCAAACCTGCATGGACAAACAACCGTGCTAAGCGATAACGCTTAGTCAGGCTAAACAAATAATTGGCAGCCACTCACAGTGGTTTCCGAGACATACACATACAAATTGATAGATATATGTATACAGACATAAGCATAAAGGAAACTGGCTTCAGTTGGTGTGAACTCATATCGTTACTTTCATACAAAGACTTAAACAATTTTAATATACGGATTCATTCATAGACCATAACGAGAAAATACTATGCTACATTTTATTCACAATTACATTAGACATACTTATCGTTTACCTGACTCATTAATTAATTCTTAAGTCAAAACATTTCATTTAATCAAATCGTTATTTGTTCAAAAATATACAAAACATTTCATTGTTCGAACCATTAATTGTTCAAAACTGAACAAAACACTTTAGTTCTTCGATTTGGTTCCGGCCTGAAATGTTATTCTAAGCTCCTACGTATCCCTATGGTTGGGGAATCAAAACCACGTAGTTCTATAGAAAACTTTAACACACATGTTCCATAATTAATCCTAACTTATTTCCTAAAATCAGTCATCCATATTATGGTTAACACATTATTATTCTTTACTTACCATTCAGTATAACATCATCATATTCATTACAATCCATAAACAGTTCACACGAATTACTTACCAATATACTTACAGTAATAATCTAGGCTAAGAACCACACGGTAGATAATACATAACATACCTGTATTCTCATATTAAACATATAAACAAATAAATTCATAAAGCTCATTCACCAAGTTCTTAACTATAGCAAAATGTATAACAAATATCTCAATAACTCATGGCAAAGATTTCATGTAAACAATCATACTCTAAATTTTTGAACAGATTAGTAACATGCAATATCCACATACGAATTCGTGAAGGATCCAGAACACATTAGTGCGTGAAGCACAAGCTTATCATTTCAACAACCACTTTCAAACATTTGATTCACATATCTCTTTGTACATTATCACAAAACTTATCAATTCATTTAATTGCCTGTTAAGTTAAAGGGGTGGATAAGTGAGTGAACACATAGCGGTACCTTACGGGTAGAAATCGAACTGAACGCATGGCGATACCTTACGGGTATGAATCGAAATGCAAAATCACATTTTCTCATTCAAAAACATTTTTTAAAGGGGATCTTAAACAAGATCAATACACATTGAGGTTCACGAGGAACCAAACAGGGACCTGATTAGGGTCCAGAACAGAACAGAGGGCTACAGCTAACAGAACTCCATAGGCGTGCCTATCTATCCACAAGACGACTAATGCAGGCTATAATCCTATATCATTATTAAATTCTTTCACATTTTACACATATATACCCATTTCATCAAACACCAGCATTATTCCTTTATGATCACATAGATACATGTATCAATACATATATGCCTATCATATGCACTAATTTCATTTATCGTATTCAAACAAGTCATGTGTAGTTTCATAGATTAAGATATTTGCATGAACATATTAAACATAATCATGCCATTATTCATTATGCATTCACTTATTTTCATATCACATGTACCAATGATATTTATCATATGCATATGAACATACTGAACATAGCTATATTATTAACATCATGCACTCATATAGACTTAACAAACAAATTACAGTACTTTATGCACAAACGGCCATTAAATAATAATGGTAAATAAAAGTCTCATAATTAAATTACTAACATGCATAGATGCATTTGAATAATACACAGATTAAAGTACTCCTTTTTAATTTATAGAGACATAACACAAGTGAGAAACCATGCAAAGGAGAAGATTTTCAAAATATTTTAGGATAGAGAGGTCTGTCGCGCTCGCGATAGACGAGTCACAGGAGGCGATCACGAGTCGTGCTCACTGTCACGAATCGTGAAGGCAAATTTATCAGAGCATAACAAAAGAACAGAGAAAAGGGGCAGGAGTTTTCACGACTCATACTTGCCAGCACGATTCGTGCTCCCCCAAGCTAAACGGCTTTCATGCCGAACGAAAACCCTTGCCGAGCGAAATCACTAGCACGAGTCATGCTCCACCAGCACGAGACGTGCTTTCGAGCCGCCTAGCCGAATGAGCTCTCAGCCGGATGGGCTCCCAGCATGAGACGTGCTTCACAGCATGAGTCATGTTCCCAAGCCATGCCGAACGGGATCTCACACGCCGAACAAAACCCTCATGCCGAGCGGAATCCTCATGCCGAGTTGTGAAGCTTGACACGACTCGTACATTCCTCTGCTCTTAGCTTGGCCGATCGGGAGATGCTGGAATACTGGGCTCTATCGCACTCGCGACAATGTTGCTCTCATGACAGAGTCACGTTTCTAGATCTCCAACGAACTGCAGAATTTCTTTCTTTACAAACTCATACCCAAAAGCTCCTAATCAATTCAAACTTTAACACAACTCAAATGACTCATTCAAAATCTCATAGTCAACACAAAACCCATAATGTTTGAACAAACCTAAGCAACTTAAACTCCATAAATTTCCAGAAAATCCAATCAAACACGAAAATCAGAATATGTATCAAAAATAACAAAATCCCTAACCTTAACTACTTTGCTCCTAATCACTTTCCTTGGTTGATCTTTCTTGTTCCAAAACCCATACAAAGTCTTTCTCATTCAAAATATTTAGCAAAACACACAAATTCAAAAAAAATAAATTAAGGGTTCCAAAAACCACTCAAAGAAATGGAAGAAGGAATCAAACTTAAACTTACCTCTTCAAACCTAGCTCAAATATCAAACAAAACACCCATCACCTTGCAACAACTCCAGCAAAAAGAAGATGGATCAAGATAAAACAAGAGGAAGAAGAAGAAGAGAAGAGGAAGTAGTGTGAGGAGGAGAGAATGGGAGAATAAGGCAGCTAAAAAAATGCTGCTCTCTCTTTCTCTCTCCTTGCTATTTATACCCCTCTCTAATTCCTTGCCACATGTCATCTTTTCATAGGTCCAATTTAGATATTTGTGTCCAATTCTCCTTTTTAATCATCCAACTTCTCATATCCTTATGCACTGAGATTTTATAACTTAATAATCCTTCACATAAGCCCACATAAATAAATTTTATTCTTTCAATCATGTCCGAATTCCACACTTCACAATTATAACATTGGCTGCACTTGCCGAAACCTTTACTTCAATCCTTAATTTTGTCCGTTTGGCAATACCTAACCCGTCAAATTACACAACTTTGATCACTACTCATCCACAATATGCCCAAATCCTTCTAGGGTATATTTTAGGGTGTGACATTAACCCTTATCGATATGGCATTAATTTGTGCAGTGTCTAGCCTCTGTCATTATGATATTTAACCTCCATCGTTGTGGCATCTAACCTGTGCGGTGTATAGCCCCAGCCATTGTGGTCTGTAACCAATTTTGATGCGGTGTCTAACCTGTACGGTGTCTAACTTCCCTATTGCGGCATTTAACTTGTGCGGTGTCTAGCCTTAGCCGAGTTGGTCTGTAACCGACTTTGATGTGGTGTTAACCTTCCTCATTGTGGCATTTAACCTATGCGGTGTCTAGCCTTAGCCGAGTTGGTCTGTAACCGACTTTGATGTGGTGTTAACCTCCCTCATTGCGACATTTAACCTATGCGGTGTCTAGCCTTAGCCCGGTTGGTCTGTAACCGACTTTGATGCGGTGCAATGGTAATATTTATTTCCTTTGTTAGCGAGTTAACCATTTGCATAGCTGTTAGACATCATTGTCGGGTGCCTGAATGTTCAAAGAAAGTGATTTAATTGAATGCATTAACCTGTTCTGGTTGTGTATGAATCAACTTACTTTCATTATTTTAATATTTTCCTTTATTTTCGTTTTGTCATTATTATTATTATTATTATTATTATTATTATATTTTCATATTTTCATTTTTCTTTTTATTATTATCTTTTTATTTTTTATTTTTTTCATATATATATATATATATATATATATATATATATATATATTAACTATGCTTATAGTAAAAACACAATAAACAGAAATATAAACATAAACTTATACTATAGGTAGAAAAATTTTGTACATCATGTAAAAACAGTATCCAATAACTCCCTGAAACACACTCTACAAAGGAGGATAATCTATGGGCATGTATGGGTCATTAGGCTGAGCTGGCTGAGGCACCGACTGATATGTGACATCCTCAAGCTGTGGTCTCGATGATGATGGATGGGATACCCGGAATCTAACCTCTGCTTGTCTATCGAGAAATGGGCTAGCCATGCTCGCAACGGTGTGAGATATCTCCTGAAAACTGGAGGCTATACCTGCTATAGCAAAAGCATACCCATTGATGTGATGTCCCAGGTTGGCTCGAATGACAGGAAGATCTCCCCCCAAGTCATCATGCAGATCTCTCACTCCATGGGATGCCCCTGCGAAAGTCTACTCCAGGATATCCATCCGTTGTCGGGTGGCAGCCAGTAACTCCTCCATCGCCTAGAAGGACTCATCAAACCTCTGTGCCGTGGCGGCCAGGGAGGCAGTCATGGATCCCTCTATCCTGTCCAAATGTCTACCGACCTCTCTGAACCCCTCTGCCATCTGTTGGCTCAAAAGACGATAGTTCTTCTTTGTGCGCAGACTCAATAGATGAAGATCATCAGTGACATGCTGGCCCAATAGGCGGGTCCCCTCATTGTGGCATTGCCTCAGAGTGGAAAATGCAGACATCATATCCTGATACGTGGACTGGAATGACGTCTTTGGAGCAGGCTAGCTCGGCTCTACCCTGTACTGAGGTGGCGGCAAGCCTGAAGAGGAAGATGCCCCTAGATGGCCTGGCTGACTATAATGAAACTGTGGTGTAGGAGTGGTGTGGGCTCTGCCCTCATGTAAGATCCGCTGTGAAGGGGGAGTGCTAATAAGATGTGTGAGGTCCAAATCATATGCACCCTCCTCATCCTGTAGCATACGTGGCTCCTCCTCATATGGCTGTAGGTAATCACCTCCTGAAGTACCAGCTACATCTGGGAGTGGAGGCAACTTGTGGAGAAGCCTGGTCTCTGCCATACTGAGTATCATGTACTCGTCTGACTCCTCTGATACTGGCTCTACCATACCCATAGAACTTGCAATGGTAAGATCAACAGATATATCTCCCTCCAAGTGTGGCCTAAATGTGCTGGGATCGTGTCTCAAATAAAGGAGTAACTTAGTCACCACTACTCCAACGCATATATAACCGGTGGTCCCCCACCCAGCTCTGACTAAGGCGGATAAAATCTCATGGGCAATGTTCATATGTCTACCAGTAATCATGGCCCATAGACTCCAAATCTCAGTGGCAATTATGGAACCTTGACTCCCAATTCGGGCCAGTTAACTGCTGGCCAATACTTTCTAAATGTACCTCAGGGCCTGTGAACGCAATAGAGTGCTCTTTGCCGGATTAGAGCGGTAAGGGACACCTGGTGCAGCGATCCGCTCCAAGCAATGTGTGGGGACGGTCCTACCTGGTACCATGACCTGCTCCCCTATCGGGAGCTCCATCGCCAGAGAGAAATCCAATCGGCTCATCTCGTGATAACGGCCACTAGCCCAGAAAGATATAGTCCCAGCCTCCGTGTTTATCCTCTGATACCCCTTATACTGTAAGTTGGCCAACACTTCTCTGGATACATCGTGTAAGCCAATCTCAAAAACTCGATCCAGCCGGCTGATGCTATCAGGGCTCTCACGTCGTCCCACATGCCTATTTGTTCTAAGAACGGTCTACACACAAATCTTCTAGGCATAATCCTCTTCCGATACAAGGTCTCATAACGCTGCCTCTGCGCATCTGATATCTCCTCTGGAGGCGAAGGTACATCCCATCTCAGGCGTACTTTGCGCTATCAAAGCATCCTAGAAAACATGACAATTAGTTTATGCAAGATGAATTAGCCAATATTATTTTATCGATTATTCAGACAGAATTTTAACTAAGTAAGAACAATATTCTAACTAAATTTAAGCAGCTCTTTAACTGAAATGCAGCAAATCTTCTGTACGCACATCAAATATTTAAACAAGGTTCTAATCTTGCACAACCAATTTTAATGGCCCAATTATGTACTCTTTTTTTTATTATTTATTATTATTTTTTACAAGCAAGTACCTCGACTATTATTTACCACAAAGTAATTACCATAATTTTTACCCATAATGACAGATTATTACTTTTACACAAGATAACTACTATTATTTTTACAAAAATAGCAATTATTATTTTTACACTAAATAATAATAATAATAATAATAATTATTATTATTATTATTTTATATTTATATACATTATTTCTAGTAAAAAACAAAATAGGCCAAAAAGAAAATTAACAGTAATTAATTTCATGGCAATAATTTTACATAACTACTTAATTTTACTACACTACTACCATATGCATTCCTTGTTGTTTTTTTACTTTACTAGTTCATTTCTTTTTCTTCCTTCACTGCAGGCGACGAAAAGGTATGCATATATTTATTTTTTTTATCATTTATTTATTATTATTTATTATTTGTCTATTTATTTTTTTTGTATGTTACTTATAAAGAAAAATAAATAAATACAAATGTACCATTTAGAATACATAAATAAATAAATAAATAAATAATACATAGGAAAACTAACCTATTACAAAATACCCATTGAAAAAATGGTAGATAAGTTCTAAAAACATTTTTATCACCTTGTAGACGATTGAAATATGATCATTTTGGTGTGAAAAACACACAAAATGGATCACAAATGAGCAATATATGAGCAAAAATTGAGAGAAACTGGATGAAAAAAACAAAGAAAAGTTTGAAAAGTATGAGTGAGGAGAGATGCGGTGGCACATGGCCAAAAAGGGGCTTTAAATTCCCCTTGACATGCGGCCACAAGGGGAGGCCGCATGTCAAGGCCATAAGAGCCGCATCTTGGCCAAGTGAGGTGCGGCCACGTGGCCACACCTCGGCCTCTCAATTTTTTTTTATTTTTATTTTTTTACTCCCTGAATATTCTCTTGTGCTCCATTCTTGCCATTGACACCATTTATTGAGCATTTTCCTGCAAGTAAATTATATATGCGATAAGAAAAAAAAGTAAACTATGCTAGTGGAAATGCATGAGTCTAAAAATGCACGAAAAATTGGTCTAATTTCTCAAGACGGACCAGACCATTTCTTCTTTTTTTCCTTTTTCATGTGATTCCTCTTTTTTGTTTCTTTTCACTAACCCAACTTATTTACTCTTTGTACAGTTATCTGAAAATGTCAACGTACATCCTCAATAAACTGCGCCGGCTGCTGGATGATCCCTAGACCTGGGAAAATGGCGCTTTAGCTCCCTATTCAAGTCTGAGGCTTTTGAGAAGGATCAAGTTCGACCGACATCTTTTACTGGCTGCCGTCCATTATTGGGATCCCCGATTTCATGTTTTTCAATTTACTCATCAAGAACTATGTCCTCTGGCCGAAGAGTTTGTCGCAATTACCGATGTGAGGTTTTCCCCTGGTATCCTTCTTTGTGTCCCAAGTTATGGGCCATATCAGCTCAGGGATGTTGCCTTTGTCTTGGGCATATCACCCTCTAAGGTTGCTCGACTAGTTTCTTGAGGGGATTGACTTTCTCGATGTGCCTACTTATCAAGCTAGCATAGTTCTATTGGTCAGCTTATCCAGATATCTGCTAGTGACCTCAGATGAGCCAATTGGCGACTATCGACTATTCAACATCGTAGATGGCATTCACTGTAGGCTGACCCCTTTCCCAGTCATCCTAGCTGAGACGATCATTGGCTTGGATGCCCTCTGCACTGACCCTACTGCTTTCATGACCGGGAGTCCCCTGTTACTCCAAGTAATTTATGTCATTAATTTTAAAGGTAGTGCGCCCCTTGTGGGTTTTCACACTAACTTTTCTTAGTGAGAAATGCATCCCGTTAGGGATTTTCACACAACCCTATGCCTTATTTTTGCTTCAAATGGGTCCAACTCATTCCAGCGGCTATTTTTTTTTCAGGTGTGGTAGCAAGAGAAGTTAAGGTTATTGATAGAACCCCCTCCCAGGGTGATGAGTGCATACTTGCTGGTACACCTTTTTCATAGACATCGGACATATCAATTCTACTCTCCTAATGAAGGCTTTGTATGGATAGCCACCTTGTTAGACGGAGATATAAGCTTTATGAGCCCTTGGATACGTCTTGACTATGTGACTCAGGACGAGCCTTCGGGATGTGTCTCATTATGCAGACTTCACAGGGTTTCCTTTTGCATCACATCCCGTTGCGTTCGTCAGTTTGGTAGGTGTTAGACTATTGTAACTCCACCGCCGGCTTTTCATGGTGGGCTCCTGTCTTCAGCATTCATTACTTGTTACTGCAGACTTTGGGCGCAGCTACCTCTGAGAACCACTATTCCAAGGGCTAAAGATTCCTATTTTACCAGCTCAGCCGAGTATAAACAATGGGTGACTAGCCCCGCTATTGACAACAGGATCGGTTAGCTTAAATATCTAATCGAAAGAATGCAGTAAAGAATAGTATTTAGATTGTAAATGACAGCATGCTTTTTGCAAAAGAACTAGACAATCATGAAAAGTGCAAACTGAGTTCTTTATTGCAAATTTATGAACATTTCTATATGATTTCATCACGCATGATCGTTTGTTGACAAAACATTCAAAAAACACAAGACTACACTTAATCTCAAGGTGGGTCTTACAAGCATCAAACTCCTTTTATCAATCAGTCCTCTCGGTTTTCATGATTGAATATTTTCTTTCAGCCCTTAATTATTGTCCAGAGTACCTTTTTTCAGTTTTCACCCTAACAGGGTGCCCAATTTTAGTAAGGCCGCCTTTTTTACGATTTTCGACCCGCATGGCATTTATTCCCTTCTTTTGATTTTTTTCATTAGCCATGGAAACTTTTTAATCTGTCAATGTTAACCGGCTCCTTGAACTCATTCCCATTGCTGTCTATTAAAATTGCTTCCCCCTTTGACAACAGTTTCTTTAGCACAAATGGACCTTCCCATGTTGGCCTAAATTTCCTGCGAATGTCTAGTACTCTTAGCCTCATTTATTTGAATACCAGATCGCCTTCTTTCAGCGGATGCTTTCTAACCTTCTTACCGAATGACTGGGCTAACCTCTTTTGATAGACCTGATTATGATAGTAAGCTCGCAAACTACTCTTATCAAGCAAGTTCAACTGTAGTAATCTTTATTGGGCCCATACTGTTTCTGGAATTTGGGCTTTCATAACCACCCTCAGAGACCTGAGCTCAATTTCAACTGGTAGAACTGCCTCCATTCCATACACTAAAAAAAATGGTGTTCCACCTGTTGTTGTTCTAATGGTAGTTCTGTAGCCCCATAGAGTAAAAGGTGACTTTTTCGCCCAGTCTTTGTAATTCTGTACCATCTTAGCCAAAATTTTCTTGACATTTTTGTTGGCTGCTTTAATTGCTCCATTAGCTTGAGGACGGTAAAGGGAGGACTTATGGTGCTATATTCCATACTTCTGCAGTACCTGTTTAGTTTTTGATAAGAACTGTACCCCGTTGTCAGACACGATATGATGGGGGAGGCCGTACCTACATACCAGATTCTGCTCAATAAACCTGGACATGTCTCGAGCATCTACTTTTCTAAAAGATTCAGCCTCGACCTATTTAGTAAAATAATCGATGGCAACTATGATGAACCTATGCCCATTAGAGGAAGTAGGGCATATTTCCCTTATAATGTTTATCCCCTAAGTTGCAAATGGCCATGTTGAGTATAAATTATGTAGCTCCGACACTGGCACATGCCTCAAATCTACATACTATTGGCATAAATGACAATGTTTCACAAACTTTGAAAAATCTGTATTGATAAGTGAAATTTTATGCTTTATTTATGTCAATTTTTAGGTTGATTTTGAGTTAAGTAGTTATTATGTTAGGTTGTTTTTCTTTAAAATAATCTCAAATCTTTAAATGGACTAAATTGAACTTTTATTATGTTTTTGTCAAAATTTTAGGTACTTTACACGGCTATAAGGGAGGGTCATACCGCCGTGTAACAATAAATGTCAGGAATTACGTACATATGAGTTTACACGGTGGTAATGGTGTTTCATACCGTCGTGTAAATAGGATTATCCCGAGATTGACCGAGATTTACACGATGGGCAAAAATAATCTTACCCTCATGTAAATCTAGAAGACCAACTGCTGTCCAGTAGGTGTTTACACGACGGTAAGGGTGTTTCATACCGCCGTGTAAACCAAGCAACTTGCAGAGTTACATTCCAGTAGGTAGTTACACGGCAGTAAGGTGTTTTCATACCGTCGTGTAACCTTCAACCATCAGTTGTGAACGTGATCTACACGGTGGTAATGGGTTTTCATACCGCTGTGTAACCTTAACTGATAAATAGGGGCAAAAATTTCTTTAAAGGAAGCTCTTTTCCTCGCACCTTTGATATTCATATTTATTTGTAACTTAGATCTAGGTTTCCATTTTTAGCAATCTTTATACTCAGTTTTTTTTTAATTTCAATAGATAGCTTTAGATTCTATATGTCTCTTTACATTTAGAAGTTGTAATAGAGGATTTGGATTGAAGAACATCCACATATTTCGTTGATAATTTTATTTTTAGATCTAAAATGGGTAATATCAATTCCTTTTCATTTAATTCAATTTTTATTTCAATAATGAGTGAGTAGTTCTTTTTCTTATTGAGGGATGCCTTGAATCCCCAATAACCATGTAAACACTCTATTTTGATTAATTTCTGCATATGCTTCAGTTTTATCTTCTCTAAGCTTATCTGTATATGATTGATTCTGATGCAAGATTTAGGTTGATTCAGTGTGATGATATATTGATTGTATTTGATTCATTCAACTTACATATGCTCTATTCTATTTCTTTTAGTTTTCTGCTGGTATAATAAATCCGGAATGGCAGTTTAACCTGTAGGCATCTATTTTAATAGGTTCAGAATGGAAAGGGATAATTGGGCTTAGATGTATTAATCCGGGAATGGTAGGATTATCTAAGTTTAGGATTTAAGACTTGTTTAAAGCTAAGTTATGTGTTGAATCCGGAATGGTAGGTGCATAATTTAAAGAAGTTTAATCCAGAATGGTAGGCTAGGGCGTAGGCTAGGTTGTTCACTGAATTGGCATATGTGTTTGTTTAGTGAGAGTAATTGCATGGTATTATTGGGGAGAATAGGTATTCCTTGGCAAAGCTTTCATTTAATTTAATTACAGTTTTACTAATTTTTATTTGATTGGTAGTCACTCGATTTATTAATTTCGTCATTTAATTTCTTAAAGCCAAAAACTCACACAACAACTTGGGATTTTCTTTAGCATAATTTTAACAAATTGATTCTTAATGCACTATTCCCTTGGGTTCGATATTCGTGGGTCTTAATTATACTCGCTATATTACTTGTCGATTTAGTACACTTGCTAAGCACCGACCATGTATCCATAGTGATACAATAGAACCCTTGGTGCATGATTTTCTTTACTAAGAATAGGCCATTCATGTGAATTCTGCAAACATCGGCATGGACTTCTTTCATAACCTTCTTAGCTTCTTTCTCTGTTATGCATCTTAACTGAATGCCGTTTGCTTGTCTTTTTTATAGTATACCATCTCCACTGAGGAACTGATTGGACAACTTTCTAATCATTCTTTGATCCTTTATAGAAGCCTCTTCTAGGAATACCGACCTTTCTAGGTAATTCTGAACATCATGGTACCAAGGTTTTCCATCAGTGACTTCGACATCCATCACATGTTCATGATCAAAGATTGGCTTTTGCGAACTTGAGATTAACACAGGCTTTATAATCCTTCCTTCCAGATTATCCCACATGGACACCAGAGTTGCGAGGACATCGGCAATTTTCCAAAGGTAACTCCAAAAATGCACTTCTTAGGGTTAAGGCAAAGGTTATACTTATCAATCCTTTGAAAGAACTTCTCCAAGGCTATAAAATGACCTTCCTTAGTAGCTGACTTAATAATCATATCATCTACATACACCTCCACTTCTTTGTGAATCAAGTCATCAAGAATCTTAGTGGCCATCCTCTGATAAGTTGCGCCTGCATTCTTTAGTCTAAAAGGAATAACTCGATAAGCAAATGTACCCCATTTCGTGATGAAAGTTGTCTTAATCCGATCTACAATTTTGTTGAGGATCTGATTTTATCCAGCATAGCCATCTACACAGATTTACATCATACAAGAAGCTGCACTAAAACATTAATGTGGGGTAGACGAAAATCGTCTTTTTGACAGGCTTTATTCAAATCTCGATAATCTAGACATACACAAACCTTCCCGTCCTTTTTAGCTACAGGGACTACATTAGCTAACTAGCTCGGGTAGTAAACCTCGACTAGGAATTTGGCCTCAATCTGCCTATGCACTTCGTCTTTTACCCTCTGTACCCATTCTTGCCTAAGTCTTCTAAGCTTTTTCTTGATCAGTTTAGACTCAATATAAGTCAGAATTGCATGTTCAGCAATGTTTCTGTCAATCTCGGCAAAGACTTTTGCATATCTTTTAAAGATTTTCTCAAATTTTAACCTCTTTTCAGGAGTTATGTCAGACGCAATCAAGATTGGCTTTAGGTTTTCCAAAGTCCCGAGATTAAATGGAGTTGTGTTAGTTGAATTAATGTAAAAAATAAATGCATTATGTGTATGATCATGTGAAATGAAATCATTAGAAACATCGCACAAGTAAGCAAAATTGTTCATTTCATTAATGAAATCAAAATTCCACACATTATCATCGTTAAAAAGTTTTGGAACAAAAAGAACATATAAATTACTACAATCTTCTTCATTCGTCAAAGCAGATGTTATAACCGACAGGTCACTATTGCCTTGACTTGGGGGTGGCTTTTCGACTACTTCTGGTGGAGCTTCTGGGTCGTGGATCTTTAGGCTCTGCATTGGTGCTTCCTATTTTTTCCTTCCCCTTTACCTTGGTGGCAAGCAACTTATTAGTATAAATCTCTTTCGGCTCATTTATATCTCTGATGGCACTATGAGTCATAATCTCTTCATTCCAAAAGTTTTCAACTGATCTGATGGTCCCATCAGCCCAATCAAACAGATCATTAAAAACTTTGAAGCCCGGGACAATCTGGTCATTGACAAAATGAGGTTCAGCCTCTCCACAATAAGCACAAAGAGATGCTGCTGGCATGAAGCTTTCTGAAATATGAGGAATGTCTGCTAAAATTTTCCCTTTACTACTTACACCCTTATAGCCTAGTCCTCTTTGGTCCTTTTGGCCCTTCGTTATGATAGGTGACTGCGGCCCCTGCGAATTTTTGCCTAGACCAGCTCCTGGAAGAAAATGCATTTGCTTCATCATGTTCACCACTTGGTCGCTAACCTCTAAACTTCCTTCTTCGTCAATTACCGATACATGAAAACCACTGAAAGGCTGATTAGAGATTTCTAGTACAGAAACCTGATTTTCCCTAGCAGCCCTGATAGTTATTAGCTTGCCCTCATGCGGTATTTTAATCATCTGATGCAGGATAGATGGCACTGCCCCAGCTTATGAAACCAAGGTCTTCCAAGTAAAGCGAAAAATTAGCCAGGATGGATAAGACTACAAACTCTGCTTCTGCGTCCATGGGTGCAGTTTTGCCTATCGCCTTAAAAGTCCCTGAGGTATGTCTTCGGGAGTTATTATAAGCTGTAATAGTTAGGTCAGACCCACTCAGTATGTTTTCATCCACCCCAAAAGCTAAAAGTGTAACCAAAGGGCATACATTTATAGAAGAGCCTTCATTAACCATTACACAGGCAGTATGCTTGGCATTGATCTGTGCTTTGATGTGTAATGGGCGATTGTGTTTGCAGGTGATAAATCTGCATCATAATAAACCAAATTTTCCCTCAAGCTCCCTTTAACTAACTCCAGTAACTCGGATGGTGAGATAGTGGTAGCAACAGTGGACTCACATAAGGCTTCTACAAACTTCTGCCTATGTGATGGGGATTGCCTCAGTAAATCCCAAATGGATATCTGAGCTATTGTTTTCTTCAATTGTTTCATTAACCCATCCTTCTCGAGCTCCTTTTTTGCAAGTATAGGTGCTGGATCTTGAGGCCTCTCTACCTCTAGAATTACCCTGCCACTTTGGGTGATAGCTCCAACCTTTTCCTTTTCCTCATCCTCTGAATCCCAAGGATTCACCGGTTCTTCACAATCTTCATTTTCATCTCCACTCTCACTAGTGGACCAACAGTCTATTGCTGCTATGGGAACCCCCTCTTCACTCTTTTCACGGGTGATGGCAACATACTGATTACCATAAAGATCCTGTAACACATACCATTCGGGCAAGGTAGACCCGATCATGTACACTAGTGGGGGAACCACTGCATAGTTACCAGGCTTCTTTTTCTTCTCCCTCTTTTTTGAATCTGTGATTTGCTTACTGTCAATGAGATCATGGATTTTATTTCTCAAAGTTCTATAGAAGTCATTCAGATGCCCTGTGTGTTGATGATAAGCACAAAACTGATTAATCCTGTGTCCTGGCTGACCCTGGTTTCTAGTTGGCCTTGGCTCTAAAGGTCTTAGCTGCCCTTCTTTCGTTAACCTCTCTAAAATCCAAGATAGGGGTCAGCCCAAATTTGAGTAATACCTCTGGCCCTGGTTAGATTCTATAACAGAGACCTTAGCTATTCTGCCACTGCCACTCTTATTATCGCTACTACTTCTAGCGGCAGCTGATCTATTCCCCAATTGATTCCTGAATCTCTTCTTAACAAAGCTATCTTGGCTTGCCTTCTTTGCTAAATACTCCCCTTCTACTTTGATAGCTACATCCTTTAAGGATTCCCAATCTCGGTGCCCCTTCATCTTCAATCCCTCTCTTAGGTTTGGACTCGCATTTCGAATGAATAATTGAATCTGATATGGGGTATCCGGCTTCCTCCTCATCTCCATTACTCGATTTTTCCACCGAGTAAGATACTTGTGGAATGACGCACTAGGCTTTTCTTGAAGTAGCTCCAAATCTTTCAACGTAACCTCCATTCGGGTGCTATAGTCATACTGCTTAAGGAACTCTTCAGTTAATAGGTCCCAATCTTCTCTCGCCCTCCTATCCAAACCATGATACCAGTCCACGGCAGGCCCTATTAAGCTGAGGTAGAAGTATTCAACCTTCTGTCTCTTGGTGAGCATAGTCCCCTCCATCATGAGTGTGTACTGCTTGATATAAGCAGACAGATCTGAGGTGCCATCAAATTTGGGCAAATCGCGCATCTTAAACCTTCTCACTGACATGGATTTCTTATACTCATCCTCTACAAAATCCTCTTCAGGCCTATGCTCCCCAATTCTTCTAGTCTCAACATTTGGAAATGTTCTAAGCTCAACAGCAGGAGGTGGTTCCATAACTATTGCTGGAGGTGCCTTCCTGATCAAAATCTATTCGGCTCGTCCTCCGGTAGGAGCAGTAGGTTGTTGGCCCGCTGGCGGTACTGAGAAGCTGTTAGGTTGCCCATCATAGCCATCATTCTATGTTCAAAATCCACAAATCTATGCTCCATCTCTTGGACCCTTCGATCCATCTCCTCGGTGACCATGGCCCGGGTGGCATTTGGTTCTTTGTTAGCCATATCCGATGATAATTCTAAAGACAAGGACTCGGTGCTATCTGAAAGTGACTCTAAACCACAATATACGACTCTCTCTACTGACTTGAAGAATGGGTTACTCCTTACCAGTCGGCCATTTGGACCCCTAGACCACTGATTCGTACCTATGATGGCTGAAAGATTCAGATTGTTAGTATGATGCATGAATGACATTAAAAATGCATGGTCGTGTAGATACAGCATAGACAACCATATGCAAGCAAATAGATCCTTCTAATCTTGTTACTCCCATATATAAGGTAGTGCGGTCTTTTTCCTAGGTGGGCTTGACCCATGGTTTAGCGGGGAACCCAATGGGCGCGTATGGTGCGTAGGGAGAAACCAACAGCATAACACTTTAAATTTAAAAATGCATGTGCATGGGTTGTGGCCATTATATATTTGGACCTTTTAAATAGACTAAAAGTGGGCTCGCTGAGGCATGAAAGCCTTTGATGAGTGTCAAATTAATATGTTTGAATTTGTTTGATACATAAGGGCCCAAGTAGCAAGCATAGTATTAAGTAGCATATTACCTAGTGGAAGTTTCTATTGCCATTACATGAGCTTTGATCGAGGGTGGTGTTACTTTAGGTCTACCTAAGCATGGTGACTGCAAATGGGTCTAGCTCATCACGCGCATAGCGACCAATCGGGTCTCAATTTGATATACCATTTGATGGCACAAGGCTTGGGCTGGTGATTATCCCCAGCACTTCCCTACAATGAGTAAAAGTAGGGTCATGTTTTAGGAGTGCATCGGGGTAAAATAAGGGAGCAACTAGCATAATTCTAAGGCTCTAGTGGATGCAATGCAATTTTTTAATAAAAATGGAATTGTTAGATTCTTAAAAACTTCACATATAATTTTAACTTAATTCACTTTCGAAGCAAAGTTTTGATCATCCCCAGTAGAGTCGCCATTGTGACACGCGCGGCCCGAACTCGGCCCTCTTTGAAGGTCCGAGAAGGGTTAGCTTCTAGATTTTTGGTAACACAAGACATTTTGGAATCCCCTACCCAATAGAACATTGGGAGGTTCATCTAATCCCATGAAATCTTTAGGCACCTTTGAGGTATTTTGGGGTCGCCACCTAATTTACAAGAAATTGGGAATGGTCATCTAACCTCGGGGGTCTTAAATAAGAGAAGGTTTTTGGAACTTCACTCTTATTAATGCCATAAGTTAAGTTTATAAATGAGTTTTAAGAAATCAAAATTCCATCTCTCATCTCACGGGATCATGCAATAAATTTAAGGTGCATTTCAATCATATTGGAAAGCAGTAAATAAAGCAATAAAGAAAACAATAAATTACAAGCAAAAAATATGGGACAGAATAATCCCCTAAAACAAAAAAAAAACATAAATAAACAAAAGAAATAAAACTGCCCAAGATTAATTACAATGGCCCAAAACGAATAAATAAATAAATACTATACAAAGAGCATGAAATACAAATATATGATACACAAATCGGGACATTCATTAGTGTTTGGGAACATTGGTTCCCTTCTATTAACTCAAAATTTGGAGAACTATTCTTGGGCATTTATTGAGAAAACTGGGATGAGTGATCCTATTTTACGTAAATTAATTCTCCTTTTGAAGGCGAGATTTTATTGGTTAAAATCAGGACATTGGTTCTATTTTATTAATAAAAATCCCAATTCTAATTATTATAAAGACATGGTTTTCTATAATATAAACAAATTTAAAATACCTTTTTCACACAACATAAAATACTAACGTAAAGAAAACACAACAATTAGAGATGCAAACCCAAATTCCAAAGGTCTTTAATTTCCTGATCCTCTGACCTACTCAAAAATATTACTCACGAAGAAATAAATGAGTTTTATGGAAAACAAAAGCAAGTAAGAATGTTAGTAAATTAGATCAAATTAATAAAGTATGATATAACCAGACAACCAATAAAATAATATAACAATCAATTAAACTAATTAAATATAAACAATTAATTAAATAAACTAAATGACCAATTAAATATTAGTATAAACAAGAACAATACTAATACTTACACAAACTATGTTCCTTGCATCATGCAAATAAATTAATCTAAATCATTCTAAGTTAACGTTAATTTTGACAAACACTTAATATATGAATTCATGATGAACAATAATGACATGTTAACAATAAATCACAAAAGAGGTAGTAAATGAATCAATATTAAGTAAATAATAAATAGTGGCAACCAGATTAATTTCAACAAGCAAATAATAAATAACTTAATAACTAGATTAATTATTAAGTTAAATATTAATAATAAATCGTAACACAGTAACCAATGAATAGTAGCATTGAATAGAATAGTAATAAACAATAGTGAAAAGTTTTAACAATATATAATTGTGACATTAAAAACAAACAATAATGAATGAATAATAAAACACAATCAGATTAGCAACAAATGTTAATGATAAACAACAAACAGCAGAATAATAATGGACAGATTAACAAAAATCAACAATGGAAGTATATACAGTATGTACAATGAAGGAAGCACAAATGAACGACTGTGAATAAATGAAAAAGAAAGAATTGACTTAACTCAAATATTTACCCTCAGATATGACTTTTGATTGCAAATGAAGGAATGCTGGTTTCCATGTTGATTTGCTTGAAAAGAAAATTAAAAATAAAAATAAGAAAAGATTTGGATGAAAGTTTCCTTAAAACCCTTATTGTTGAAGAAAACCTGATGAGGAACAATTAAAACTCAAACCTCAAGAATCAACTTCCTGGGTTCAAGCACAATTTCAGAATACTTTGGAAAAGAAAATTATTTTTTTGCTCTCAAAACTTTCTTTTTTCAATGTTTGGGTTTTTTCGGCTATTTCAAAAAAACTCTTACCCTCCAGTTATCTATTCTAATTTTTCTATTTATACCCTCCTGATAAATTTAGGTTTCTCAAAACCCTTTTTTTCCTGCTAAAATCCCTTAATTACCCTTTAAAATCCAATTTTTATCCGAAAAGGGAGCCTCAATTTTTAAATCGAAAACCCGAGAAAATAAAAAAAAATAGGTGTGCTGGCAAAGATGGCGACGTGCGGCATGTGCCACTGCATAGGGGCTGCATGTCGCCTATACGACATGCGGCCATGCGGGGGGCGCATGTCGCTCGCGCAGTATGAGGCTCCGCGCAAAAGGGCAGCGAGTCGCACAACATGTGCCCCCGCGTAGGGGGCCGCATGCTGCTTGTGCGGCATGTGCTCCCGCGCAAGGGGGCGGCGTGTTACAGAGCATGCGACTCCGTAGGGGATGCATGTTGCGCTGTGCGACATGTGCCCTTACGCAGTTGCCGCAGCTCTCGGGCATGTCCCACCTATGTGCTACCGGTAGGAGCCGCCCCGGACGCTGCGCTGATCGCCCATCGAAAATCCGAAAAAAGTATAAAAATAAAAATAAAAAATAAAAATAAAATATATATATATATTTTTTAAAAAAAGGCTTCGACAAGGAAATCGTCACTTCTAATCATTTTACTCATGAACAAGTATTAATTTCATCATTGGGTAACCTTGCTCTGAGCTGCCTCAGACCCGGTATCTATAATAACCATATTCAACAACCATTTTTTACAATAACAAGGGTGCACAATTTACATTTGAACTATAGATTTTATTTACTGAACAAGTCAGTAGCATAAAAGCATATCATAGGATTTCTAACACCAGTATTCCCATATAACCATGTAATAACGAATATCAGATATTGCATAATATTTATACGCTACATCTTGTCATTCCTCAACTATGAATACATATAAGGAGGTAATAAGTTCTATAGACGTATAATAACCTGAGTTTACAACTAATTGTTGATATGGGTTCTAATGATACTGATAGGACACAATATCCAAGCATATAAAGACATGAGTCTCGAAACATGTGTACCCGAAGGTAGAGAAAAAGATTGAAGTTTTAAAAATATGTGTGACCCAAACGGGGCGGACTTATGACCCAAACGGGGTCCTCTTGTTGTAGCTGCGAACATATAACCCTAAATAAGCATGTTTATCTATCCACTACTATGACCATTCAGGCTTATAATCCTATCACTACAGTATAACATTGTCCATGTATGAGATCGCATCCCAAGAATAGCAATCCATTTCTTATGAAACTAATCAATTGCTCAAGCATATAATTCACATGGACAGATAAGTTAACATGAATAAGCCATGCAATAATTGATCATGTGTCATCCATAAGTGAGAAATCATGCAAAGGATTTCAATCAAATAACATTTGAAAAAATAGGTTTTACACGGCGGTCACAGAATCTTGCCCGCCGTGTAACAATTCAAAAATTGGGTCTTTAAAAATAGGAGGGACTTACACGGTGGTATGGAAATGCTAACTGCCACACGGTGGGTAAGAAAACCTGACCACCGTTTGAGAAAATAGAGAGCAATTACACGGTGGTATGGTATATCTTAACCGCCGTATAAAAAGTTACATGGTGGTTAGGATCCTTCTGACGGCTGTGTGACCTGACGGACAAGCCAAAAACACAAACACAGAATGCAATCACACGGCGGTATGGAATTTCTTGCTGTCGTGTGGATCAACGAAAAACCCAAATTTATAGAATTCTAACTTGCTTACATAACAATCTCTACCCCCACTTCAACACAACCTCGTACTATCATGCATATAGATTCATTCCACTTATCCTATCTTTTACACATACCATTACAGAGCACAATTTAATAGGTAACAAACTCAATAAAAAATTAAACCCAGAAATTTACTTTAAACTCGTACAAATTCATAATCAATTATCATATACCAAAATTACTTCTATCATGCTTAGCATATACTCAAAAACTCATCTCAAACATGTATTAAAACTCATTTAACAACTCAAATTTTTCCAGAATTTAAGCAAAACATCTAAACTCCCAAACCTAAAAAATGGAGCTCTAAACCACTCTTATCTTCAAAGTCCAAGCTTTTCTTTGCCTTTTTATTTACTCTTCATCACCAATTCTTGCACAAATAAAACCAAACAACTCATAATCCAAACTCAAATACCCAAATACCACATCAAAATTGAAAGGAGAAGAAGAAGAAGAACTAAAAATCATAACTGAAAAATCAAAAACAAACCCTTGAAGAACACCAAGGAGAAGAAGCAAGGAGCAGAAAATGAAGAAGAAAGGAAAAGAAGAGAGAAGCACGTGAAGAAGAAGAAGGAATAGGAAATTAAAACCCAAATCTGATTTTTTTCCACTTCTCCCTCTTCTTTTCTTTCTTTGCTCTCATTAATGCTCCTCACCTACCAATCCCATGTGTCAAGATCCCATAGGTCCAATTAAATAAATCCTTGACTTATAGCACTTTAGTCCTTGTTTAATTACCATTCACTCACTAAAACAATTTCTTTCTCTTACCAACTTTAATTCATTTTTAATTAAGTCCTTAATTAATCTAATTTTATACTTGTCCAATTACAATTATGCCCTTTTTCCAATGCAATAACCTTGTAATTTCTACTAGGGTCCAAATTGGGATGTTACACTAAGCCTCCAGAAGGCATCTTGCATAGCAGATTTATACTCAGACCCGATGTATTTCTTCTCAAACTAAGACAAGAACAACTCCAAAGTAATCTAAGCAGCTAGGGTGTGCTTCCGAACTGCACTCCACCAAGTATAAGCCGGTCCCTGAAGTAAGGCTACTGCTCCCTATAGCATCTCATCTGGCTCTAGGTGGTCTCAAACATTCTGTTTAACTTAAACAACCACTCCTACGCCTAAACTGGAGTCAAGGGATCTCGACCATAAAAATCCTCAGCTCCTAATCTCTTAAGCTGCTCCAAAATCGATCTCCTTCTAGGTGGAGCTGGCTGATAGTCAGGACCCTGAGGCTGTGGTGGTTTAGCATGCATATGCTATTGGAAGAAATTCGCCATCATAGCCGTAAAATTAGGCTATTGCGGAGGGGGAGATGCAACTGGCAGAGTATCCTGACGTCGTGGCGACTCTGGTTGACAAAAACTAACAGATGTTGCACTCTCGACATCACTCTCGCGTCGACCTTCATCCAAAGCCATACTCATAATCTAACACAAGGAGTAAGCATATATTAGCCTCATAATACTATACTATTGAAAAATTATTTGCCATGTACATGTACTTATCCTAATCCTATTGACCCACTTCGATCTTAAAATCGCCTAAACCGGAGCTCTGATACTAATAAAAATTGTAACACTCTTATACCTTACGTTCAATTAATTAACTAACCATACTATGACAATTGGCCCAAAAGTAACCAAATTATTAATTAGTTTATTAATTAAAAACTGGTACACATTTTTTTATGTCGAATATACCATACTTTATCTATCTATGCCTAGAGACAGTAACCAATTATCCTATCATTTACTAACCAGATTTTTAACTTATTATCAAATTTGTCGATTGGCCCATAACTGTCTTAAGTTACTATTATAACACCTACTAACCACCTATAGAGCTTTATTACAATGGCTATGGAGTGTTACAATACAAACACATGCGCCTAAAATAGTTTTACAAATAAAATTCTTGATTAATAAATTTCTTTCAACATTAAAACTAGATTACAAACTGAAAATCCACGCATCGCATTTCAAAACACTCATAGTCTTAAAATATTTTCGCATTAAAGAATGCAACTTTACTGATATAAAACTTAGTTCATTACAAATACTTACTACCAATACACTTCTTATACTTATTACAAAATAATCTATATAAACAACAAATTCCTAATGTGTTAGCCATTGATGATGCTGGATTGCCTTTCGAAAAGCTATCTTCAGAAACCTACATGGATAAAACATCCATGCTAAGCAATAACGCTTAGTGGGGAACAAAATACAATATATAATAACATAATGTCCAAGTATACATAACAAACATATTATAAGCACAACAAAGTTCGTGCTAACTATCATGCTTCGTACTTAATATATAGTCATACATGTTGGATAATCATATTAGGATTTGCATTGTCACTTATTCTTCACATGCACATCACATTCTTATCAATATATGTATAACACAAGATTATCATTTCTTATTTATTAACATAATCATTATAGTTTTCTTGCCTGCAACTCAAAGATGCCGATAACGGGTATCGCATCAGTACCAAAAGGTACAGTAATCACATTAGTATCTGTAGATACCACACATTCGCATTAGCACGCATAGGTATTGAAATAATCAATAAGATATCAGTAAATTCACATTTGAGAATTCGATACAGATTCAATTTACATTATTAATTCTAGAGGAATCAGACACATTTGGCTGTAGGACTTAGACCCTATAGGCATGCCTATCTATCCACTATTTGACTCACAGGCTTACATTGTTAATTTCGGTTAACATTTATTCATTCATTTACATAATAGAGTGTACACATAGTTTCGTAGTAATTGTCACAGTATAATCCATCATGTATAAATGCACATAGAGTTTCCATCATGCTCATAAGTTCTATTAAATTCACTTATGCATACTCATAGTATATAGAGCAAGTCGATGTTCATTAGCCACATCATACTATCACATTAATTCATCATGTTAATCCATAACATTAGACATGTAATAATCCTTATTGGATGATATTAGACTTGATTGCAATAATGTACATACATGTGCACAACATAAGTGATTATTTAAGCAAAACAGGGTACCTTATAGTCACAACCATTTTGGTTGTCACCGTGACATACCTAACACTTCTAGGCAGAATGTAATCCATGGAACCTCGCGGTCATAACCATTTTAGTTGTCACCGTGACATACCAAACTCATCCGATAGAAAGCAATCCTTGCATACCTCATGGTGGCAATCATTTTAATTATCACCGTGACCTATGCAAAAATTCAAAAACACTGCTGTGTTTTACAAAAACACAGCGGTGCTAACTACTCAATTCTCAAATCAAAATCAAGGCTTCAAATCCTTATTCCATTTATCACATTTAGGAACCTTATCATCCTACACATGATCATTAGCTTGTTAACTTAAAAAGTTACATAATTTTCATTCCATTCAACTCAAATTCAAGATGTTATAGATTAAAGTACCCATTATGCTCTATAAGCCTTAATGCAGGTTAATTTTTAACTAGAGGTCCCTTCTTAGAAATCATTGTCAAAGTTCAAGTAATTAAACTAACCACTTAAAGTTCATGTAGTTATAAAACATACGCTTTCTCTAAAGTATATCCAACTAGCTACAAATTTCCTAACAATTCCAATATACCAAAAGACAGAGTTCAACTATGACCAATACATTACATACAATACTCAATCATTTTATTACCTATCCAAAAACCAAGGTTTAATTCTTGAATTTAACATATCTCATGGAATAAGTTACACAGTCACAACACATACATTATGAGTTTAAAGGTGTTGCATGTGGGTATTTCAGTATCTTAGAAGGGATGTGATTCATTCAACCCGATTTCCTCTTCTTCTTCTCATTCTTTTTCTGTATTTTGGTAAATGTAGTTTTGATTTCTTGCATCCAATTTTGGAAATTTGTGTCTTGGTTATAGTGCTAGAACCGAAGAAGGATAAAGGGAAAGCCAAAGTTGGCGAAGCTAGCACCAAGTGATCTTAAGGGAGCAAAAGATTTTGAGGTTTGAGAAACACTGCATTTTGTGTGTGTTTAAATAAACTATGAGCTAAGAATATTGGATTTAAATGTATAGAAATTGAACTTGTATATGATGATGAGATTATTGGTTATGATGAGTTAAGTTATCATGATGGATTATTTTGAATACCTTGAATTTGAACCATGCTTATGCTGTGTATTTCATGTCTGATGGAATGGACATTGCCGAGAGAATACTGAGTATTGGGTAGTAACATGTGTAATAAAGGGGTGTCATAAAATTGGTAAATTTAGTATGTCCAAATGTGCTAATGGAAACTGGAATTGTAAGGTAGTAACTTGCAATGTTTAGCTCTATCTTAATTGGGATATAAGAGTCTTGCTCTTAAAGGAGTAATTATAAAAGTGTGGAAACAACTATGTGGGATTGGGGACGGCATGGTCTTCAAATTGGGGCATAAATTAAATTGAAGTGATAGGAGGGCATTGGGGCATGTGTAGTTCCATTTTCCATAACTCCTAGTATATGTGATGAAAATTGACAAGATTGGTGTTATTAAACTCATAACATGTAATTAAATAGCCGGTTAATAGATCTTGTTGGTAAATAATGAGTTGGGAATAGGCTATGAGAGTTATAAGTGAAAGGGATGTCAAATGGGGAAATGGAAAGTGAAGGTTGGAGAGCAAGGAATGAGAAATTCCTGTTCTGTCATCAGCACGACAAGGGTCGCGAGCACAACATAATGCTCTATTATCGAGGTAGGCTTATATCGCTGGTGCACGCCAGTATGCGAGCATGACTAAGGCAAGGGGTTGTGTTCCATCACGAGCACAATAGAAGAGAAAGGTCGAGTCTGTCGCGAGCGCAACACTCCACGATGATTTAAATTATTTCTTTAATGCAAAAATTTTGTTAAATCAATATGTGTGAATGTTGAATAAGCATGTATACGATTCTAATCCTTATTATAAGCATGTGATTATGGATACAAATATATGAGATTTATGTATAGTATATATATATATATATCTATGATCTTATGCATATGCCATGATGAAGTAATTGTGATGTGAGCTTTAGCGATTACAAATAATGTGATGATGTGTAAATGAGTGCTATTATAATGCTATACTTGCTATTACAATGAAAATAACCAGACTAATAATTTAGACTGCAAGTCAAGTACTGGATAGATAAGCATGCCTATAGCGTCTAAGCGCTACAGCCAAATGCCTCAGATTCCTTAGAATCATTAATGTGAATTGAATCCAAATTTGGATTCCTTGATGCTAAGTATTGTTATCTTATTGATTATTTTCGTACCTCCGGCTACCAATGCGATAATTGTGTATCTTCGGATACAATTGTGATTACTATACTCTTGAGTACTAATGTGATAACCGATTATCCGCATCATTGAAATGCAGGTAAGGCTCAATAACTATATATGCTACATTGTATATATGGATGCTATGTAATATGATATTGCTAATGTGATGCTTTATGCCTAACATGAATAAATATATATGTGTGTGTGCGTGTGTGTGTGTGACAACTGATATAACATCCTGATAAGTTATATGAGTGCCAGTAGCATACTTAATTATGTTAATGCAAGCATATCAAATACGAAATATGAATGATGCCATGTATCTATTGTTTACTTAATGATCCATATATATATATATATATATATATATATATATATGTATATGCACGAATATTATGAATATTGTTATTGTTTGTCCACTAAGCATTATCGCTTAGCACGGGTTCTCGATCCATGTAGGTTCAGCAGTAAAGTGATCCGAAGGACGTCCCCACATTTTGGTTGATCAACACTTTAGGTTTTCGATTCCTAGTGTAGGTTTTTGGATATTGTGTATTAAAAAAAATATGTCATTTGTGAACGTTCTAGCATGTAATATTTATTATATAACTAAGTGCATGGGATGTAATTTAATCGGATTATGTATGTGATATGAATGTCTTCCGCTGCATGTGATCAAAATTAATTGGTTTAGGATGTTGTATGATGATATTCTGGTATACATTATGTTGGTATGTGTGTCGTGGCAACCATTCTCAACTACCGCAGCGAAGCTATGAGAGTGGATGGGAATGGGGTGTTACAGTTAGTGGTATCAGAGCCTAAGTTTATGCATTTCTGGGCATGTCATAGATTAGAATGCATATAGATGTGTTGATTAATACGTGTAATGGCTGGAAATGTACCCTAGTTAAAATTGGTATAATTGGATTAAATAAGGGTGTAATGTGGACTTTATTGTAATAAAAGAAGGACCTAATTGAGAAACTAAAGGAAAGTTAAGTGGCCAAGTTGTAAGTTTGCATCATTAAGCTAATTGAGGATTAACTAATATTTAATAGAGATTAAGTAAGTCAGTGGAGGGCAAATTTTCTGGAGGTGGAATCCGTGTGGCACTTCATTGTGCTGCCACCACCACCATTCTCATGCAATATATAGAATTGAGGAGAGAGAAAGGGCCATTACTTGCTTAAAGTTCAGCCATTCTCTCTTTTATTAATTTTTGCTTCTCCTTCATTCTTCATCCATGAGTCTCTTATGAGTTTCCAATCGATTTCATGAATTATGTTATACTAATCAAGTTAATTGAAGGGTAAACTAAGTTGTTACATTCGCAAGGTAAGTGGTCAATTACTTATTCTATCTTCTAGTCTTTCTGGTTTTGGTTTGATGGGGATTTAGGGTTGATGAATTGTGTCCAATTCTAGAAATTAGAATGGTATTTGCAGAGAAAGGAGTAAAGAAAGATAAGGGAAAAGAAAAAATCGGAGAAGCAAGTGCTCAGTGAATATTAGGAGCATAGGCGATGAGGTTTGGGACCTAACTCTATAAGTGTATTGGCATGTTTTGTATTTGCTTGTATAATTTGACTAAACATGAACTAAATTAGTAGTGGGAATCCCTAAAGATGTAAATGAGCAAGTTGATTAGGTTTAATAGGTTATAAAACTAATGTTGTGTTCATGATGATTTGAGTGGAATGTTAAGTATTGAGCTATGTAAGTGTCCCATGTGAATGGTGTGAAAATGGTTGTGATTTGTGTTCAATTGAATAAGATTAGCTTAATGGAAACCGGGTATGTGTTAATTGTTGTTGTTGTAAAATGAGTTGGTTTGAAGGACAAAAAGGAAGTGAGCTTTGAGGTTTTGAAAGTGATATGAGAATTGAGACAGGGAGCACATAAGTGCTTTGGTAAAACACAGCCGTGTTTTGGTGTTTTTGCATAGGTCACGGTGACAACCAAAATGGTTGTGATCGTGAGTTATGCAGGAACTCCATTCTGCCTGACTAAGCATTGTATGTCACGGTGACAACCAAAATGGTTGTGACCGTGAGGTGCCAAAGGTTGCATTCTGCTCGCAAGTGTGATGTATCTCACGGTGATAACCAAAATGGTTGTGACTGTGAGATACCCATCTTATATTATGTTTTGGGAGTGCTTGGTAAGGCACGGTGGTAACCAAATTGGTTGTGATCGTGAGGTACCTTGGCTTCCTTTCTATTTGGAAGACCTCAGTATGTCACGGTGACAACCAAATTGGTTGTGACTGTGACGAACCCTGTTTTGGCAAGTAACCCTAATTTATTTTGGTTTGTTAATTTTGTGGCTTTTAAACCAAGCTTGTGGCAATTTTATATGAGCATGATATCAAGGTTATATGAAGCAAATATACATATAAATATGATCATTAAAGAATTCAAATACTTGTTGGATAATGATTTAATTACAAGTTATCCAAGAGTTATAAGATATGTAAAAGAATAACGTGGATTTATTAATGTTTTGTAAATATGCGGAGTGAAGAATTTGGTGTTTGTTTATATATGTGCTATTAAAATTAACAATTATGAGATCAATCAACTTTAGCCTGCGAGCCAAGTAGTGGATAAATTGGCATGCCTATAGGGTCAAGTGCTGCAGCCCAATGTGTCCGATTCCTCTGGAATCACAATGCGAAATAAATTCTTGCTGGATTCTTTAATGTGGAATATTGATCTTGTTGAGTTACTGTACCTTAGGGTACAAATGCGTATATGTGTATCAACGGATACAATAAAATTACAGTACCTCAGGGGCACCAATATGAAACCCGTTATCTGCGTCTTTGAATTGCAGGCAAATCTAGATATAAAAGATAAGGATACTTCTAAATGTTTAGTTGATATGTGTGAATGCTTTATACTCGATGATTGTATGCAAATCCTATGTAAGCTATTCAGTCAGGTGATTAAGTATTATGTATACACCAAGCAAATGTATGCTCTATGAAAATGTGAATTAGTAACAATGCTATGAACGTAATGATACATAAATGTTCTAGACTTGTTGACTTAGGCATGAACCTTAACATGATGTATATATAATATTAATGTTGTGTTTATGTATATATTATGTATGCATTCCCCACTAAGCGTTATCGCTTAGCACGGGTTTCTTTCCAATCCGTGTACGTTCGAACACGAGGTGATTTTGGAAGGACAAATCCGCGTTAGCAACAGTCAACACGAGGGATAGATCTTTAGTGTAGGATTTGGGGTTTAACTATGTGTCTGTACAAGTTATGTAAGATATTATTTTTGGCATTAGAAAATATATAAAGCTAATATAACTAAGTATTGTAAACTTAATGAAGGCCTGTACATATGTAAGTATGTGAGTATGTTGGATGGCATGGGAACTTATGATATATAATGCATGAGAATGTATGCTTGATGATGAAATTTTATTATGCATGTTGTTGGCATGACATTGTGATAGTAAAGCTTACGTGTTTTTCTATGTGTAACTACCGTTCCTGACTGTATTAGCGGAGCTAATCTAGTGATCGGGATTGGGCATTATAAGTTATGGTATCAAAGCCTAGGTTTAGTCTTTTCTAGGTAACTGGGTAGCTAGAATGTGCATAGTAGTGTTGACCTAATGCGGATGTCCTTGTGTAATTTGTGTAGATCGATGGATCCTAGTGACAACCCTAGTCATCACTTGAGAGAGGAGACGGCCGAAAGTGTTAATCCCCAGGAAGTAGAGGTGACGGGGTATGGTCAGTCAAAGCCAGTTAGTTTTGGAAACTAGGTTCCAATGGTTCCAATTGAGGCTCTGTTAAAGATGTCGCAAGACATGGCTAGAGTGCTGGATTGAATGACAGCACCGAAGGCTCCAGTGGAATAATTAAGGAAGCATGGAGCAGAAGAGTTTCATGGTACAAGGTTTGATGAGTCTGAAAAAGTAGAATACTGGATAGAGAAGGTGCAGAGGGTTTTAGGAGAGATCAAATGTCCTTCGGATCAATGAGTTGAATGTGTAGTATCGCTGCTTTTGGGTGCAGTATACAACTGGTACCGAGAATGAAGTGCATGAGTGTCCCCATTGTGGCAAAAGACATAGAGGGGAATGTTGGAAAGTGACCGGTGCATGTTTTAAGTGTGGAAGTACTGAGCATTTCTTAGCTAACTGTCCAAAGGCATATGATGTAACTAGAAATTAGCAGGAACAAAGCAAAGGTGGTTCTAATTTACCTCCAGTTAATAGAGGAAGAGGTAGAGGACGAGGCAGAGGTGGCCAGTCTAGAGCAGCAGCTGATTCAGAAATAGTGAAAAGACCTACTATGGCACCACCTCGGGCTTATGCGATGAAGGCTCGAGAGGAGCAGGATGCACCTGAAGTTATAGCGGGTACTTTTCTACTCTATGATGTAGAATTGTTTGTACTAATTGACCCTGGATCAACTCATTCGTATGTGTTTTCTAAAGAGATATGTGATGTGACACCCCCACCGCCGCCCCCGTTGGAAGGGCACCGACGGGCGCGCCGCACGATGCTCACTCACGACGCGACGAAACATACAGCGGAAGCATACATGCGCTAAGCGGAAGCATTCAACATCCAAAAGAGAAAGCATAGAAAATATACCACATTGCCATAAAAAAAATAGAATTCAAAACTATACCCAATAGCTCAATAGATTTCATTAAAAATTCTTTACAAAATTATTTACATAAGCCACTAAACAAGAAAATACTTATACAAAACGAATTACAGGAGAAGACAAAATAAATAACTCGACTCCTATGTGGCCAGCCTGCAGATGCGTGACACGAGCAACTCCCAAAAATCCTTCACGCTACCTGCACGGGATAAAAGCCCGTGCTAAGCGATAACGCTTAGTGGGGAGAAACAAACACAACATAGCACTATACACGAAAACATGCACTAATATTCATAAAACAATATGAATCAGAGTACAGATATATAAATATATAATCAGGATAAATAGCACATAACACTGAATCATTACACTACTCAGAGTCACACAATAATCAGAACACTTCGCTAAACCGATACCAAACAGTTCACACAAAAGCCTGAAATCAATGGTGGAGGATACGGGAACACGGCACGGGAGACCGAAGCCTCAAAAACACTTTAATACCCGAAGGTAGCGCGGGAGACCGGAGTCTCAAAACATTTTATCACTACACGAAAATGACCATCTCGGAGGTCGACCGCTTCGACCAAACGGGGCGGACAGTACAGCCGTATACTAACCCTTCTTAAGCATGCTTAATTATCCTATACCTTGACACTTCAGGCTCTATAACACACTCTCACATGACATTAGACAAACAAGACAATGTTCAAATTGTAACACCATTCATAAAAGCTGATCAACTGACAGATGCCAAAAGATGAATACAAAAACCCAGAATACATGGTATCACGTGCTAAAAATCATAATTAAACATTCATAAAACACGCATAACAGAAAGGATTTTATTGCAAAATAGGGTAGGTCACGGTGGTAATCAGATTGGTTGCCACCGTGACATACCAGATATCCTTGGCAGAAAGCAAGTCTGGGGTACCTCACGGTGGTAACCAAAATTGTTGTCACCGTGACATACCAAGCAGTCAGACAGAATCAAAAGTTTGGATACCTCCCGGTGGTAACCAGATTGGTTGCCACCATGACATACCAAAGCAGTCAGACAGAATCAAAAGTTTGGATACCTCACGGTGGTAACCAGATTGGTTGCCACTGTGACATACCAAACTTCACGGCAGAATGCATCTGGTTCGTGGCTCACGGTAGTAACCAGATTAGTTGCCACTGTGACCCATGCGCAGATGGGATTCCTCAGGGCAATTTCAAGGTCTTTCAAGCCAAAATCTCACAACCTTCACTTCAATCATCCAATTTCACACTCCAATAATAATAGAAACTCAATCCAAACATCAAAGAGTCATACCATCAACAAATCTTACTAATGAATTCTAAGAGCAACATCACTACATAAAAAACATAAAAATGAGTTCTAAACTCCACAACTAAACTCAACCACTCAACCAATACAAACCCATAGCATAATAAACTATATAAACATAACTCAATCAACAACTTCCAAAAATCTCATAAACATATAATTATACACACATTCACAATTAGGAAAAATCCCAAACAAACACTCAAGAACACAACTCCCAAACCTGGAAAACGAAGCTTCGAACCGAGTTTCCTCACGAATCCACTATATCCTTGCCCTTGCTCTTCCTTCTCTCTTCCGATTCTTGCACAACCCAACCAAGAACACTTAAATTCAAACCCACATCACATTCAAAACCAGAAATCAAAGAACAAGAAACAACAAGCAAAGGAACCCCCAAACCGAACTCAAACACTTACCTTCAACAATTCCAGCACAAACCTTCAAGATCTCACTCACAACTCAAAGAAGATACAAGAGAAAAGAGATGAGAGCAGAAAAATGGAAGCAAGAGAGAGAGAGAACGGAAATTGAAGAAAGAAAGGGAGAAAATGGAGTTAGCTTCCACGGGAAGCTAGGAAAAATCTGCTCCCTTCTTTCCCTCTCTCCTACTTTCATTAAATGCTCACCAAACCTTTGCCACTTGTCTCAATCTTAGAGAATCAATCCATCAATCTTAACAACACCACTTATGGCACCATACTCTAAACACAGACCATAAAAACCCTTAGTCCACTTACACCCTACCACTTTACATTACAAGCACACACTAAACTTCCTTCTATTCAAAAATTCAAATACGCAAATACCCTTCTTAACCGACTTACCGCGCGAATTCCGCCCAAGCCCTATTTGGGTTGTTACAATCACTCCCCCTTAAGAAATTTCGTCCTCGAAATTTCCCCGCTAATCACTTAAGTCCAGACAACCCAAAACTCAAACCGAAAAGAACATAAACTAATATGCAATCTTACCAGAAGGTCCCGCTCGATTTGCTATATCTCCTACTTGCATTGCATAAACTCGCGGATGCGCAGGCATTTCTTCAGTTTGCGACTTCTGCACTGTCTCTGATTGCGCTTGATAATGACGGCCGCTTCCCCTACCACTCTGGTTCCCTCTAGATCGCTGACCACTCACTCTACTCTCGGGTCCATCTTGAAGCTCTCGCCGATCCGGACAATTCGCCACCATGTGCTCTTGGCTGCCACATCTGACACACGCTCCAGAGAGCCTCCTACACACGCCCCAATGGCGCTTATGACAATTCTCGCACTCCGGAATCACACCTCCCTTGCTAGAGGTGGCGCTACACTATCGACTTCTGAACGTACCAGAACTGAATTCTTCTCACTTTGGCCACTCAGAACCCCTCTCGACTTCTTGCCACTACTGAACCCACCATCCGGTGCTTTCCTCTTGCTCTCAACCTTCTGCTTGATCACCTCGGATTCCTCCAACTTCATTGCCATTGCCACAAGCTGATAATACCCCACTGGTTGCAAGACTGACATTGCCGACAAAGGACCTCTAAACACCTCACGCAGTCCCTCTAGGAAATGCCTACTTCTAAACTCATCCGTCAACAGAGCTTCAGGCACATACTTACTCAACCGGCTGAATTCCTTATCATACTCGCTCACTGTCATACCTCGCTGCTTCAGACTGATGAACTCTCTCCACTTAGCTTCCTGATAAGCCTTCGTCACATATTTCTGCTCAAATTCTTGCTTGAAGAATTCCCAAGTCAACACGGCTGGTCGCTGAGGATTTCGCATCACCAATTCCCACCAATCATACGCTGACCCCTGAAGCAACGACACTGCACAAAGTGCCCTCTGATCTGCGGGACATCTTATCTCTTGTAAAATCCGACCTACCCTCTTAAGCCAAAACTCGGCAACATCAGATTGGTCCAAAGCAGTTCCATGGAAATCCTCGGCTCCTCTCTTCCTTAGTAACTCAGTTGGAGCCTTTGGAGCAGTCAGCCTCTTTACCAACTGAAGTAACCCTTGCACTAGGACCGGATTCTCTTGACCAAAACCCATACCAGGAATCTCCTCTTGCTGACGCTGCGGAGCAGGTTGCTCACCTCTCACTACACTTGCACTACCAACTGTCTCACCCACTTGCTCACTTGGATCAGACTCCATCTAGACACTACACAAGACAAGGCACATCTGCATTAGGCCATGACACAAAACTGACTCACATGCAAAGACTCAACACATAACAAACAGAGGCAACCAGAACCGCCTAAACCGGCGCTCTGATACCACAACCTGTGACACCCCCACCGCCGCCCCCGTTGGAAGGGCACCGACGGGCGCGCCACATGACGCTCACTCACGACGCGACGAAACATACAGCGGAAGCATACATGCGCTAAGCGGAAGCATTCAACATCCAAAAGAGAAAGCATAGAAAATATACCACATTGCCATAAAAAAAAATAGAATTCAAAACTATACCCAATAGCTCAATAGATTTCATTAAAAATTCTTTACAAAATTATTTACATAAGCCACAAAACAAGAAAATACTTATACAAAACGAATTACAGGAGAAGACAAAATAAATAACTCGACTCCTATGTGGCCAGCCTGCAGATGCGTGACACGAGCAACTCCCAAAAATCCTTCACGCTACCTGCACGGGATAAAAGCCCGTGCTAAGCGATAACGCTTAGTGGGGAGAAACAAACACAACAGAGCACTATACACGAAAACATGCACTAATATTCATAAAATAATATGAATCAGAGTACAGATATATAAATATATAATCAGGATAAATAGCACATAACACTGAATCATTACACTACTCAGAGTCACACAATAATCAGAACACTTCGCTAAACCGATACCAAACAGTTCACACAAAAGCCTGAAATCAATGGTGGAGGATACGGGAACACGGCACGAGAGACCGAAGCCTCAAAAACACTTTAATACCCGAAGGTAGCGCGGGAGACCGGAGTCTCAAAACATTTTATCACTACACGAAAATGACCATCTCGGAGGTCGACCGCTTCTCCCAAACGGGGCGGACAGTACAGCTGTATACTAACCCTTCTTAAGCATGCTTAATTATCCTATACCTTGACACTTCAGGCTCGACAACACACTCTCACATGACATTAGACAAACAAGACAATGTTCAAATTGTAACACCATTCATAAAAGCTTATCAACTGACAGATGCCAAAAGATGAATACAAAAACCCAGAATACATGGTATCACGTGCTAAAAATCATAATTAAACATTCATAAAACACGCATAACAGAAAGGATTTTATTGCAAAACAGGGTAGGTCACGGTGGTAATCAGATTGGTTGCCACCGTGACATACCAGAGATCCTTGGCAGAAAGCAAGTCTGGGGTACCTCACGGTGGTAACAAAAATGGTTGTCACCGTGACATACCAAGCAGTCAGACAGAATCAAAAGTTTGGATACCTCACGGTGGTAACCAGATTGGTTGCCACCGTGACATACCAAAGCAGTCAGACAGAATCAAAAGTTTGGATACCTCACGGTGGTAACCAGATTGGTTGCCACCGTGACATACCAAATTTCACGGCAGAATGCATCTGGTTCGTGGCTCACGGTGGTAACCATTTTATTTGCCACCGTGACCCATGCCCCGATGGGATTCCTCAGGGCAATTTCCAGGTCTTTCAAGCCAAAATCTCACAACCTTCACTTCAATCATCCAATTTCACACTCCAATAACAATAGAAACTCAATCCAAACATCAAAGAGTCATACCATCAACAAATCTTACTCATGAATTCTAAGAGCAACATCACTACATAAAAAACATAAAAATGAGTTCTAAACTCCACAACTAAACTCAACCACTCAACCAATACAAACCCATAGCATAATAAACCATATAAACATAACTCAATCAACAACTTCCAAAAATCTCATAAACATATAATTATACACACATTCACAATTAGGAAAAATCCCAAACAAACACTCAAGAACACAACTCCCAAACCTGGAAAACGAAGCTTCGAACCGAGTTTCCTCACGAATCCACTATATCCTAGCCCTTGCTCTTCCTTCTCTCTTCCGATTCTTGCACAACCCAACCAAGAACACTTAAATTCAAACCCACATCACATTCAAAACCATAAATCAAAGAATAAGAAACAACAAGCAAAGGAACCCCCAAACCGAACTCAAACACTTACCTTCAACAATTCCAGCACAAACCTTCAAGATCTCACTCACAACTCAAAGAAGATACAAGAGAAAAGAGATGAGAGTAGAAAAATGGAAGCAAGAGAGAGAGAGAACGGAAATTGAAGAAAGAAAGGGAGAAAATGGAGTTAGCTTCCACGGGAAGCTAGGAAAAATCTGCTCCCTTCTTTCCCTCTCTCCTACTTTCATTAAATGCTCACCAAACCTTTGCCACTTGTCTCAATCTTAGAGAATCAATCCATCAATCTTAACAACACCACTTATGGCACCATACTCTAAACACAAACCATAAAAACCCTTAGTCCACTTACACCCTACCACTTTACACTACAAGCACACACTAAACTTCCTTCTATTCAAAAACTCAAATACGCAAATACCCTTCTTAACCGACTTACCGCGCGAATTCCGCCCAGGCCCTATTTGGGTTGTTACAATCACTCCCCCTTAAGAAATTTTGTCCTCGAAATTTCCCCGCTAATCACTTAAGTCCAGACAACCCAAAACTCAAACCGAAAAGAACATAAACTAATATGCAATCTTACCAGAAGGTCCCGCTCGATTTGCTATATCTCCTACTTACATTGCATAAACTCGCGGATGCGCAGGCACTTCTTCAGTTTGCGACTTCTGCACTGTCTCTGATGGCGCTTGATAATGACGGCCGCTTCCCCTACCACTCTGGTTCCCTCTGGATCGCTGACCACTCACTCTACTCTCGGGTCCATCTTGAAGCTCTCGCCGATCCGGACAATTCGCCACCATTTGCTCTTGGCTGCCACATCTGAAACACGCTCCAGAGAGCCTCCTACACACGCCCCAATGGCGCTTATGAAAATTCTTGCACTCCGGAATCACACCTCCCTTGCTAGAGGGTGGCGCTACACTATCGACTTCTGAACGTACCGGAACTGAATTCTTCTCACTTTGGCCACTCAGAACCCCTCTCGACTTCTTGCCACTACTGAACCCACCATCCGGTGCTTTCCTCTTGCTCTCAACCTTCTGCTTGATCACCTCGGATTCCTCCAACTTCATTGCCGCTGCCACAAGCTGATAATACCCCACTGGTTGCAAGACTGACATTGCCGACAAAGGACCTCTAAACACCTCACGCAGTCCCTCTAGGAAATGCCTACTTCTAAACTCATCCGTCAACAGAGCTTCAGGCACATACTTACTCAACCGGCTGAATTCCTTATCATACTCGCTCACTGTCATACCTCGCTGCTTCAGACTGATGAACTCTCTCCACTTAGCTTCCTGATAAGCCTTCGTCACATATTTCTGCTCAAATTCTTGCTTGAAGAATTCCCAAGTCAACACGGCTGGTCGCTGAGGATTTCGCATCACCAATTCCCACCAATCATACGCTGACCCCTGAAGCAACGACACTGCACAAAGTGCCCTCTGATCTGCGGGACATCTTATCTCTTGTAAAATCCGACCTACCCTCTTAAGCCAAAACTCGGCAACATCAGATTGGTCCAAAGCAGTTCCATGGAAATCCTCGGCTCCTCTCTTCCTTAGTAACTCAGTTGGAGCCTTTGGAGCAGTCAGCCTCTCTACCAACTGAAGTAACCCTTGCACTAGGACCGGATTCTCTTGACCAAAACCCATACCAGGAATCTCCTCTTGCTGACGCTGCGGAGCAGGTTGCTCACCTCTCACTACACTTGCACTACCAACTGTCTCACCCACTTGCTCACTTGGATCAGACTCCATCTAGACACTACACAAGACAAGGCACATCTGCATTAGGCCATGACACAAAACTGATTCACATGCAAAGACTCAACACATAACAAACAGAGGCAACCAGAACCGCCTAAACCGGCGCTCTGATACCACAACCTGTGACACCCCCACCGCCGCCCCCGTTGGAAGGGCACCGACGGGCACGCCACACGACGCTCACTCACGACGCGACGAAACATACAGCGGAAGCATACATGCGCTAAGCGGAAGCATTCAACATCCAAAAGAGAAAGCATAGAAAATATACCACATTGCCATAAAAAAAAATAGAATTCAAAACTATACCCAATAGCTCAATAGATTTCATTAAAAATTCTTTACAAAATTATTTAGATAAGCCACTAAACAAGAAAATACTTATACAAAACGAATTACAGGAGAAGACAAAATAAATAACTCGACTCCTATGTGGCCAGCCTGTAGATGCGTGACACGAGCAACTCCCAAAAATCCTTCACGCTACCTGCACGGGATAAAAGCCCGTGCTAAGCGATAACGCTTAGTGGGGAGAAACAAACACAACATAGCACTATACACGAAAACATGCACTAATATTCATAAAACAATATGAATCAGAGTACAGATATATAAATATATAATCAGGATAAATAGCACATAACACTGAATCATTACACTACTCAGAGTCACACAATAATCAGAACACTTCGCTAAACCGATACCAAACAGTTCACACAAAAGCCTGAAATCAATGGTGGAGGATACGGGCACACGGCACGGGAGACCGAAGCCTCAAAAACACTTTAATACCGGAAGGTAGCGCGGGAGACCGGAGTCTCAAAACATTTTATCACTACACGAAAATGACCATCTCGGAGGTCGACCGCTTCTCCCAAACGGGGCGGACAGTACAGCTGTATACTAACCCTTCTTAAGCATGCTTAATTATCCTATACCTTGACACTTCAGGCTCGACAACACACTCTCACATGACATTAGACAAACAAGACAATGTTCAAATTGTAACACCATTCATAAAAGCTGATCAACTGACAGATGCCAAAAGATGAATACAAAAACCCAGAATACATGGTATCACGTGCTAAAAATCATAATTAAACATTCATAAAACACGCATAACAGAAAGGATTTTATTGCAAAACAGGGTAGGTCACGGTGGTAATCAGATTGGTTGCCACCGTGACATACCAGAGATCCTTGGCAGAAAGCAAGTCTGGGGTACCTCACGGTGGTAACCAAAATGGTTGTCATCGTGACATACCAAGCAGTCAGACAGAATCAAAAGTTTGGATACCTCACGGTGCTAACCAGATTGGTTGCCACCGTGACATACCAAAGCAGTCAGACAGAATCAAAAGTTTGGATACCTCACGGTGCTAACCAGATTGGTTGCCACCGTGACATACCAAACTTCACGGCATAATGCATCTGGTTCGTGGCTCACGGTGGTAACCAGATTAGTTGCCACCGTGACCCATGCCCAGATGGGATTCCTCAGGGCAATTTCCAGGTCTTTCAAGCCAAAATCTCACAACCTTCACTTCAATCATCCAATTTCACACTCCAATAACAATAGAAACTCAATCCAAACATCAAAGAGTCATACCATCAACAAATCTTACTCATGAATTCTAAGAGCAACATCACTACATAAAAAACATAAAAATGAGTTCTAAACTCCACAACTAAACTCAACCACTCAACCAATACAAACCCATAGCATAATAAACCATATAAACATAACTCAATCAACAACTTCCAAAAATCTCATAAACATATAATTATACACACATTCACAATTAGGAAAAATCCCAAACAAACACTCAAGAACACAATTCCCAAACCTGGAAAACGAAGCTTCGAACCGAGTTTCCTCACGAATCCACTATATCCTTGCCCTTGCTCTTCCTTCTCTCTTCCGATTCTTGCACAACCCAACCAAGAACACTTAAATTCAAACCCACATCACATTCAAAACCATAAATCAAAGAACAAGAAACAACAAGCAAAGGAACCCCCAAACCGAACTCAAACACTTACCTTCAACAATTCCAGCACAAACCTTCAAGATCTCACTCACAACTCAAAGAAGATACAAGAGAAAAGAGATGAGAGCAGAAAAATGGAAGCAAGAGAGAGAGAGAACGGAAATTGAAGAAAGAAAGGGAGAAAATGGAGTTAGCTTCCAAGGGAAGCTAGGAAAAATCTGCTCCCTTCTTTCCCTCTCTCCTACTTTCATTAAATGCTCACCAAACCTTTGCCACTTGTCTCAATCTTAGAGAATCAATCCATCAATCTTAACAACACCACTTATGGCACCATACTCTAAACACAAACCATAAAAACCCTTAGTCCACTTACACCCTACCACTTTACACTACAAGCACACACTAAACTTCCTTCTATTCAAAAACTCAAATACGCAAATACCCTTCTTAACCGACTTACCGCGCGAATTCCGCCCAGGCCCTATTTGGGTTGTTACATGTGATAGAATGCCTGACGCTAAATGTTTGAAATATGACATATATGTATTAAGTCCTTTGGGAAATAATGTAAATGTGAACAAAGTATATACGGGTCGTTCACTGGTAGTTCAGGGTAGCATGTTTCCGGTTCATTTAATTGAATTACCTTTTGATAAGTTTGATTTAATACTGGGTATGGATTGGCTAAGTAAATATAATGCAGTAGTGGACTTTAAGAGGAAGAGAGTGGTACTTCATAATTATAAGGGGAATAAAGTATTAGTGAGGGGAGGTAGTGCGAATCCTCTTGTAAATGTGGTATCGGCAATGCAAGCATACTGATGTTTAAGGAAGGGATGCGAGGCTTACTTGGCACTGGTGTTAGATTCTAAAAGAGAGCATGTACAGATTCAGGATATACCAATAGTATGGGAGTTTCCTGATGTGTTTCCAGAAGAACTGAGTGGTGTGCCACCGGTAAGGGAGGTGGAACTATCTATTGGAGTTAAAAGCTTAGTTGTTGGAATTATTGGATAGGGGTTTCATAAGACCTAGTGTTTCTCCTTGGGGAGCACCAGTCCTATTTGTTAAGAAGAAAGATGAAACTATGAGAATGTGTATTGACTATCGGTAGCTGAACACAGTAACAGTGAAGAATCGGTATCCTCTACCTAGGATCGAGGATTTATTCGATCAGTTAAGAGGGGCAGGCATGTTTTCTAAGATCGACCAACGGTATGGGTATTACCAATTACAAGTGAAGAAAGTGGACATACCCAAGACTGCATTTAGGACTCGATATGGACATTATGAATTCTTAGTAATGCCATTCGGGTTGACTAATGCACATGCTGCATTTATGGACTTGGTGAATAGGGTCTTCAGACCATAACTTGATCAGTTTGTGGTGGTATTTATTGATGATATTTTGGTTTATTTAAGGAATGAGAAAGAACATGAGCAGCATTTTAGAATTGTGCTTCCAACATTGCGGGAACATCAGTTATATGCCAAGTTGAGTAAGTGTGATTTCTAGTTGCGAGAGGTATCTTTTCTAGGGCATGTGATATCTTCTGAAGGTATTAAGATGGATCAAACTAAAATTAAAGCAATTCTGAATTGGAAGCCACCTAGAAATGTGCTAGAAATTTGCAGTTTTCTAGGGTTGGCTGGGTATTATAGAAGATTTGTGAAAGGGTTTTTGGTGATAACTTCGCCATTGAAATGGTTGCTTCGAAAAGGAGTTAAATTTGAATCGTCAGAGAAGTGTCACATGAGTTATGATCTGCTAAAGAGGATGTTAGTGGAATCACCAGTCCTCACACAGCCTATCTCTGGTAAAGAATATGTTTTGTACAGTGATGCCTCTGGTATAGTTTTGGGTTGTGTGTTAAAGCAAGATGGGAAGGTAGTAACATATGCCTTTAGGCAATTAAAACCACATGAGCAGAATTACCCGACTCATGATCTAGAACTGGCAGCAGTAGTGTTCGCTTTAAAGATTTGGCGACATTACTTGTATGGTGAGAGGTGTAAAATTTACACAGACCATAAAAGCTTGAAGTATTTGTTAACCCAAAAAGAATTGAACTTGAGATAGCGTAGATGGCTGGAGCTATTTAAAGACTATGATTGCATTGTGGACTACTACCCAGGTAAAGCTAACGTTGTGCCAGATGGACTGAGCAGGAAATCTGTCTCGGCTTTGCAATTAAAGCAAGTAAAGTGGAGGTTTACTGCAGGCGGAGCATTACTAGCTCAACCGAAGGCAAGACCGGTTTTAAAGGATGAATTATTAGCTGCACAAAGGAATGATTCCAGATCACAACGGACTTTACAATCCCTTAAAAGTGGTGACAAGACTGACTATTCAGTAGATGAGAATGGAGTGTTACTTTATAAGAATCGAGTATTGACAAAGAGTTGAGGAAGAGATTGATGTATGAGGCCCATAATACTGTTTTTACTATACATCCAGGTGGGAACAAAATGTATAAGGATTTGAAACAACTGTATTGGTGGTTAGGTATGAATAAGGATATAGTAGACTATGTGTCTAAGTGTTTGACGTGACAGTAAGTGAAGGCAGAACACCAGGTTCCACATGGGTTCTTGAATCCTCTTTCCATCCCACAATAGAAATGGGACAATATTACAATGGATTTTGTTTCTAGACTGCCATTGACTTCAAAGCAACAAGATGCAATATGGGTAATAGTGGATAGATTTTCAAAGTCAGCTCACTTTATACCGGTTCGAATGGACTATTCAATGGATCGGTTAGCGGAATTGTATGTGAGGGAGATTGTTCGACTGCATGGTGTACCCCTATCAATAGTCTCGGATAGAGATCCAAGATTCACATAAAAGTTTTGGAAGAGTTTACAAGTTGCATTGGGTATGAAGTTGAATTGCAGTACTGAATTTCACCCACAGACCGATCGACAATCGGAAAGGGTTATTCAAGTATTGGAAGACTTAATGCGAGCATATGTTCTGGACTTTTCAAAGAGTTGGCATAAGTATCTTCTACTCATGGAATTTTTTTATCACAACAGTTATCAGACAACTGTTGGCATGGCGCCATATGAAGTCCTATATGGAAGGAAGTGTCGTATGCCAGTTTGCTGGACAGAATTGGGTAAACACAAAATTGTTGGACCAGAATTTGTGCGAGATATAGAAGAGAAAGCAAAGCTTATACAGCAGCGACTAAAAGCAGCTAGTGACAGATAGAATTCTTATGCGGATTTGAAAAGAAAGGACATTGAATTTGAAATAGGTTGCAAAGTGTTTCTAAAAGTGTCCCCTTGGAGGAAGGTATTGAGGTTTGGAAAGAAAGGGAAATTAAGTCCAAGGTTCATTGGACCATATGAAGTATTCGATAAAGTTGGTTCAGTGGCTTATCGGTTGGCATTGCCTCTGACCTTATCTAAGCTTCATGATGTTTTTCATGTGTCTATGTTGAGGAGGTATCGATCGAATGAATTTCATGTGTTACCTGTGCAAGAAGTGGAAGCTCAGCCAGATTTTTCTTATGATGAGAAATCAAAGGCAATTCTGGCAAGGGAAATAAGGCAGCTTCGCAATAAACAAATTCCACTTGATAAGGTGCTCTAGCAACACCATGGTGTAGAAGAGGCGACGTGGGAGCCTAAAGCTGCTATGCGGGAACAACATCCTCACTTATTTGACTCAGGTATGAATTTTGCAAACGAAATTCTTTATAGGAGGGGAGAGTTATAATGGCCAGAAATGTACCCTGGTTAAAATTGGTATAATTGGATTAACGAAGGGAGTAATGTGGACTTGATTATAATAAAAGAAGGACCTAATTGAGAAACTAAAGGAAAGTTAAGTGGCCAAGCTGTAAGTCTGCAACATTAAGCTAATTGAGGATTAACTAATATTTAATGGAGATTAAGTAAGTTACTGGAGGACAGATTTGCTCGAGGTGGAATCCATATGGCACTTCATTGTGCTGTCACCACCACTATTCTCATGCAATATATAGAATTGAAGAGAGAGAAAGGGCCACTACTTACTTGAAGTTCAGCCATTCTCTCTTTCAACAATTTCTGCTTCTCCTTCGTTCTTCATCAGTGAGTCTCTTATGAGTTTTCAATTGATTTCTTGAATTCTGTTATATTAGTCAAGTTAATTGAAGGGTAGACTAAGTTGTTACATTTGCAAGGTAAGTGGTCAATTACTTGTTCTATCTTTTACTCTTTTTGGCTTTGGTTTAATGGGGATTGAGGGTTGATGAATTGTGTCCAATTCTGGAAATTGGAATTGTATTTATAGAGGAAGGAGTAAAGAAAGACAAGGGAAAAGAAAAAATCGGAGAAGCAAGTGCTCAGTGAATATTAAGAGCATAGCCGACGAGGTTTGGGAACTATATAAGTGTATCGGCTTGTTTTGTATTTGCTTGTATAATTTGACTAAGCATGAGCTAAATTCATAGTAGGATTCCCTAAAGATCTAAATGAACAGCTTGATTAGGTTTAATAGGTTATGAAACTAATGTCGTGTTCATTACGATTTGAGTGGAATGTTAAGTATTGAGCTATGTAAGTGTGCCTTGTGAATGGTGTGAAAGTGATTGTGATTTGTGTTCAATTGAATAAGATTGGCTTAATGGAAACCGGGTATGTGTTAATTGTTATTGTTGTAAAATGAATTGGTTTGAAGGACAAAAAGAAAGTTAGCTTTGAGGTATTTAAAGTGATATGAGAATTGAGACAGGGAGCACAACTGTTCTTTAGTAAAACACAACTGTGTTTTGGTGTTTTTGCATAGGTCACGGTGACAACCAAAATAGATGTGACCATGTGGTATGCAGGAACTCCATTCTGCCTGACTGAGCATGGCATGTCATGGTGACAACCAGAATGGTTGTAACCGTGAGGTGCCAAAGGTTGCATTCTGCTCGCAAGTGTGATGTATCTCACGGTGACAACCAAAATGGTTGTGACCATGAGATACCTCATTTTACATTCTATTTTGGGAGTACTTGGTATGTCACGGTGGCAACAAAATTGGTTGTGACCTTGAGGTACCTAGGCTTGCTTTCTGTTTTGAAGACCTCAGTATGTCACGGTGACAATAAAATTGGTTGTGACCGTGAGGTATCCTATTTTTGCAAGTAACCCTAATTTATTTTGGTTTGTTAATTGTGTGGCTTTTAAACCAAGCTTGTGGCAATTTTATATGAGCATGATATCAAGGTTATATGAAGCAAATATGCTTATAAATATGATGATTAAAGAATGCAAATACTTGTTAGCTAATGATTTAATTACAAGTTATCCAAGAGTTATAAGATGTGTAAAAGAATAATGTGGATTTGTTAATGTTTTGTAAATATGCGAAGTGAAGAATGTGGTGTTGGTTTATGTATGTGCTATTGGAATTAACAATTATGAAATCAATAATGAAATAAATCAACTTTAGCCTGTGAGTCAAGTAGTGGATAGATAGGCATGCCTATAGGGTCAAGTGCTGTAGCCCAATGCGTTCGATTCCTTGCTGGATTCTATAATGTGGAATATTGATCTTGTTGAGTTACTGTACCTTAGGGTACAAATGCGTATATGTGTATCCACGAATACAATGAAATTATAGTACCTTAGGGTTACCAATGTGATACCCGTTATTCGCGTCTTTGAATTGCTGGCAAATCTAGATATAAAAGATAAAGACAATTCTAAATGTTTAGTTGATATGTGTGAATGCTTTATACTTGATGATTGTATGCAAATCCTATGTAAGCTATTCAGGCAGGTGATTAAGTATTATGTATGCCCCAAGCAAATGTATTCTCTATGAAAATGTGAATTAGTAACAATGGTATGAACGTAATGATACATAAATGTTCTAGACTTGTTGACTTAGGCATGAATCTTAACATGATGTATATATAATATTAATGTTGTGTTTATGTATATATTATGTATGCGTTCCCCACTAAGCGTTATTGCTTAGTACGAGTTTCTTTCTAATCCGTGTAGGTTTGGACATGAGGTGATTTTGGAAGGACAAATCTGCGTTAGCAACGGTCAACACTAGGGCTGCATCTTTAGTGTATGTTTTGGGGTTTAACTATGTGTCTGTGCAAGTTATGTAAGATATTATTTTTTGCATTAAAAAATATATAAAGCTGATATAACTAAGTATTGTAAACTTAATGAAGGCCTGTACATATGTAAGTATGTGAGTATGTTGGATGGCATGGGAACTTATGATATATAATGCATGAGAATGTATGCTTGATGTTGAAATTTTATTATACGTGTTGTTGGCATGACATTGTGATAGTAAAGCTTATGTGTTTTTCTATGTGTAACGACATTTCCTGACTGCATTAGCGGAGCTAATCTGGTGGTCGGGATTGGGCGTTATAAGTTGTAATATCAGAGCCTAGGTTTAGTCTTTTCTGGGTAACTGCGTAGCTAGGATGTGTATAGTAGTGTTGACCTAATGCGGATGTACTTATGTAAATTGTGTAGATCGATAGATCCTAGTGATAATCCTAGTCATCACTCGAGAGAGGAGATGGCCGAAAGCGTTAATCCCCGGGAAGTAGAGGTGACGGGGTCTGGTTAGTCAAGGCCAGTCAATTTTAGAAACGAGGTTTCGATAGTTCTAATGGAGGCTCTATTAAAGATGTTGCAAGACATGGCTAGAGTGCTGGATCGAATGACGACACCGAAGGTTCCAGTGGAATAATTAAGGACACTTGGAGCGGAAGAGTTTCATGGTACAAGGTTTGATGAGTCTGAAAAAGCAGAATACTGGATAGTGAAGGTACAGAGGGTTCTAGGAGAGATCAAATGTCCTTCGGATGAACGAGTAGAATGTGTAGTATCGCTGTTTTAGGGTGCAGCATACAACTGGTGGAAATTAGTTCTGTAGCATCCTATGCTTTCGGATTTGATCAACTGGGAATTCTTTGAAAGTGAATTCCGAAATAAGTTTGTGACCAAGGCATATAGAGAGGCCAACTGGAAGCAATTCTTGAATTTGAGGTAGAGAACAATGACTGTAGCAGACTATAATAAAGAGTTCTACCGATTGAGTAAGTATGCACCAAAGGGTGTATTGACTGAGGAGTTCAGGTGTCAGCAGTTTGAAGAAGGGCCGATTGATGAGATTAAGGCATTACTGATCTCACTGTCTACTGAGCAGATTATAAGATACTATCGGATAGTTCAAGCCACTATGCGAGCTGACAGGTCATTAGGAGTACAAAGGGAAAGGATGCAAAAAAAGGAATTCCAATTGAGGTGGGTCTAATGCTGGCAAGAGACCAAGAGTTTTTTAAATGGCACCACCGGTAGAATCTGTGTTTAGTTTAGCCGCAAGGGTAAGAAGAGAGGAGCACCTTCTGTATCTGGATCTGATAGAGGTACATCTGGTATCGAGAATGAAGTGTATGAGTGTCCCCATTATGGCAAAAGACATAGAGGGGAATGTTGGAAAGTGACTGGTGCATGTTTTAGGTGTGGAAGTACTAAGCATTTCTTAGCCAACTGTCCAAAGGTGTATGATGTAACTAGAAATCAGTAGGAACAGAGCAGAGGTGGTTTGAATTTACCTCCAATTAATAGAGGATGAGGTAGAGGATGAGGCAGAGGTGGCCAGTCTAGAGGAGCAACTGATTCAGAAACAGTGAACAGATCTACTATGGCACCAACTCGGGCTTATGCGATGAAGGCTCGAGAGGAGCAGGATGCACCTAAAGTTATAGCAGGTACTTTTCTACTCTATGATGTAGAAATGTTTGCACTAATTGACCCTGGATCAACTCATTCGTATGTGTGTTCTAAAAAGATATGTGATAGAATGCCTGATGTTGAATGTTTGAAATATGACATTTGTGTATCAAGTCCTTCGGGAAATAATGTGAATGTGAACAAAGTATATAAGGGTTGTTCATTGGTAGTTCACATATTTTTTGTTGATTTAATTGAATTACATTTTGATGAGTTTGATTTAACACTGGGTATGGATTGGCTAAGTAAATATAATGCAGTAGTGGATTGTAAGAGGAAGAGAGTGGTACTCCGTAATTGTAAGGGAAGCAAAGTGTTAGTGAGGGGAGTTAGTGCGAATCCTCTTGTAAATGTCGTATCGGCAATGCAAGCATACCGATGTTTGAGGAAGGGATGCGAGGCTTACTTGGCACCGGTGTTAGATTCTAAAAGAGAGCACGTACAGATTCAGGATATACCCATAGTATGGGAGTTTCCTAATGTGTTTCCAGAAGAACTGAGTGGTGTGCCACTGGTAAGGGAGGTGGAACTGTCTATTGATGTTGTGCCTAGAATAGTGTCAGTGTCTAAAGCACCTTATTGAATGGCTCCTACTGAATTGAAGGAGTTAAAAGCTTAGTTGTAGGATTTATTGGACAGGGGTTTCATAAGACCTAGTGTTTCTCCTTAGGGAGCACCAGTCCTATCTGTTAAGAAGAAAGATGGAACTATGAGAATGAATATTGACTATCGGCAGCTGAACACAGTAACAATGAAGAATCGGCATCCTCTACCTAGGATTTAGGATTTATTCGATCAGTTATGAGCGGCAAGCGTGTTTTCTAAGATCCACCTATGGTATGGGTATTACCAATTAAAAGTAAAGAAAGAGGACATACCCAACACTGCATTCAGGACTCAATATGGTCATTATGAATTCTTAGTAATGCTATTCGGGTTGACTAATGTGCCTGCTGCATTTATGGACTTGATGAATAGGGTCTTCAGACCATATATGGATCAGTTTGTGGTGGTATTTATCGATGACATTTTGGTTTATTCAAGGAATGAGAAACAACATGAGCAGCATTTGAGAATTGTGCTTCAGACATTGCGGGAACATTAGTTATATGCCAAGTTAAGTAAGTGTGAGTTCTGGTTGCGAGAGGTATCTTTTCTAGGGCATGTGATATCTTCTGAAGGTATTAAGGTGGATCCAGCTAAAATTAAAGCAGTTGTGAATTGGAAGCCTCCTAGAAATGTGCTATAAATTTGCAGTTTTCTAGGGTTGGCTGGGTATTATAGAAGATTTGTGAAAGGGTTTTCGGTAATAGCTTCGCCATTGACAAGGTTGCTTCGAAGAGAAGTTAAATTTGAATGGTCAGAGAAGTGTTAGATGAGTTTTGATCCGCTAAAGAGGATGTTAGTGGAAGCACCGGTCCTCACACAACCTATCTCTAGTAAAGAATATGTTTTGTACAGTGATGCCTCTGGTATAGGTTTGGGTTATGTGTTAATGCACGATGGGAAGGTAGCAGCATATGCCTCCAGGCAATTAAAACCACATGAGCAGAATTACCCGACTCATGATCTAGAACTGGCGGCAATAGTGTTCGCTTTAAAGATTTGGTGACATTACTTGTATGGTGAGAAGTGTAAAATTTACACTGACCATAAAAGCTTGAAGTATTTGTTAACCCAAAAAGAATTGAACTTGAGACAGCGTAGATGGCTGGAGTTGTTTAAAGACTATGATTGCATTGTAGATTACCACCCAGGTAAAGCTAACGTTGTGGCAGATGCACTGAGCAGGAAATCTGTCCCGGCTTTGCAATTAAAGCAAGTAAAGTGGAGGTTTACTGCAGGCAAAGCATTACTAGCTCAACGAAAGGCACGACCGGTTTTAAAGGATGAATTGTTAGCTACACAAAGGAATGATTCCAGATTGCAACAGACTTTGCAGTCAATTAAAAGTGGTAACAAGACTGACTATTCAGTGGATGAGAATGGAGTGTTACTTTATAAGAATCTAGTATGCATGGCAAGTGATAAAGAGTTTAGGAAGAGATTGATGTAGGAGGCCCATAATACTATTTTTACTATGCATTGAGGTGGGAACAAAATGTATCAGGATTTGAAATAACTGTATTGGTGGTCAGGTATGAAGAAGGATATAGTAGACTATGTGTCTAAGTGTTTGACGTGTTAGCACGTGAAGGCGGAACACCAGGTTCCACATGGGTTATTGAATCCTCTTTCCATCCCACAATGGAAATGGGACAATATTACCGTGGATTTTGTTTCTGGACTTCCTTTGACTTCAAAGCAACAAGATGCGGTATGGGTAATAGTGGATAGATTTTCAAAGTCAGCTCACTTTATACCGGTTCGAATGGACTATTCAATGGATCGGTTAGCGAAATTGTATGTGAGGGAGATTCTTTTACTGCATGGTGTACTCCTATCAATAGTCTCGGATAGAGATCCAAGATTCACTTCCAAGTTTTGGAAGAGTTTATAGACTGCATTGGGTACGAAGTTAAATTTCAGTACTGCATTTTACCCATAGACCGATGGACAATCGGAAAGGGTTATTCAAGTATTGAAAGACTTAATGCAAGCATCTGTTCTAGACTTTTCAAAGAGTTGGGATAAGTATCTTCCACTCATGGAATTTGCTTATAACAATAGTTATCAGACAAGTGTTAGCATGGCACCATATGAAGCCTATATGGAAGGAAGTGCCATACACCAGTTTGCTGGACAGAATTGTGTGAACACAGAATTGTTGAATTGGTATGAGATACAGAAAAGAAAGCAAAGCTTATACAGCAGCGACCAAAAGCAGCTAGTGACAGAAAGAAGTCTTATGCGGATTTGAAAAGAAAGGACATTGAATTTGAAGTAGGTGACAAAGTGTTTCTAAAAGTGTCTCCTTGGAGGAAGGTATTGAGGTTTGGCAAGAAAGGGAAATTGAGTCCAAGGTTCATTGGACCATATGAAATATTAGTTAGAGTTGGTTCAGTGGCTTATCGATTGGCATTGCCTCTGGCTTTTTTTAAGCTTCATGATGTTTTCCATGTGTCTACGTTGAGGAGGTACCAACTGGATGTATCTCATGTGTTACCTTTGTAAGAAGTGGAAGCTCAGCCAGATTTTTCTTATGATGAGAAATCGAAGGCAATTCTGGCAAGGGAAATAAGGCAGCTTCGCAATAAATAAATTCCACTTGTTAAGGTGCTCTGGCAACACCATGGTGTAGAAGAGGCGATATGGGAGCCTGAAGCTGCTATGCGAGAACAACATCCTCACTTATTTAACTCAGGTTTGAATTTCGATGACGAAATTCTTTTTAGAAGGGGAGAGTTGTAATGGCCGGAAATGTACCCTAGTTGTAATTGGTATAATTGGAATAACTAAGGGTGTAATGTGGACTTGATTGTAAAAAAAAAAAGGACCTAATTGAGAAAGTAAAGGAAAGTTAAGTGGCCAAGTTGTAAGTTTGCATCATTAAGCTAATTGAGGATTAACTAATATTTAATGGAGATTATGTAAGTTAGTGGAGGGCAGAGTTACTGGAGGTGGAATCCGTATGGCACTTTATTGTGCTGCCACCACCACCATTCTCATGCAATATATAGAATTGAGGTGAGAGAAAGGGCCACTACATGCTTGAAGTTCAGCCATTCTCCCTTTCATCAATTTTTGCTTCTCATTAATTGTTCATCCATGAGTCTCTTATGAGTTTCCAATTGATTTCTTGAATTCTGTTATAGTAATCAAGTTAATTGAAGGGTAGACTAAGTTGTTGCATTTGCAAGGTAAGTGGTCAATTACTTGTCCTATCTTCTACTCTTTCTAGTTTTTGTTTGATGGGGATTGAGGGTTGATGAATTGTATCCAATTCTAGAAATTGGAATGGTATTTGTAGAGGAAGGAGTAAAGAAAGACAAGGGAAAAGCAAAAATCGAAGAAGCAAGTGCTCAGTGAATATTTAGAGCATAGGCGACGAGGTTTGGGAACTAACTCTATAAGTGTATTGCCATGTTTTGTATTTGCTTGTATAATTTGACTAAGCATGAACTAAATTAGTAGTAGGAAACCCTAAAGATGTTTAATAGGTTATGAAACTAATGTTGTGTTCATGACAATTTGAGTGGAATGTTAAGTATTGAGCTATATAAGTGTGCCATGTGAATGGTTCGAAAGTGGTTGTGATTTGTGTACAATTGAATAAGATTTGCTTAATGGAAACCAGGTATGTGTTAATTGTTGTTGTTGTGAAATGAGTTGGTTTGAAGTACAGAAAGGAAGTGAGCTTTGATGTCTTGAACATGATATGAGAATTGAGACAGGGAGCACAACTGTGCTTTGGTAACACACAGCTGTGTTTTGGTGTTTTTGCATAGGTCACGGTGACAACCAAAATGGTTGTGTTCGTGAGGTATGCAAGAACTCCATTCTGCCTGATTGAGCATGGCATGTCACGATGACAACCAAAATGGTTGTGACCGTGAGGTGCCATAGGTTGCATTCTGCCCGCAAGTGTGACGTATCTCATGGTGACAACCAAAATGGTTGCGACTGTGAGATACCTCATTTTACATTCTGTATTGGAAGTGCTTTGTATGTTATGGCGGTAACCAAATTGGTTGTGACCGTGAGGTACCTTAGCTTTCTTTTTGTTTTGAAGACCTCAGTATGTCACGGTGACAACCAAATTGGTTGTGACCGTGAGGTACCATGTTTTGGCAAGTAGCCCTAATTTATTTTGGTTTCTTAATTATGTGTCTTTTAAACCAAGCTTGTGACAATTTTATATGTGCATGATATCAAGGTTATATGAAGTAAATATACATATAGATATGATGATTAAAGAATGCAAATACTTGTTGCCTAATGTTTTAATTACAAGTTATCTAAGAGTTATAAGATATTTAAAAGAATAATGTTGATTTGTTAATGTTTTGTAAATATGCGAAGTGAAGAATTTGGTGTTGGTTTATTTATGTGCTATTGGAATTAGCAATTATGAAATCAATAATGAAATCAATCAACTTTAGCCTACGAGTCAAGTAGTGGATAGATAGGCATGCCTATAGGGTTAAGTGCTACGGCCTAATGCGTTCGATTCCTCTGGAATCACAATGCAAATTAAATTCTTGCTGGATTCTTTAATGTGGAATATTGATCTTGTTGTGTTACTGTACCTTGGGGTACAAATACGTATATGTGTATTTACAGATACAATGAAATTATAGTACCTCAGGGGTACCAATGTGATACCTGTTATCTGCGTCTTTGAATTGCAGGCAAATCTAGATAAAAAAGATAAGGATAATTCTAACTGTTTAGTTGATATGTGTGAATGCTTTATACTTGATGAATGTACGCAAATCCTATGTAAGCTATTCAGTCAGGTGATTAAGTATTATGTATACACCAAGAAAATGTATGCCCTATGAAAATGTGAATTATTAACAATGCTATGAACGTAATGATACATAAATGTTCTAGACTTGTTGACTTAGGCATGAACCTTAACATGATGTATATATAATATTAATGTTGTGTTTATGTACATATTATGTATGCATTCCCCACTAAGCATTATCGCTTAGCGCGGGTTTCTTCCTAATCCGTGTAGGTTCGAACACGAGGTGATTTTGGAAGGACCAATCCGCGTTAGCAACGGTCAACACTAGGGCTACATCTTTAGTGTAGGTTTTGGGGTTTAACTATGTGTCTGTACAAGATATGTAAGATATTATTTTTGGCATTAGAAAATATGTAAAGCTGATATAACTAACTACTGTAAACTTAATGACGGCCTGTACGTATGTAAGTATGCGAGTATGTTCGATGGCATGGGAACTTATGATATATAATGCATGAGAATGTATGCTTGATGATGAAATTTTATTATTCGTGTTGTTTGCATGACATTGTGATAGTAAAGCTTATGTGTTTTTCTGTATGTAACGACCATTCCTGACTGCATTAGCGGAGCTAATCTAGTGGTCGGGATTGGGCGTTACAATACGAGCGTCCTTATTTATTCCTCATATCGATGGATCCTTCTCAAGACACTAGAGAAGAGACTACAGAAACCATAAACCCCATAGAAATGGAAGTGTCTAAGTCTGGTCAGTCAGCACCAGCTAGTGTGGGACAAGATGTGCACATGTTTCCTTTGGAAGCTCTACTCAAAATGTCGCAAGACATGGCGAGGGTGCTTGATCGAGTGATAGAACCGAAGGCTCCATTGGAATCCTTGAGGAAGCATGGGGCAGAAGAGTTCTACGAAACTAGTTTGGATGAGTCAGTGAAGGTTAATTATTTGATTAAGAATATTCGGCGAGTGTTACATGAAATATGGTGCCCGGCTAAGCAAAGGGTTGAGTGTGTGGTGTCTCTACTTCAAGAGTCTGCTTATGATTAGTGGAAACTGATATTGAGGCATCCGACGCTTTCGAATCCTATTACTTGGGAATTCTTTGAACAGGAGTTTCGGAGCAAGTACATCACAAAGGCCTATAGGGAAGTTAATTGGAAACAGTTTCTAAATTTAAGGAAAAGAGCCATGTCTGTGGCCGAATACAAGAAGCAGTTTTGTAGGTTGAGTAAGTATGCACTCGTAAGAGTGCTCACAGAGGAGTTTAGATATCAGCAGTTCAAGGAAGGATTGATTGAGTAAATAAAGGCATTGTTGATCTCAATGGCCCCATCTCAGATAGTCAATTACTATCAGATAGTGCAGGCGGCCATTAGAGTCAAAAGGTCACTTGAGATTCAGAAAGAGAGAATGCAAAGGAGAAATCCTAGCCGTGGTGGGGCACATTTGGAAAAAAAGGTCAAGAGATCCTTTTGTAGTACCTCCGGCAGAATCAGTAAATAGTCCAGCTACTAGAGGTAGAAGGCAAGGATCATCCGATGCACCTGGTACTGGTAGGGGTGCATCCGGTAATAAGAGTAAAGTGCCTGAATGCCCTCACTGCTGTAAGAAGCATAGAAGGGAGTGTTAGAAGGTGAATGGGGCTTGCTTCAGATGTGGCAGCACCAAGCACTATTTGGCTAACTGTTCCAAGGCATATGAGGTAGCAAGAAATTGGCATGAGGCTAGCCAAGGTGGGTCGAACTTGCCTCCAACACATCGACAAAGAGGTAGAGGACGTGGCAGAGGTGGCCAGTCCTGAGGGGGAGTAGTGTTGAAATCAATTGATAGCCCACCTATAGTGCCAGCAAGAGCTTATGTCATGAGAGCTTGGGAGGAGCAGGATGCGCTAGAGGTCATTGTAGGTACATTTCTACTTTTTAATATGGAAATGTTTGCATTGATTGACCCTGGGTCTATGCATTCATAAATATGATCTAAGAGATTATGTGATAAAATGCCGGTTGTCAAACACTTGGATTACGATATATGTGTGTCTAGTCCTTTGGTAAATAGGGTGAATGTGAACAAGGTATTTAGGAATTTCCCTTTAATGATTCAAGGCTATGAGTTTCCCGTAGATTTGATTGAGCTGCCTTTTGAGGAGTTTGATTTGATATTAGGGACAGATTGGTCGAGTAAACTTGATTTGATATTAGGGATGGATTGGTCGAGTAAACACTAAGCAGTAGTCAATTATAGGAAGAAAACAGTTGTACTTTATAGCGCAAGGAAGTCTAAAGTAGTTATTAGAGGTGTGTGCTCTAATCTGCTTATAGATGTAATATCTGCTATACAAGCTGGCCGATGTTTAAGGAAAGGATGTGAGGCTTTCCTAGCCTTAGTGTTGGATTTTAAGAGAGAGCAAGTAGAAATTCAGGATATCCCGATAGTGAGGGAATTTCCCGATGTCTTCCCTAAAGAGTTGGCTGGTGTACCGCTAATTAGAGATTTAGAGTTGTTAATTGATATTGTGCCTGGTATAGCACCTATATCTAAGGCACCCTATCGGATGGCGCCTACGGAGTTGAAGGAATTGAAGATTCAATTTCAAGAGTTGTTGGATAGTGGTTTTATAAGACCAAGTGTGTCTCCTTTGGTAGGACTAGTGTTGTTTGTAAAGAAGAAAGATGGTTCCATGAGGATATACATCGATTATAGATGGTTAAACAAGGTGATAGTGAAGAATAGATACCCTTTGCCAATGATTGAGGATTTGTTTGATCAATTGAAGGGAGCAGGCGTGTTCTCTAAAATTGATTTGAGATCTGGATATTATTAGTTGCAAGTAAAGAGGGAGGATGTACCTAAGACTGCATTTAGGACTCAATATGGGCATTATGAATTCCTTGTAATGCCATTCGGGTTAACAAATGCGTCTGCTGCATTTATGGAATTGATGAATAGGGTGTTTAGACAATATTTGGATTAGCTTGTAGTTGTGTTTATTGATGACATCTTGGTGTTTTCAAAGAATGAGAAGGAGCATGAGCAACATTTGAGAACTGCGCTTCAGACTCTAAGAGAGCATCGGTTGTTTGCGAAGTTGTATAAGTGTGAATTTTGGCTGAAGGAAGTGTCTTTTTTGGGTCACATTATTTCTTCTGAGGGGGTTAAGGTGGATCCAGCTAAGATTGAAGCGGTGGTGAATTGGAGACCACCCAAGAATATGCCGAAAGTACGAAGCTTTTTGGGATTAGCGGGGTATTACCGGCACTTCTTGAAAGGATTTTCGATGATTGCTTCTCCGCTTACTAAGTTGTTGCGTAAGGGAGTTAAGTTTGAGTGGTCTAATAAGTGCCAAGACAGTTTTGAACGGTTAAAGAGAATGTTAGTTGAGGCACCAATTCTAATTCAACCAATTTCGGGTAAGGAGTATACTTTGTATAGCGATGCTTCTAGAATTGGATTGGGATGTGTGTTGATGCAGGATGGTAAAGTAGTGGCTTATGCTTCTAGGCAATTGAAGCCACACGAGTAGAATTATCCTACTCACCATTTGGAATTAACTGCAGTAGTGTTTGCCTTAATGATTTGGCAGCATTACTTGTATAGTGAGAAGTGTAAGATCTTCACTGACCATAAGAGTCTTAAGTATCTACACACTCAGAAGGAGCTAAACGTGAGACAAAGAAGGTAGCTAGAATTGTTTAGAGATTATGATTGCATTATGGATTACCATCCGGGTAAGGCCAATGTGGTAGCGGATGCTTTGAGTAGGAAGTCCATTTCAGCCTTACTATTACAAAGAGTTAAGTGGAGGTTTGATTCTAATGGTGCTTTAGTAGCACAGTTAAAATCAAGGCCTGTGTTAAAGGATGAATTGGTAAATGTGCAGAAAGGTGATTCTAAATTGTAGCAGATTGTACAGTTAGTAAGAAATAGGGATAAAACTAATTATTCAGTAAGTAAGGAGGGTGTGTTGCGTTATCGAGGGCGAATGTGTGTTGCCAATGATAACGAACTAAGGAAGAGGTTGTTGCATGAAGCGCATAATATGGTTTTTACTTTGCATCCAAGCGGTAATAAGATGTACCAAGACTTAAAGTAGTCCTATTGGTCGCCTGGTATGAAAAGGGATGTGGTGGATTATGTTTCTAAGTGTTTGACTTGTCAGTAAGTTAAGGTAAAACATCAGGTTCCACATTGTATATTGAATCCCATTCCAATTCCATAGTGGAAGTGGGATAATATTGCCATGGACTTCATTTTGGATTTACCGATGTTGTCGAAACAGCTTGATTCCTTGTGGGTAGTAGTTGATCGATTTTCAAAGTCGGCTCACATTATACCGATTCAGCTTGACTACTCAATGGATTGGTTGGCTGATTTGTATATGAAGGAGATTGTCAGGCTACATCGTATTCCTTTGTCGATTGTTTCTAATAGAGATCAAAGGTTTACCTCAAAGTTTTGGAAGACTCTGCAAGCTGCTTTGGGTACTAGAATGAATTTCAGTACGGCCTTCCACCTGCCGACTAATGGACAGTCAAAAAGGGTAATTCAAGTGTTGGAAGATTTGCTCCGGGCGTGTGTGCTAGATTTCTCAAAAGTTGAGATAGTTATATTCCATTAATTGAATTTGCCTATAATAACAGTTATCAAGCAAGAATTGGTATGGAACTATTTGAAGAGCTCTATGGTAGAAGGTGTATAACCCCGGTTTGTTGGACGAAATTGGTGGAGTATAAGGTCATTGGTCCTGATTTGATTAGAGATACTGAGGAGAAAGCAAAGATAATTCAGCAATAGTTGAAAGCTGCAAGTGATAAGCAGAAATCGTATGCGGATTTGAAGAGGAAAGATATTGAATTTGAAGTGGGTGATAAAGTTTTTCTGAAAGTGTCTCCCTGGAGAAAAGTGCTAAGATTTGGAAAGAAAGGAAAGCTAAATCCGAGATTTATTGGGCCATATGAGGTATTGGAAAGAGTGGGATTCATGGCTTATCAATTGGCTTTGCCTCAAGCATTGTCTAAGCTCCATAATATTTTTTATGTGTCAATGCTTCAGAGATACCATTTGGATGAATCCCATATCATTCCAGTGCAAGATGTGTAGGTGCAACCGGACTTTTCTTATTATGAGAAGCCTATAGAGATTCTAGCTAGAGAAGTTAAACAGCTTCAGAATAAGCAGGTTCCATTTGTTAAGGTGCTTTGGTAACATCATGGGATTGAAGAGGCGACATAGGAACCGGAAGCAGCTATGTGAGATTAGTACCCTCACCTTTTCGCTTCAGACGAAATTCATATTAGGAGGAGAGAGTTGTAACAATCCGAATGTCACCTTAGGAGTAATATTTGCCTAATTCTGTTGATTGGTAAATTGCTCTTGGAAGATTTCAAGAATCTAGACTTATGTGTGTGTTAATTAAGGGACTAGATTGCATTAATAAAATTTGTTTAAGTGGCCAAAGTGTGAAAGATCATGGTTAAGTATTAAGTGGGCTTGATTAACCTTAATACGGGATTAGTTAAGTTAATTGAAAAATCAGATTTAAATTAGTGGGATTAATAATTGGTGGGACCCAAGTGTCTTTTCTGCAATGCCAACTAGGATCGTGTATGCATGTATTCAGCTGCCTCAATCTCCCTCCCTTCATTTTCCTCTTTCCTCTTCTTTTCTCTTTCCCTTCTCTCTCTCTATCTTGGACGGATTCTGCATCTCCTTCCTTCCTTTTTCTTTTCATTTCTTCTTCCTCTTAGTTCCTCAAGTGTAAATTCTACTGAATTATGAGTCTAGAAGTGTTGCATGTGGGTATTTTAGTATCTTAGAAGGTAAGTGATTAATTCAACCCGATTTCCTCTTCTTTTTCTCCTTCTTTTTCTGTATTTTGGTAAATGTGGTTTTGAGTTCTTGAATCCAATTCTGGAAATTTAGGTCTTGGTTGTAGTGGTAGAACCAAAGAAGGATAAAGGGAAAGACAAAGTTGGTGAAGCTAGCACTAAGTGAGCTTAAGGGGGCAAAGGATTTTGAGGTTTGAGGAACACTACATTTTGTGTGTGTTTAAATAAACTATGAGCTAAGAATATTGGATTTAAATGTATAGAAACTGAACTTGTATATGACGATGAGATTGTTGGTTATGATGAGTTAAGTTATCACGATGCCTTATTTTGAATACCTTGAATTTGAGCCATGCTTATGTTGTGTATTTCATGTCTGATGGAATGGACATTGCCGAGAGAATGTTGAGTATTGGGTAGTAACATGTGTAATAAGGGGGTGTCTTAAAATTGGTAAATTTAGTATGTCCAAATGTGCTAATGGAAACTGGAATTGTAGGGTAGTAACTTACAATGTTTAGCTCTATCTTAATTGGGATATAAGAGTCTTGTTCTTAAAGGAGTAATTATAAAACTGTGGAAACAACTATGTTGGATTGGGGATGGCATGGTCTTCAAATTGGGGAACAAATTAGAGTAATGTGATAGGAGGGCATTAGGGCATGTGTAGTTCCATTGGTCATAACTCTTAGTATATGTGATGAAAATTGATAACATTGGTGTTATTGAACTCATAACATGTAATTAAATAGCTGGTTAATAGATCATGTTGGGAAATAATGAGTTCAGAATAGGCTATGGAAGTTATAAGTGAAAGGGGTGTCAAATGGGGAAATGGAAAGTGAAGGTTAGAGAGCAAGGAATGAGAAATTCCTATTTTGTCGCGAGCACAACAGAACACTCTTTTGGCGAGGTAGGCTACTGTCGTGGGTACGTGCCAGTATGCAAGCGCGACTGAGGAAAGGGGCTGCATTCTATCGCGAGCGCGACGAGCATCGCGAGAGCGACAGAAGAGAAAGGTCGAGTCTGTTGCGAGCGCGACACACCAGGATGATTGAATTGATTTCTTTAATGCTAAAATTTTGTTTAAATCAATATGTGTGAATGTTGAATAAGCATGTATACTATTCCAATCCTTATTATAGGCATGTGATTATGGATACAAATATATGAGATTTATGTATAGTATATATATATATATATATATATATATGTATGATCTTATGCATATGCCATGATGAAGTAATTGTGATGTGAGCTTCAGCGGTTATGAACAATGTGATGATGTGTAAATGAATGCTATTATAATGGTATACTTGCTATGATAATGAAAATAACCGAACTAATAATTTAGCTTGCAAGTCAAGGAGTTAATAGATAGGCATGCCTATAGGGTTTAAGTGCTGCAGCGAAATGCATTAGATTTTTTGGAATCATTAATGTGATTTGAATCCAAATTTGGATTCCTTGATGCTAATTATTGTTACCTTATTGATTATTTCCATACCTTCGGATACCAATGCCATAATTGTGTATCTTCGGATACAATTGTGATTACTGTACTCTTGAGTACTAATATAACACCCCTTACTGATACGTAGGAGAACTCATCAACGAAGGGAGAGAGAACCTATAACACCCCCGATACCCCCGTTGGAAGGATACCGGAGCGCTACTGCGACACTCACTCACACACATGCATATATCACGGTGGAAACATGCTATATCAATAATAAAACTTATACTCTTAACTATAATCAAAGTATAATATATATGTCATCAAATACGTACATCACTGTACCCAAAAAGAATTACTTAATTACATAACAAAAATGATATACAAAAAGGGAATACAGGAGGAGTACAAAATGAAAACAAAACTCTGCTCCTAGTGGCCAACCCTGTAGATGCGCAACTCCAGCGGAACAAAACCTGCCACCTACACGGGAAAAGAACCCGTGCTAAGCGATAACGCTTAGTGGGGAGGAACAAAGATAATAGAACACTATATAATAATATCATGCAACTACATAAGTAAATAATCATTAACACACTGAATTCTCTAAATAACAGAACTAGAGATACATGAATCATGATCACTATAAGAAAACAGAGCTTAACAATAGTATACATAAAACAATTACACTAACTGAAATCACTCAATAATCATACACTTCACTAAGCAAATGCCAAACACTTCAAACAGTAGCCTGAATTTCAGTGGTGGAGGATACAGGAACATTACACGGGAGACCAAAGCCTCAAAACAATTATACCTGAAGGTAGCCAGGGAGACCAGAGTCTCAAAACAATTTCACTAAGACCATAACGGAGGTCAACCGAAATCACTAGAACCAAAGCGGGGCCACCACTGGCAACTGCACTCACTATCCCTTTATAAGCATGCTTATCTTTCCACTACTATGACACTTTAGGCCCACAGTTACAATACATTAAATTATCCAGAGACACGAATCAAAACACTATCATTATCAATATTCACTAATACCACACTTGGACAATAATTTTTAACAAGGCACTAGCAAAACATAAGGCAAACTATAGCGAGAAACTGTACAAAGAGGGATAAAAAGAAACAATTTCAAAAAATAAGGCAGGCAGGAAGGGCCTCAGTCGCGATCGCGACGTGCTTCGTGCTCACTATAGAGTGCAGGGTGCCCCGTCGTGCTCTTGCGCTAAGGCGCACTCGAGACGAAGCTCGGCTCGGTAGACGCTCACTATGCCGAGCTCTATCATGCTCGTGAAAGAGACCGGACACTCACTCCTTTGCTTGCGCTTGGAAGCATGCTCGCGAAGGGATCGGCCTACCGAACTCTCTGTCGCACTCGCGACAGAGGGCTCCTCAGCAACATAAAGGCCATTCCGCACTCTGTCGCGAATCTGCACTTCACTGCACTTCTTCCCAACTCAACCAATACCCAAACCACTCAATCATGCACTTTCACTTATCTCATCACTCCAATGCATACCAAGACATGCTTGTCATCAATATACACTCAATTTACACCAATTTAACAAGAAATCACAATTAAATCACCAGAGCATGCAAATCATAATTCACACTAACTCATGCTATTTCACTTCCAACTTTACATGCAAATCACTACAACTTGAATCATGCCAAACCAACAATCCAACTCAAACAATTGCATGCGTTTACACAAATTTTAACACTCAAGATCACCAGCAAGTTTAAAGCACAACACACAAATGATTCAAAGAGAAATAGGGCAAAACACTCCCAAACCTCAAAATGAAGCTTCAATCCATCCACTTTAAAATCCCACTTTCTCTTTTCCTTTGCTCTTCCTTCTCTCCTCCGATTCTTTCACAAAACCTAGCCAAAAACACACTTAAATCAAGCCATTCATTCACTCATCCAAAATCGAAAAATAAAGAAGAATAAGGAGATGAAGAACCCAATCAAAACCCAAGCACTTACCTCTTCTATAATCAGCTCAAGAACTCTAGAAATCCTACTCAAACATGAAGAACCAACTCAAGCAAAGATGAAGAGCATCCAAAAATGGAAAAGAAAGAGGAGAGGGGAACGGGAATGGGGCAAGCAAGAGGGGAAACTCAGCTTTTACGGGAAGCTTCCCCTTTTTCTGCCCTCCCTTCCCTCTCTCTTCCTTTTTCATTAATTGCTCACCTACCAAGCCATGTGTCACTGTCCAATGATCCCAAGTGTCACATAACTAGACTTCTCTTTATCCTTGGCACCATACACAACACACACTAGATAAACTCTACATTAAACACTTTAATCCTTGTACCATACACATAATCCAGTAAATAAACTCCTCACTTTTTAAAGTTTTATTGATCTTAAAATTAGGTCCTTAATTACTCAAATTTTCACATGCATAAATTATCGAAATACCCTTAATTTTTCGACTTAGCACGTAAATTCTGATTAGGCCCATTTTGGGTCGTTACAGAACCCATACAAGCAAGGGTGCCACAAAACATGATAAATATAAAAACAAATACATAATAAATAGATTACAACGGAAGATAAAACTTTCAAAGCTCTAAGATCATTCATTGATATCAAAGGGTCATTACAAAATATTCTATACATAAACTGATATTACAAAAATTCCATCTTCCAAAATACATAGCGGAAGCATTACAAAAGAATAAATACAGTAAGAGAGCCCAAAATATTACAAAAAGAACTTAGATACAAAATTAAGCTATAACACTTCAATCCTTCTATGTTGGATGGACCTGCGGAGACTCTCCCAAAAGCTCAAAAGCTTCCGCACCTACACGGATGAAACACCCATGCTAAGCAATAAAGCTTAGTGGGGAAAACACACAAAAATATGAATGGCCATTCACAATGGCCGTTAAGGCATATCACAAACAACATGGCACATAATTATAATCATATATACTAAATCATAGCTTGATCATTATCAATTATATTTAAAAGCTCATAATCAAATTCATAAATAATTATGATTTCAAATGCTCATAATCATAACAAAATAAAACGCCTGCTGACTCACAATAGCGGATAACGAGTGAACACATTGGGGTACCCGAGGGTACAATTGAAAAGCAACATCTTTAATTTTCTCATTCAAAACATTTTCACATAGGAGGATCTTAAACAAGATCCAAACACATTGAGGAACGCGAGGATTCAAACGACGACCTGATCAGGGTTCGAAAAACATTGGGGCTACAGCTACTGAACTCTATTAGGCATGCCTAACTATCCACTAATTTGACTCTTGCAGGCCATGCATAAATCATCCAATCATATTCATATTGTTCATAAAATCATCAATGTATAAGTCTAATAACATCACAAGTTTGGAAAATAAATATCGAAAGCACAAAAGAAATCTCGTTTTGAAAAGTAGGAGGTGTCGCGCTCGCGACAGGGGCAAAGCTCCTGAGCGCCGCGCTTGCGACAGCATGCGCACTGCTGCATCTGGGCAGAACAGAGCTCTACCAACTGTGAGATGCTGGAATCACCGAGTTCTGTTGCGCTCATGATAGACGTTGCTCTCGCGACAGAGTCACTTTTTCAAATTCTCCAGTAATTCGGCAGAATCACATCTCCTCTAAAATTTACCAAAATCTCCAATTCAACCCAAACCTCAACACAACTCAAATTAAACTTTCAAAACATCATAAACAACACAAAACCCAACTTTTATACCAACGACCACAATTAAAACATGAAATTAACCCAATCAAAAACTATAATTTAACATACCAGAATTTTGCTCCAAAAGTTCATCCAAATGCATATTTTGATTCAATGATGCACAATCAAAGCATCTCAACTCAATTTAATCAAAACCCATAAAAATTACACACATACAAACAACTATAACCTCATAATTTTACAGAAAATCAAACCAAGACAAAACAATCAAATAATAGACAAAAATCAAAAATTCCCAAACCTTGATCACCTTTGCTCCAAATCAAAGGGTTCCACTTCCACTTGCCTTCTCCTTACCCTTAGATTCTTTAGGAGGAATTTCTGAGCAAACAAAACTTTAAGCACACAAAACTCAGAAACCCTAACTATAAACATACACTAGCAAAATCAAAGGAAAGATGAAGAATAAAAAGAGAACTAACTAACACTTACCAAATAGACCCAAGAATTGTTAAATCCCACCAATTATTGAGGCCACAAGAAGATGAATCAAGAAGAAGAAAGAGGAAGAAGAAGAAGAAAGAGGAAGAAATGGTGTGAGGTGAGAAGAGAACGGGAGAGGGGCAAGGGACAACTGCCTCTCTTTCTGTAATGGCCCAAATACTGGTCTAGAAGTATCAGTGCATTATTATTGTGCTACCGTGGTAATCTCAGTATCAAACAGTATAGGAAGTGAGTTTACCAGTGTCGGAGTTCAGTGTTAAGTATGTTAAAATTATAGTGATTCCGGGTCAAGTGACACCGGGGGTGGCTATACAGCAAACCTGGCTGTCCGGCGCCCGAAAAATTTTAATTTTGCAAAAATGATCTGTGGGTTATAAGGAGTTTAGTGGTGAAATCGGAACTAAAAACAGAGCTAAATCGACCTCCGAAAGTCATTCTGAAGTTGGCCTCCGATTCGGTTCAATTTGAACTGAGGTTTGACCAAGGGATTCTTAGAGGTTTAAATGGCCCAATATATGTTAAGTGTGTAAAATAAGGCAGTGGGAGTGTTTTCTGTGAATTTTGATAGTTTTAGAGTTGCATTTTACGGCAGAAGAAAAATTGATCGAATCGAACCGGTTTAAGTGAACCGGTGCACAAATGAACTCCGATTGAGCTAAAAATTTACAGGGAGCCTATTTCTGATGTTTTAAGATCAATGGAATTAGTTAGGAGTGAAAATAATGAGTGGAACATATAGATGCTTAAGAAAAGTGCAAATGAACCAAAAAATAAAATTTTGGTTTAAATCGGTCGGACCACTTCGGTTGGACCAGTTAGGATCATTAGCTGGCTATATAAGGAAGAGAAGTGGCTGGATTTCTCTAGAAAAATCCAAAGTCGGCCTCCCCTCTCCCTTTCAAAACCGAACTCTTCCTCTCTTCTTCTTCTCCATTTTTCTTCACTTCTACCCCAATATTTCCTCAAATTTTCACCTCATATACCTAAATCAGCTCCTATAGAATCATATTGAAGCAATTTGAGTCCAATTTGAGCTAAGCAAGGGAGGGAAATCAAGTGTTCAAAGGTTAGGGTAAGTTTAGGGGTTTATGATTTAGAGGTTTTTAATTTCTTTCATTGGTCTCTCCTAAGGTTTTTTGGCCTGTAGAACACGTTTATAAGGTTATATTTTTCATTTGAAGCTTGGTTTTGATGTTATGAGTGATTTTATATTCGGCCTATATAGGAAATTAAAGTAAGGAGGGTGTTTCTCAAGCTAAAAGAAAGAAGAAACAAACTTGAGGTGATCTAGAAGTTGGAAAAATGGTTTGTGGTTGCTAAATCCATACTTTTCCTATTGTATGTGTTGATTTTTAGGTTATGTCTAAGGTTAGGTATGTGAAAATGTTAGGATTAATTAAATCTAACTTTATATTGATGTTTAAGGGACTAAATATAGTGTATAAAAGTGGTTAGAATAAATTAAATCAAATTAGTATGAAAACTTTAATAGTGGCCGAATTGAACATATGGGATTTAATTGAATTCTAAGGTAGTTTGAAGCATGAAATTGATATTTATAACATGTATAATTGGTGTATTGTATGATTTAGTGAGTAAAAGAATTAAAAGAGATCATATTGAAAAAGTGTAAGTGAGGCCGAATGATTTAATGGGAAATAAAGTGTAATATACAATGATATTTGGTATAATAATGATAGATATAACATGTACAACATGGAATAAGTGTAATGGAATGAATAAGAGAAATTATAGTGCATTATATTAAAATTGAAAGGATTGGCCCAATGGTATATGTGAACTTAAGTGTATGTAATTTGAAGTTATATGTAATGTAATATCATAAGGTGATTATATAATAATAAATGAGTGTATGTACGAAATGGTAAGTGAAAATAAGATGTATGATGAATATTACATATTGTTATAATGTGATATTTATATGAATTTTGAAAAGATATTGCCCTTAGAAGTTGTCTGGTAGTGAAATCTAGTCCAGAATATAATTGGTTAGCCATAGGGATTCCACACCGCGGTATGAGCCATGGTGACTCATTATTGATAAGCTAATGAGGGCTTATCATAGTGTACAGTGATATTCAGTGCAAAGTGCAGTGCAGTGCAGTGAAAATGGTTCTACTGGGACTATTTTATTGTAAAATTGGTCTGTGGGGCCCATGTCCCGCATATTCGATCAGTAGATTTTCTACTGGGTCCAAACTAGGGGCATATTGGTAAATATATGATAAAATTGGTAAAAATAGTGAAATTGATGAAAATGAGTAAAAACAGGACTAAAATGAAGTGAATAGAAAGTTTAGGGGTAGAATGGTAATTTTACAAAAAGTTTGTAAAAATTGGTGAAAATAAGTTAAAAGTGTAAGTGGAAGGGTACAATGGTAATTTTGATAAAATATGGTGTTAAAATATTGATATGGTGAAAAAGTAATAAAATAGGGACTAAATTGAAATTTGGCTAAATTGGAAGTTGAAGAGTGGAAAAATAAAGTCAAAAGGGTAAAATTGTAATTAAATAAGTTAAATAAGGGTAAATGTGCAAAAAGGAATTTAAATAACGCTAATAGTGTAGAAATGGAATAAATAAGGGCATTTTGGTAATTATGTATATTAGTGAGGATATAAGTGTAATTATGGTAAAATATGGGATATAAATGGTATATGTATAATTGTGGGAACATAAAGGTAATTAATGAAAAAGAAAAGGATAAAATTGGAATAAGTGTAAAAATGAGGACATAAGTGGCATTAAGTGAAAAGTGGGGATATGAATGGAATTAATAGAAAAGATAAAAATAAAATTGGAAACCTTGCAAAAATTATAAGGGTAAAAATGTAATTAAGAAAATAAAAAGTGAAATAAAAAGATTGAAATGTAATTAATGGAAAAATAAATAATTAAGTGAGATAATGAAATAAATAGTATAATTAAGTGAATAAAAGTGTAATTAAGTGATTAAATTCATAGTTATGTGATTAATTAAATGATGGAATAAATCAATTTGAGATTAATTAAGTGACTTAACAAGTGAATTGAATATAAATAATAATAATAATAATAAGTGAAAATAATAAGAATATGTAATTATAGCATGTTTATTAAGTAGAATTACTTAGGAAATTTATAGATTGGTAACCACCACTGGGCATCTTAATGCTCAGCACATAGTTGTTTTTAACTGCATGTAGGTACCCAATAGGTTCGGAGCAACGTACATCAGACCGGGGAGCAAGCCAGGAGAAGTAGATATATTTTTGATTTTGTATGTGTAATGAAATATTTTGTGGCATTTATATACACTTTATTAGTAGTTGAAGTTGGCATGTAATATTATATATATATTTTATCTGTGTAGAATTTTATTATGTCTATGTGATGAAAGGCGGATGGGATGAATGGTTATAGGATGATTATATTGTTGTGCCCTTATCGGGGCTGTGGAACTTTCAATTTGCAGGTTTGGGTAGTGCAAATTATAAGCCGTTATACTGTAGAAATTTTTACCAAATAAATAGTGATTTAGACAGTTATAGGTCATCGTAACTAAGTAAAGTAAATGAGTAAGTGGTATGTAAAAGTTGGAAAAGTTGGTTAAAGTGTTAAGTGAACTTAGTGTATATTATAATAAGTGTAGAAAAAAAAAATTTACCAGTAAATTCAATAAGTGATGACTATTAAACGATTATGATAATCGCATAGTATTGCTAGGTCGGCAGTATACATATAGGGTATAAGGGTGTTACATTTATTTTAGTATCGGAGCAAAGGTTTAGGCGATTCTAAGATCAGAGTGGGGACTATTAAGTGACTGTATATACATGCCAATGGAAGTGAATATTTTGTTATAGTACTGATGTATGCTTGCTCCTGGTTATAGTGATCGAATGGCATCTGATCAAAGCTATAATGTTGGGGATGGTGACAGTGGAGCCTCGGCCAGTGTAGGTCGAGCTGGGACTCCACGATAGCAGTCGACTTTTTCAGTGCCACCTCACCTGCCCCAACCTGAATTCTTGACTATGATGACGGACTACATTAGACACCGAATCCATATTGCGACAGAACAACATCAACATCAACAGCAACAGCAACAACCACATCAGCTAGTGGTAGTGCCACAAGTAGCTCCAGTACAGAAAAAGCCTATCCTGGAGCAATTTAAAAAGATGGGAGTTTTTTATTGACCAGTTCGAAAAGAAGTATATAGGTGTTGAATATAAAGCTACTATGCAAGACGCTTTTTGGAGAGTGAAGCAGAGCAACAGAACTGTAGTAGAGTATGAAAGAGAATTTGAGAGATTAAGTGGCTACCTCGATGATGTGCTGAGGATAAAACCTAGATTAATGGAAAGATTTGAGCGTGGCCTTCACAACAAAATCAAGAAGATAGTTAGTGGACAGAATAATCCAAACTTGAGATCTCTAGTAGCTGCATGTATTAACGTGGAGACATCCCAGAGTAGGGGATCAGTAGCACCGACACGCAGTCAAAAGAAACCGACTGACAGTAATGTCCCAACATCTTTTGTGGGGAGTGTACCCCGAGGCAGAGGCAAAGGAGTGCCACAGTAGTGTGACCATTGTGGTAGATCTCATCCAGGCGAGTGTAGATACCTATCAGGTGCTTGTTTTAAGTGTGGGTCTAAGGAACATTTGGTAAGAGATTGCCAAGATGTAGTGTCCCAGTCTGTGACTTCCCCAGTACCAGGAGTAGGTTCTTCAGCACCTAGAGGGAGAAGCAGGGGGATAGCCTCCCATACTACAGCCAGATCTCCACCACCCCCATCTCAGGGATAGAGTCATCCTTCGGGTCGAGCTTATGCAGTGAGGGCCCGTGATTAGGAGGATGCTCCAGATGTGATAGTAGGTAAATTTTCTCTATTTTCTGATTCAGTGTATGTACTTATAGATCCCTGGTCCACACATTCTTATATCAGCATAGATATTGCACGGGAAAATGGGTTAGACAGTTCTCTTTTAGACTATGATATCCTAGTGAGCAACCCATTTGTTCATAGTGTTATAGTGAATTGAGTGTATAGGAATTGCCTCATAAGTGTTCTGGATTGTGTTTTCTCCGCTAATTTGATTGAACTTCCCTTCAAAGAGTTCGATGTCATTTTGGAAATGGATTGGTTAGCCACTCAACATGTGATGGTTGACCGTAAAAGAAAGAGAGTGACCCTTAAGACTTCAGATGATCAAGAGATAATAGTGGTGGGTCGAAATCAGATTTTCTATCTGACATTATCTCGGCTACAGGCAGCTGAATAAGTTGACAATCAAGAATAAATATCCATTGCCACGTATTGAGGATTTGTTTGACCTATTGAAGATTTAAGAAGCAGATGTTCCTAAGACAACCTTTCACAGTAGATATGGACACTATGAGTTCCTCGAGATGCCCTTTGGACTCACGAATGCACCAGCTGCTTTTATGGATCTTATGAACAGTATCTTCTATCCATATTTAGATCAGTTCATAGTGGTCTTTATTGATGATATCTTGGTGTATACAAAGACTCCAGAAGAACTTGATAGGCATTTGAGAATTTTTTTACAGACTCTCAGAGACAGGAAGCTGTATGCCAAGTTCAGTAAGTGTGACTTTTGGTTGAATGAAATGTCCTTTCTTGGCCATGTGGTGTTAGCAGAAGGTATCAAGTGGATCCAAAGAAGATTGAATCCATTTTGCAGTGGAGAACACCTAAGAATGTGACTAAAATTAGAAGTTTCTTAGGTTTGGCAGGTTACTACAGAAGATTTGTTAAAGATTTCTCTCATTGCGGCATCTTTAACTCGTTTATTGCAAAAGAAGACAAAGTTTGAGTGGGGAGAAAAGTGCCCAGCTAGCTTTGATCAGCTTAAGAGAATGTTGGCAAAAGCTCCAGTGTTAACTGAATCCGGCAAAGACTTCACCATCTATAGTGATGCATCTTTGAATGGGTTAGGTTGTGTGTTGATCCAAGATGGGTAAGTGATTGCTTATGCCTCTCTTCAGCTTAAGAATCATGAAAAGAATTACCCCACACATGATCTTGAGCTAGTAGCGATAGTGTTTGCACTGAAGATCTGGAGGCACCACCTTTATGGTGAAAAGTGTTATATCTTCACAAATCTTAAAAGCTTGAAATACTTGCTCACCCAGAAGGAGCTTAATCTCAGACAGCGAAGATGGCTTGAATTGATAAAGGATTATTAATGTTTCATTGATTATCACCCAGGGAAAGCTAATATAGTGGCTGACGCACTTAGCAGAAAGTTCACGGCAGCATTGAAAGTTATGAATGCAAAGCTTGATGTGGCTGATAGTGGAGCGTGGATAGCTAAATTACAAGTCAAGCCCGATTTTATGCAGTAAGTTAAAACCGCCCAGAAACAAGATGACAAGTTAATTGCAATAATAGATCGAGTGAAGGATGGTGGCAGTGATGACTACACAGTGACCCTAGATGGTAGTGTATATTACAAACAAAGGTTATGTGTGCCAAATCAACTAGAAAGAAAGAAAAGTATCTTGATGGAAGCGCACCACAGTAGTTATGCTAGGCACCCAGGGGGTAACAACATGTATCAAGATTTGAAGATGCATTATTAGTGCCAAGGAATGAAGTGGGATGTATCAAATTTTGTGGGTAAGTGTCTGATATATCAGCAAGTGAAGGCAGAACACCAAGTGCCATCCGGGTTACTTCAGCCTATCACCATACCCGAATGGAAGTAGGACCGAGTGACAATGGATTTTGTGATTGGGTTGCCTCTCACCCGAAGGAAACATGATGCAATTTGGGTGATTATCGACAAACTTACTAAATTCGCCCGTTCCTTACCAGTGAGAATGGATTTTCAATTGACACAACTGGCGGAATTGTATATCAATGAGATAGTGAGATTGCATGGAGTACCCACCTCCATCATTTCAGACAAAGATCCTCGCTTCACTTCTCAGTTTTGGAAAAAGCTTCAGGAAGCTTTGGGTACCGATTGCACTACAGTACTTTATTTCACCCACAGACAGATGGGCAATCAGAGAGAGTGATTCAGATTTTGGAAGATATGCTTAGATGTTGTGTGCTTGAGTTCGAAGACAGTTGGGAAAGATACTTGCCCTTGGCAGAATTTGCATACAACAATAGCTATCGGTCAAGTATTAAGATGGCCCCGTATGAAGCTTGGTATGGCAGGAAGTGCAGTACTCCTTTGTGTAGGGCAAAATTTTGTGAGGACAAGCTAGTGGGGGTAGATTTGATTAGAGGAACCGAGCAAAAGGTTAAAGTGATTAAGTAGCGACTAAAGGAAGCTCGTGACAGATAGAAATCTTATGCTGACTTGAAGAGAAAAGACATAGAGTTCCAAGTGGATGATAAAGTGTTTTTAAAGGTTTCTCTATGGAAGCGGGTTCTCAGATTTGGGAAGAATAGTAAGTTGTCACCCAGATTCTTTGGGTCATATGAAGTGATTCAACGAGTGGGACCAGTGGCGTATAGGCTAAAGCTTCCATAGGCCTTGGAAAAGATCCATGACGTGTTCCATGTATCGATGTTAAGGAGATATCGATCCGATCCAAGCCATGTGATTGAACCAGAAGAAGTGCGAATGAAAGCTGACCTGACTTATGAAGAATACCCAGTGAAGATTTTAGCTAGAGAGGTGAAACAGCTCAGAAATAAGCAGATTCTTTTAGTGAAAGTGCTCTGGAATCATCACAACGTGGAAGAAGCGACATGGGAGCTTGAAGCAACCATGCAACAGCAGTATCCACAGCTTTTTTCATTCGGGATGAAATTTTCTTTAAGGGGGATAGAATTCTAATGACCCAAATACCGGTCTAGAAGTATCAGTGCATTATTCCAGTGTTACCATGATAATCGCAGTGTCAAACATAGGAAGTGAGTTTACCAGCGTCGGAGTTCAGTGTTAAGTATGTTAAAATTATAGTGATTCCTGGTCAGGTGACACCGGGGGTGGCTATACAGCGAACCTGGCTTTCCGGCGCCTGAAAAATTTTAATTTCACAAAAATGATCTGTGGGTTATAAGGAGTTTAGTGCTGAAATCGGAACTGAAAACGGAGCTAAATCAACCTCCGGAAATCATTCTGAAATTGGCCTCCGGTTCAGTTCAATTTAAATCGAGGCTTGATCGAGGTTTGACCAAGGGGTTATTAGAGGTTTAAATGGCCCAATATATGTTAAGTGTGTAAAATAAGACAGTGGGAGTGTTATCTGTGAATTTTGAAAGTTTTAGAGTTGTATTTTACGGCAGAAGAAAAATTGATCGAATCGAACCGGTTTAAGTGAACCGGTGCACAAATGAACTCTGATTGAGCTAAAAATTTGCAGGGAGCCTGTTTTTGATGTTTTAGTATCAATGGAATTGGTTAGGAGTGAAAATAATGAGTGGAACATATAGATGCTTAAGAAAAGTGCAAATGAACCGAAAAATTAAAATTTTGGTTTAAATTGGTCGGACCACTTCGGTTGGACCATTTAGGTTCATTAGAGGGCTATATAAGGAAGAGAAATGGCTGGATTTCTCTATAAAAACCCAGCTAAAGTCGGCCTCCCATCTCCCTTTCAAAATCAAACTCTTTCTCTCTTATTCTTCTCCACTTTTCTTCACTTCTATCCCAATCTTTCCTAAAATTTTCACCTCATATACCTAAATAAGCTCCTCTAGAATCATATTGAAGCAATTTGAGTACAATTTGAGCTAAGGAAGGGAGAGAAATCAAGTGTTAAAAGGTTAGGGTAAGTTTAGGGGTTTATGATTTAGAGGTTTTTAATTTGTTGCATTGGTCCCTCCTAAGGTTTTTGGGCCTTCAGAACACGTTTATGAGGTTAGATTTTTCATTTGAAGCTTGGTTTTAATGTTATGAGTGATTTTGTATTCGGCCTATATAGGAAATCAAAGTAAGGAGGGTGTTTATCAAGCTAAAGGAAAGAAAAAAAATTGAGGTGATCTAGATGTTTGAAAAAAGGTTTGTGGTTCCAAATCTATACTTTTTCTATTGTATGTGTTGATTTTTAGGTTATGTCTAAGGTTAGGTATGTGAAAATGATAGGATTAATGTGACGCGCGCCGGTGGTACCCAGCAAGGGCCCTCGCTTGTGAATCCGCAATTGGGATTCGAGGAATTGGTTTGCCTCTTTTGATCATGGGCGCCAAGAGACATCATCGGTGTGTTCCTTCCAATAGGACATTTGGGAGAACAACCTAGTCTAATAACACCTAAAGGTACCTTTGAGGCAGTTGGAGTCGCCACCCAATTTGCAAGAAATTGGGAAAAAGTCTCACCTCTAACGGTCTAAACCAGAGATATGGTGTCCGGAACTTCCCTCTTATTTATGCTTTGGTTAATTATAAATGGGTTTTTAACTTCTTAAAATTATATCTCTCATCTCACACGATTAATGCATTTAAATTAAATCGCGCATATCAATCAGTCGAAAGCAACAAAATAAAAGCGATAAATGAAAGCAGTAAACACCCAAGCACACAATTACAAAAGAAATAGGGGCAGAATACAACCCCAATGAAAGGGAAATTAAAGACATAAGTGGGACGGAATACACTCACCCAAAAAACGAAATAAAAAGACATATATAAATCGGGGCATTATTTTGGGAACATTGGTTCCTTCGCACTTGGTCGAAACTTAGGAACATTGGTTCCTTCGCATTTATTTAAAGAGGGTTCGAAAAGTCGTTTTGATTGTTTGAATGAAAATCGGGATGAGTGATCCCATTTTTGGATAAAATTGACTCTTCGTTTTAATTGTGATGTTTTTATTGTTAGGCTAAAACAAGGGACATTGGTCCCAATTTTATTAGTGAAAAACTCAATTTAATTGTAAAAGTATTTTTGTGACTTTTTATCTCACGCGTGCATAAATAAAACAATTATTTACAAATAATCACAACATGAAGAGAGGGATTGGAAAGATCTCACCCAAACTGGAGAGTGCGTCCACGCGTTGCGACCCATCCGGGGAGTCGCGGAGCGCTCACATAGCCCAACTCAAATTAAATCTCATACAAAAATTAACATCAAAATATTAGCAATGGTTCTAAAGATTAATCAAGCAAAGGCAAGATAATAACAACAATAAAATTATATCGATGGTAACAACATAAAATAATAATAATAATGATAATAATAATAATAATAATAATAATAATAATAATAATAATAATAATGGTCAATGATAATAAATAATAGTGAATATAATATAAATAAATATGATAGTAATAATAATAAATATAATGATAATGATAATAATAATAACAATGTAACATCCATAAACAAAAAATGAATATATAGTAATGATAATAATAAAAACAGAATATTAACAATAGTAAATAAATAATAATAATAATAATAATAATAATAATAATAATAATAATAATAATAATAATAATAATAATAATAATAATAATAATACCAAGTAGCAAATATGAAATAGGCAAACAATAAGTTAATGACATAAAGATAATAATAAGAATAATAAGAATAAGAATAAGAATAAGAATAAGAATGGGATGGCGCCAGAAATCACAAGAAAAATGAATTAAAATCATGAACAGATTCCAACAGCAGAAAAAACCAAAGAATAATATTAGACAAAAGGCATGATTTTTAATGGCAAAAGAGGCAAAAATATTCACAATAATAAATAACATGCAAATAAATAAATAAAATTGGTCCAAGTGTTTACCCTCAGAATTTTTAGATCGGAGAGGCGGTGTCTCGATTTGTCTTTATTGTCGGATTTGTGGTGACAAATATTTGAAGAAAATGTAGAAATTGGTGTTTCAAAATAAATTAAGAGAATATTTTGATAAAAATATTTTTTTGGTGGATGATTGAGCAAAGGAAATTAATTTTCCAAGCTCAAATCACACAAGAAATAGATTACACTTTTTGAAGAAAAATAAATAGATTGAAGCTTAAGAAAAATGAAAATAAGCCTAAGAATATTTTGAAGGAAAAAAGGGTTTGCTGGAGAGGAGAAGGCTAGAGAGAAAACTCAAGAAAAATTTTTTCTTGAAAAATAGTTGTCGTCCCCAAAAAAATGAATATTGAATCCCATTTGATTAATCTGATTGTTCCAAAATAGAAAAAGGCCAAAACCTTCTTTTAATTTGTCTTCCCAGAATTTACACGAAAACAGAAAATTTTTCGGTCAAAACGGCGAGAAAATAGCTGAAAAACAAGTAGAAAATGAAGCCCGGCGTGGTGAGGGAGACCGCGCGTAACAACGCGCGCAGTAACCTCGGTACCACGCGGCCACTTTAAGAAAGTGGCCGCGTGGTACACTTCCATAGAGTGGTACCACACGTGGTACCACTTACCACTTTTATAAAGTGGCCAAAATGGCCACTTTATAAAAGTGGCAGTGTGGCCAAACAAAAAAAAAAATTAATTTCTTTTTTAATTTTTTTATTTTTTTATCTCTCTTTCTTTTTTTTTTAAATCTTTTTTTAATTAAACTAATTAACTAATTTAACAACTAATTCCCTTTTTTTAATTAAATCAATTACTTAATTTATTCAATTAAATTAAGAAAACTAATTTAATTCCCCTTATTTCAATTAAATTAATTAATTAATTCAGTTCAATTAAATTAAATAACTAATTTAATTTTTTTGTTTTATCAAAATAACACTTTCCAATAACATTATTTTTGGAATTAGAATTAATAATAATTTTTTTATGATAAAAAAAAAAGAGGGTCTCGACAAGGGAAGCATCATTTTTTACACCTCTACCTATAAGCCAGTATCATTTTCATCATCGGGTAATTCTGAACTTGGACTGTCTCGGGACCCGGTGTCTACAGTTGCCCCCAATTTTGGGGAACTTAGAACCTAGGTGCCTAAGTGAGCCAAAATTCAGAAAAGAAAGAAAAGAGGCGCGTACCTGAGGCGGCTGTCTTCCCGAACTGGCTGAAGTTGCTGTGGGTAGTTACCGTCTGTTCGTCGACGTGTTAACCCCTATTGTTTTGGCATCTAACCTATGCGGTGTCTAGCCTTGTTGATGTGGTCTGTAATTGACCTTAATGTGGTGTCTAACCTCTTCCGTTGTGGCATCTAACCTGTTGATGCAGATATACTCATGGATTAAAAGGATTTAGAATATTTTGGAAAAAGCTCAATGCTACGAAGGATAACGCTCCGAAAAGACCGAGAATGCCTTGAAAAAAGGACTTAAAGATAATGCTCCAAAGAGACTGAGAATGCCTTGTGATGAAGGACTTAAAGATAATGCTCCGAAGAGACTGAGAATGCCTTGTCAAGAAGGACTTAAAGATAATGCTCCGAAGAGACTGAGAATGCCTTATGGAGAAGGACTTAAAAATAATGCTCCGAAGAGACTGAGAATGCCTTGAGAAAGGACTTAAAGATAATGCTCCGAAGAGACTGAGAATGCCTTTTGAACAAGGACTTTGAAGGTAATATTTTGAAGATATTGAGGATGCCTGTTGGATAAGGACTTAGAGATAATGCTCCGAAGAGACTGAGAATGCCTTTTGAACAAGGACTTTGAAGGTAATATTTTAAAGATATTGAGGATGCCTGTTGGATAAGGACTTAGAGATAATGATCCGAAGAGACTGAGAATGCCTTTTGAACAAGGATTTTGAAGGTAATATTTTGAAGATATTGAGGATGCCTGTTGGATAAGGACTTAGAGATAATGCTCCGAAGAGACTGAGAATGCCTTTTGAACAAGGACTTTGAAGGTAATATTTTGAAGATATTGAGGATGCCTGTTGGATAAGGACTTAGAGATAATGCTCCGAAGAGACTGAGAATGCCTTTTGAACAAGGACTTTGAAGGTAATATTTTGAAGATATTGAGGATGCCTGTTGGATAAGGACTTAGAGATAATGCTTCGAAGAGACTGAGAATGCCTTTTGAACAAGGACTTTGAAGGTAATATTTTGAAGATATTGAGGATGCCTATTGGATAAGGACTTAGAGATAATGGGAAGATTAGATGCACCTGATAAGTGCTTGTGTTAAGCATGTGCAAAGGATTACGTGTTGCAAGTACGCAAAGATCATGTGCACGAAATGTGTCCGAAGAATTGCTTGTGCAAGATATATATAAAGTTCATGCATGCGTGAATGTACATTGAGGCATCATCAAATGCCACGCCTGTGAGGTGCATATGTATGCAATAATGCTGGATAATGATTCATCCGAGTGCATTTGGGAGCCGAAAGCCGGTTTGGTCGTGATTTGCAGTAGGATCGGTGCCCCCTGGAATTGCTTTTGAATTTCGTGCCTTTAGGGGATTATGAGGCTCTCCTCTGATACCTGTAGTCATTATTTGAAGGTAGTGCGTCCCTCATGGATTTTTACACTAGCTTTTCTTAGCGGGAGATGCGTCCTTGTCGGATTTGCACATAACCCTGTGCCTTAATTTTTTGCCTAGAATGGACCCAACCCAATCCAGCGGCTTTTATTTATCTCATTTTTTGTAGGGCAGACTGCCTGTCGCCAGGTTTTCACCCTGCCCTTTGGCCTAACTTTTGCTTAGAGCGCCAGTCACTGTTTTCATCTCTAACGGCCTTTTTTTTTGAGAGAGAAGTTGGAGTTCTTGCGAAAGGTCTTTCGGGTATAATTGGCATGTGCTTATATCTCAGACTTTGGTTGTATGTGCTTGGCTCTTTATTAGGAAGGTGCTTTAGGGTTGGCTTCACAGTGGGTAGCAAGATGAGTTGCCTGAAGTGCCTGAGTAGCGAGGATGGTAGAGGGTAGATAGTAACAATGTCCTGGTTTTATATCTGACTCAGACCACTTTGAGTGTGCACGATGAACTGCTCTGGTCATACCAATACATCTTTGCATAAATGCATATATTTCAATCTGATTTCATATCACATGATCACTATTTGGCATTAACTCGAAAAATATGAGACATCATCTAATCTCGGGATAGATCTTGAGAGCATCAAACTCCTGTTATCAATCAGCCCTCGCGGGTTTTCTTGATTGAATATTTTCTCTCCTTCTTCTTTTTTTTATTCTTTTTTTTTAGCCTTTGCCATGGACCCTCTTTTAGTCCGTCAGTATAGATCGAATTCGCTTTCATCTTTGTCAGCCGGGGAGACTGCTGCTTCTGAGAGTGGCTCTTCTTGGTATTAAAGTCTTGGTCTTAACCCTCATGCAGACTGGTTGAGGTGATGGGTTCCTTATTTGGGGCTTGAATGTGAAATATCACGCTTGGCTTTTATTGGCTTTGGTGGTTCAAACTCTGAGGCGACTTTTTAATGGTCGAGATGGGGTGACAGGTTGGGCTTGAATGATTTGGGGTAGTCTTATCTGTTTCGATGGTCCGAACCTTGGAATGTCCTTTCAACGGCCGGGATTGGATGGATGGCTCGGGGGTTAGCCCTTTTAGGTCCTCTTCAGTAGCTAAGAAGAATGGCGATGTGCAGGCATGTGTAGATCAGCAGAATTTGAACAAAGCTTGCTCTCAAATAGCATTCCCTTGCCCCCTGATCAATTCTCTCTTTTCTTTACATCCCAATTTTTCATTTTTTTTTTTACAACCAAAATTTTTTTATTTTTTTTACAATCCATTTTTTTTTGCACCCCAATTTTTTTTTTTTTCACCCCAATTTTATTTCTTTTAACAAGTTTTGCTCAAATCCTAAAGTTTACATATACGTGTACTTTTCATTTTAACCACTGGGACCATTGTTGTTCAATATGGTCGAGCATGTAAGTTTTAGTAAGGAATTTGGCTACAAGGGTTCTGGATGGTTAAGGGTCAGTTATAATTGGTTTTGAGGGTGCACATTTCGAAGGGGTCGAGAGGAAAAAGGTCATATGGCTTGGTTCTGATGGGTTGTATATTCTTCGTGGTGGTTTTGAGTTTCACTCGCCCAATTTCTGATGAAGATCTTGGAGCTTTATTTTATTTGGCAGCATCATATGCATCCCAGATATTGGGGGGTGCAAAAGAATGGTTCTAAAAATTTGGTTTGTTGCCACGTTGGCACGTGGAAGTAGTACTGATCTCAAGAACGTCCTTGTCAATCTTCAGCATGTCATACCAGATCCGGGCAAAGGCTTTTTTTTTCTTTTATTTCTCTCAAAATTATCCTCTCTTCAGGAGTTATATCAGATGCTATCAAGACTTTATTTGGATTCCCCAAGGTTCACAAAATTAGATGGAGTCGTATTAATTGAATTAATGCCAAAATGAATGAATGCATTGTGATCATAAGAAATGAAATCGAAGAAATATCGCATAAACAAAACAGAAATTGTTCAACATGTTATAATAACCAAATTGTCCTAAAAGAGTTCTGGAATTGAAAAGCAGTAAGCATTAAAAACATGATCTTCTACTTGTGGCTTTGGAGGAACATGCCGATGAAGTGGGTCAGGCCCAGTCACATCTTTGGTGGAAGGATTGCATTGTAGTCTGCCTTCTTCTTCTTCTCTCTTTTCTCGGGATCCGTGATTTGCTTGGAATCAATGAGGTCCTGAACCCGGTCTCTCAAAGTACGGCAGTAGTTTGTCAAATGTCCAGTGTGCTGGTGGAATGCACAATATTGATCCACTCTGTGGTGGGGCTGCCCCTGACTGCTGGCGGGCCTCGCCGGTAATGGCTGCAATAACGCCCTTTTCACTAGCTTCTCAAAAACCCGCGACAAGGGTCTACCCAAATCAGAGTAACATCTCTGATTCCTTCTCACTGATGGCTCTCCCGCTTTTTTAACATTGCCCTTACAGCCATCTTGGATATTTAGGTTTGCATTTTTCAGAGCATGTGCCTTCACCAGATCTCCATCCTCCTCAAGCATATCACTACAAGAAAATTGACTTTTAACGACTAAAATTTAGTGAAGGGACAAAAATCCGGTCGTAAAAAGATACAAATAAAGAAGGGTATTTAATCCGGTTGTTAGTACTTCAATTTTACCGAGGGGTTTAAATCCGGTCGCTAAAAGGCTCCAAATTCGGTGGTTGAAGGGTTAAAACAAAATGCCAGGACTTCCGTTTACCTCCAATTTCCAAATATAACTAAAATCACAAAATCCATTTTCCCACTACCTTCTTCAACTCTCCACACCTCTCTCTTACGTCACCCCATCCATTGCGCCTCCCCTCCCTTGCGAGCCACCAGGCACCAGATCTAGCGTCACCCTCCACCCTTCCGCCGCTCACTCCCCACCCCTCCGTCGCAGATCCGGTCTCACCGTTGCTGCCTCTAGAGCCGTCTCCCTCGCGTGTCGTCAGATCGCCGCTGTCGCCCATCGCAGCTCACCTTTCGTCGCCATCGCCACTCATCTCTTGCCCTCGTTGCCGCTCTTTCCTCGTCTATTGCTCGCCGGCGACTCTGCCCTGTTCTTCACGTTCCTGTTCTCAAGCCAGTTTAAGCTCAGTGGAGGTTTATGTCTAGGTGTCCTAAGGATTTTTAATCTATAATTCCCTCGCGTGCTGTCAGACCGCCGAACCACTCGAAGCGCTGCAGGTACATGTTTGTTCTTTTTGCCTCTGAAATTACTAGAAGGGAAGAGTTAAGGCCAGATTTTTAGTTACAAGTTGTTTTGGGAATCTGATGGCATCATGTGCAATTGAAAGTTCTGATCTTGATATTAGACGTTAAATGCTATCTATTGTAGGTCAATCCAGCAAGTGAGAAAATGCTTGGAGGTGGAGGTGCAGATGGAGGTATACTTGTCTTGTATAATCTCCTTCAATTTTCAGTTAAACCTTATTTTCACGTTTTAATTAAACTCCTGGTAGTTTTGATTTCCTGAACATGTAACTTAACTATTAAAGAGATTGGGGATGAGCTGGAATTTGTTTAATGCATGTTTGGTTTTAAGCTGTTCTTGTTCTTCATGCAGAGACCTCAAATACTTATCGTTTTCCACTTAGGGTGAATTGTATATACTTGTCGTTTTGGTTTTTTGCAGATCAGAATAGTGATTGGAGTAACTTAGAATTGAAAATTGGAATTGATTGGTCATGATTGGCTGACTGAATGTAGTGGCATGTATTGATTTGGCTGATAAATAATGAATCTTGACATAACTGATAAAATATGGTGGAATCTTATGAAAATGAGGTGGAGAGTAGATCATCCCCATCAAATGGAATGCAGAAAAAAGGTATGGTTTTAACTTTCTGTAAATCTTGAGACTTAAAAAAGTGCTGAGGATGTTTATTTACTGTTAATATTGAAGATTTGGAGCCACTGGTATTCCATCGCACGTTTCAATCTCAATGAAAATTGGTTGGATGTTTTGGTTGTATAGGCTTTGAGATTGGAGCAGAGGCAAACAAAATGGATGTAAGCTTGTCAGTTCCTGAAGCAAAGAAATAAAGAAATGCAACGTTGATGCATCCAAAATGGCATCTAGTCATGACTTGTGGTTGAAGTTTATCGATTCAACTGAGTAGATTAATGTAGTTTCTGCTTTCTGTAAGTTTGCAGCTGTGCCATTCCTTGTTCATTCTCATGTCTTTGTATTCAATTAACCAAACAAACTTTTCGGAAGATGTAAAAAAATGTAAAATTTTAGCAAGCCAAGAAGAATATATAATATATATATATATATACACTCATATGTTTATGTTGCCTATTTGCTAGTTCTATGCATTATGGAAGTCATTTAATTTAACATAAAAGAAAACGTGAATGCTCTGCACAAACTAATCTGTGTGCTGTTGAATTCATCACTCTTTCTAAGTTAAATTATGCAAGAATTAATGGGGGACAATAAATTATAACTCATAGCATGTAATAGGATGTTAGAGAATGCTGAACTAGACCAATAAATGTTAATAAAGTTTGTTAGTCTCTTTTGTATACAAAGACCAGATATTCATTTTTGGTTGTTCTGTGTAAGCTTTCGGTACCTGTTTATTTTCAATGAGTTATTGTAGTTTTCTAATTAAAACTATTATTCTATTTTTTTCTTTTTTCTTTTCTAGTAAATTCTAAATAAATCGTTTCAAGTATTTAAATTGTATTATATCTAATCTTTTAACATACTCATTATCACTTGTCAACTTTATGATCACTATAGCACCTCAAAAGTTATTAATTGCTCATACTTTTTATTATTTATATTTTTATGTGATTTTTTTTATTTGTGCTTGTGAATATTAATTTTAGCTTTTTTTATATATTTTGCAGGTTTTCAAAATTTTGGACAGCAAAGTTTGGGGGTTTATTTTTCACATTTTTCTCAAAAATCTTTTGTATAGGAATTAGTATATAGAGAGGAGTTGTTTTCTTGAACTTACATGTCATCGATAGTTTTTATTTATTTGGAGTTGTGACAACTAAAATGCTATTTAATTTATAAATTTGACTATATTTTGTAATTTTTCTTTTTTAATATATGAAAAGAGTTTATTATATTTTTATAAAATACATGTGAATGACATGTACCTATATGTAATATTATAAAATAGTTTATATTTTAAAATACCTTTCTGGTATTTATGTCTGGTTTATTATGATAAATCAGAGAGTATGGTATATTGGTGATTGTTGTTTGTTAGCTGTGAACATAATTAGTGAAAGAAAAATTCGGTCACTAAAAGGAATCTTTCACTTTAACGACCGAAATTCTTTTAGTTAAAAGTGCACATAATTAGCGAAGGGAAAATTCGGTCACTAAAATGAATTTTAACGACCGGAATTACCTTCGTTAAAAGTTAATACAATTAGCGAAAGAAAAAATCCGGTCGCTAAAAGTTATCTTCAACGACCGGAATTCCCTTCGTTGAAAGTGAACACAATCAACGAATGGAAAATCCGGTCGTTAAAAATTAGTAATCAACGACCGGAAACATTCCGGTCGTTAATGACATTAACGACCGGATTTAAAATCCGGTCGTCTATACCTTTAACGAAGGGGCTTTTACCGACCGGATTTTCTGGTCGTTATAAGTTTTTAACGACCGGATTTTGACTTTTAACGACCGGATTTCCCTTCGTTAAAGCACGTTTTTCTTGTAGTGTATTGTCATGTTGCAGAGTAGGCCTCTTACCACCTCCTTGTCCCACTGGTAAATCAAGCGGTTCCTTGCCTCGGGGCTTAGTGGCACTAGGAGATGCCGTGGTTCTCGCTGTATGGGCTATCTCGACAAGGGCCAACTCAACCCGGTTAAAGGTAGCCGCCATCAATCGGGCTTGTAGGACTAGCGCCAGGCATCTATTCTCTCCTTAATCATAGCTGTCAACCTCCTTTCGAGCTCCTCAAGCCGTCTATTCATCTCTTGGGCCATTAATGCACGAGTCTCCTCAATCTGTCATGAAAGGCCTGCCATACTCAATTCCTGGTTAGAACCCTCTTGTTTTTCACCTTCCTCTTCCTCCCCGCTTTCGCTGCTAGACCAACAGCCTATCATTGCCACAAAAATCTCTCCCTCATCTGCCTCAGGGCCAGTAGTAGTGGCATACCCACCTCCATACAAGTCTTGCAGCACATACCATTCCGGTAAGCTTGAACCAATCATGGCACAATGGGCTGACTTCTCTTGACTTTCTCTCTGCCAAGGATTAATAGCCTGTTTGCCATCGATCAAGGCTTGAATTCGGTCCCTTAAAGGACGACAGTAGTCTGTTCTGTGCCCTATGTAATGATGATATGCGCAATACCAGTCCGTCCTATGCTTTGGCTTCCCTTGACTTGGGGCGGGCCCAGCTGGCAAGGGTTGCAACTTTCCTTCCTTAATGAGACGGGTGAAGTGCCAAGATAATGGTCTGCCCGAGATAGTGAGATGTTTGGGAGCCGTTCCTATGGCGGAGACTTCTGTCACCTTATCATGCCCCCATTATCACTGCTGCTTCCCTTATTTTTGCCCGAAGGCACATCTGCAGATCTAGCCACTTTATCTAAATGCTCAGCCTCAACTTCAATGGCTATGTCCTTAAGTGACTCCCAATCTTTGAGTCCTTTCATTTTTAACCCATCCCTTAAATATGGACTAGCCTTTCGGATAAATAGCCTGATCTGATCTGAGGTATCAGGCTTTCACTTTATCTCCATCACTCGATTCCTCCATTGGGTCAAGTACTCATGGAATGATTCCCCTGACTTCTGCTTTAGCACTTCTAAATCTTTCAATGTGACCTCAACCTTGGTACTGCAATCATACTGGCCAAGGAATTCTTCCGTTAACAAATTCCAGTCTTCTCTCGTTCTTTGATCCAGTCCATGATACCAATCCCCTGTTGGGCCAGCTAAGCTGAGGCAAAAGTACTCTATTTTCTACTTCTTTGTCAGCCCTGTACCCTTCATGATTAGGGTGTATTGCTTGATGTGTGCAGCGGGGTTAGAAGTGCCATCGAATTTGGACATATCAGGCATCTTAAAGTTCAAAGGGACCAGGTCTTCATCATCCAGCTCTCGATCCTTAGGTTTTATTCCCTTTCTTCCCGTTAACATCTTCGTTATGGCTTCAAGCTTCTCCTCCATATTTTTTACCGTGTCACACTCCTTACTAAAATGCAACACTGTCCTCCAAGGCGATACCTTAAGGAACACCTTGTCCCCAACCTCAAACTGAATGTCCTTTGTCTTCAAATTGCCATAAGACCTCTATTTATCCTTGGCTATCTTCAGATTCTGCTGAACCACTCGAATCTTCTCTTCTGTATCTCTTGCCATCTTAGGCCCAACAAAAGAACGCTCAATCAATTCTGTCTAACAAACTAGAGTCCTATATTGTTGTCCATAAAGAGCTTCAAATAGTGACATGCCAATACTCGACTTAAACTATTGTTGTAGGCAAACTCCATGAGCAATACATACCTATCCCAACTGCCCGAAAATTCCAAAGCACACCCCCGAACCATATCCTCTAAAATCTTAATAACTCGTTCTGATTGACCATCTGTCTGAGGATGAAAAGTCGTACTAAAATTCAATCGAGTACCCCAAGCTGCTTGCAACTCTTAAACTTCGATGTGAACCTGGGATCCTGATCTGACACTATCGATAATAAAATACCATGCAATCTGACCAAATCATTCACATAGATATCAGTTAACTTATCCATCGATTCATCAACTCTAACTGACAAAAAGTCCACTAACTTCGTGAATCTATCCACTATAACCCAAACCAAATCATGCTTCCTCTGAGTTAACTGTAAACCAGTCACAAAATCCATTGTGATGTCATCCCATTTCCACTGAGGGATGCGTAAAGGGTTGAGCAGTCCCGAAGGAACTTGATGGTCGTCCTTTACCTGCTGATAAGTTAAACACTTAGCCACAAACTCCATAATATCCCTTTTCATCCCAGGCCACCAATAAAACTGCTTCAAATCCCGATACATTTTCTCACTACCAGGATGCATAGTAAAGACCGTAGTGTGTGCTTCCATCATAACCTTCTTCTTTAACTCATCGTTCGCAGGTACACATAAACGATTCCTATACATAAGCACCCTATCAAAAATTAAAAACTCAAATTGCTTAATAGTCTGAACTTCCTGCAAAACTTGCTCTAGTTTCACATCGTCTTTTTGGGCGTCAACAATCAACTGCCTCAAAGATGGCTTAGCTTTCAATTGGGCAACCAAAGGTCCTTTCAAATCCAATCTCCACTTATAACGCTGCAATACAAAAGCTGACATTGATTATAGACTCAAAGCATCGGCAACCACATTTGCTTTACCTGGATGGTATTCCAGAATGCAATCATAATCCTTAAACAACTCTAACCAATGGCGTTGCCTCATATTCAACTCTTTCTACGTGAGGAGATACTTCAAACTTTTATGGTTCGTGAAGATCCTACCATCTCCCCATACAGATAATACCGCCAAATCGGAAGAGCAAAGATCACAGCAGCTAACTCTAGATCATGCGTTGGATAATTCTTCTCATGAGGCTTCAATTGATGAGACACATAAGCCACAACCTTCCCCTCTTGCATCAAGACACAACCAAGCCCAACTCCTGAAGCATCACTGTACATTACAAATGCTTTACCCGAAGTTGGTTGAGTAAGTATAGAAGCTTCGATCAACAACTTCTTAAACTGCTCAAAACATGACTGGTGTGATGCACGCTGAACCTAGCAAAGGCCCTCGTTGAACCCGCTTTTAGGCCTTGAGGTATTGGTTCACTTCTTTTTGATCTTGGGTGCCATGAGACATTTTGGATGCCTCTTTCCAAATAGAACATTAGAAAGGATCATCTATCCTTACAGCACATTTAGGCACCTTTGAGGTATTTTGGAGTCGCCACCCAATTTACGAGAAATTAGGAAAGGTCTCTAACCTCTATTGGTCTAAAACCAGAGATGGTGTCCGAAACTTCACTGTTATTTATGTTTTAGTAAATTATAAATGAGTTTTTAAATTCGTAAAATTCTATCTCTCCTCTCACACAATTAAAGCATTTAATTTAAAAGCGCATCACAAGCATTTGAAAGCAATAAATAAGAGCTGTAAAAAAAGCGGTAAATAAAGCAATAAAGAAATACCGTAAACATGCCAAGCACACAATTACGAGAGAAATCGGGAAAGAATACAATCCCACATGAAAGAAAGCTAATTAAAATTGAAATGGAAATTGGACAAAATATAATCCCAAGTAAAAGATAAATAACATTGGCCCAAAAATAATTAATTACAAGGGCCCACAAAATATATGAACATAAATTTAAAACAAACACATAAATTCAAACATAAAAAAATGACATACATAAATCGGGACATTCATTTGATTTAGGAACATTGGTTCCTTCACGCTCACTTAAAGAGGGATCCAAGAGTTGTTCGATTATTGGTTTTGCAAAACCGGGATGAGTGATCCCATTTTGGAAAACTTAATTCTTCGTTTTATTCATGATATTTTATATTAACTGGCTAAAATGAGGGACATTGGTACCAATTTTATGAACAAAATTCCATTTTAGTTATAAGAATATTTTCGTGAATTTTTATCTTACACGTACAGAAAAATCGAGGTATTTTATTTACAACAAACAAATACGAACATGCGAGTAAAAAGTTGGTAAGGTCTCACCCAAATGTCGTGGTCTCCTACGCGTCGTGACCCCTTCGTGTGGTCACGAAAATACTCGCACAAGGCAAATCACATTTAAATCCCAAACAAAAAATGACATTAAAAATGTTAAGAACAATTTTAAAATCAAACAAATAAATATAAAGACAAGATAAATATAAGACATATTAATTCAATATACAAATAATTCACATGCAAAGAAAATTAAAAACAAGTCATGTAAAAAGCTAAGAATAATAATAAGAATAATGACAAAGTAATGACAATAATAATAATAATAATAATAATAATAATAATAATAATAATAATAATAATAATAATAATAATAATAATAATAATAAGTAAGCAAGCAAATGTCAACAGTGAACACAAATAGCAATAAGTAAGCAAGCAAATGTCAACAGTGAACACAAATAGCAATAATAGTAGTAATAATAAGGTTGACGACACCAGGGATCAATTAAAACACAAAAAGTCAAATTGAAAACCACATAACGTGTCAACAACAATAATCACAACAATAATAATCACATTAAAATGCTAGAAATAAATTATGAATATGGTGATAATGACAGGAAATAATAATATTAACAACAATAAATAATATACGAAAATAAATGAGGACGGGTCCAAAAATGTTTACCCTCAGAAATTATAAGTCGGAGAAATAGTGTCTTGATCCGTTCTCTTTGTCGAATTTTGTGGTAATAAATACAAAGAAAACTTGTGAAAATCTATGTTTTTAACAAATAAAAAACCCAGAAAATAATTTAGGTTTAATGATCAAGCAAAGAAAATTAATTTTTCTTGCTCAAATCTAACCAAAGATGAAATAATTTAGGGAGGAAGAAGATTGAATCTTGAAAAATGCCTAAGATTTTCTTTGTTTCCAAAATACTCCCGTCTGCCTTCTTGAGAGAAAAAAACCTTTTCCTTCTATTTCAAAATCAGCTCCTTTAAATCAAAATGAAGATAAACCCTTTTAATTCACTGCACTTCCAAAATGGAAAAACCTAATTAACTTTCCTAATTTCATTTTTCAAAACCACTCAAAAATGTGAAAAATACTGATATTTTGCAGTGCCAAAATTAATTTTTTGCAGGTAGAAAGTGACAGCACATGGGAAAGAAACGGGTGGGAAGATGCGGCATGGTGGCCGCATGTGGATTTCCCACATGCGGCCATGAATGTCCACCAAATCCTAATTGCCATTTTCACATTTTATTCTTTCGCGTTTTTTTTTTTAATTCTAACTTTTCTTTTTTAATTAATTACTTTAATTTCATTTATAAATATCCTCTTAACCAAAATTTTAATATATATAAAAATAAAGCTTCCTAATTAATTTTTTTCTAATTTAATTAATTTTTTATAATAATAATTTTTTTATCATATATATTTATTTGTTTTATTTTTTATTTAAAAAACAAGGGTCTCGACAAGAGAAACATCATCTTCGACATTTTTGCTTGTGAACAGGCGACGCTTTCATCATCGGGTAATCCTGATCTCGGACCGCCTCGGGACCCGGTGTCTACAGTTGCCCCTAATTTTCGGGAACCTAGAACTTGGGTCTTTGGGTGAGCAAAAATTTAGAAAAGGAGGAAAGAGACACGTACCTGAGGCAGTCATTTTTCCAAACTGGATGATATTATTAGCGTGTTATCCTTTCTGAGGTGGTGCCCCTTGAGAGGTCTTCGGTTGATCGGCTGCCCCCTGAGACGTCTTCGATTGATCGGCTGCCCCCTAAGAGATCTTCAGTTGATTGCCCCTGAGAGGTCTTTGGTTGATCGGCTGCCCCCTAAGAGGTCTTCGGTTCATCAGCTCCTGAGAGGTCTTCGGTTGATCGGCTGCCCCCTTAGAGGTCTTTGGCTAGTTGGCTCCCCCTGAGAGGTCTTCGACTAGTTGCCCCATGATAGGTCTTCGGCTAGTTGGCTACCCCTTGAGAGGTCTTTGGCTAGTTGGCTGCCCCCAGAAACGTCTTCGATTGATCGCCCAAAGAGAGGTCTTCGGTACACCGCCTCCTGAGAGGTCTTCGAATGGTTGCCCATGAGAGGTCTTTGGTTGATCGCCCACTCAGAGGTCTTTAATTTGTTGCCCCCTGAGAGGTCTTCAGTTGATCGGCTACCCTTTGAGAGGTCTTCGGCTAGTTGGCTCCCACTTAGAGGTCTTCGGCTAGTTGCCCCCTGAGAGGTCTTCGGCTAGTTGGCTACCCCCTGAGAGGTCTTCTATTGGTTGCCCCCTAAGAGGTCTTCGATTCACCGCCTCTTGAGAGGTCTCCGAATGGTTGCGCCCTGAGAGGTCTTCAATTGATTGCCCCTTGAGAGGTCTTCGATTAGTTGCCCCCTGAGAGGTCATCAGTTGATTGGTTACCCCCTGAGGGGTCTTCGATTGATCGCCCCCAAAGAGGTCTTCGGTTGATCGCCCCTGAGAGGTCTTTGGATGGATGGATTGGTGTTTTGTTCGATGTCATCACTCGCCTTTTGGCAGCGTTCGTATTGATTCCCTCTTTTTGCAAGACTTAGAAAGCAAAATATGCAGGAAAAATGGTGAGCATGCACATGAGATGCATATGTATGCAATAATGCAGGACTAGAATTCGTCTAAGTGGATTCAAAAATGATAGTCGGTTTGGTCATAATTTGCAGCAGGATCGGTGCCCCCTGGAATTTGTTTTGAATTTTATGCCTTCGGGGATTATGAGGTTCTCCTCTGATACCTGTAGTCATTCTTTGAAGGTAGTGCATCCCTTGTGGAGTTTCACACTAGCTTTTCTTAGCGGGAAATGCGTCATTTTTGAATTTTCACATAACCCTGTGCCTTATTTTTTTTCCTGGAATGGACCCAACCCAATCCAGCGGCTTTTATTCATTTCATTTTTTGGAGGAGAAACTGCATGTTTTAAGGTTTTCACCCTGTCCTTTGGCCTGACTTCTGCTTAGAGCGCCAATTACGGTTTTCATCTCTAACGCCCCCTTTTTTTCTCGCGTGGCTACAAGAAAAACTGAAGCTATTATCAGAGTCTCCTTCTATGGCAATTTGCAATTATTCGCTGAGACATTATCCCTTAAATAAGGATTATATCCCCTCGCCCCCTCTGACGAAGGTGTTGCTAGATTGGGTGAGGTGGCGAATAAGGGTCAACTCCCTGCGCCCCTGGCTCTCCTTTTATTCTCTTGTGTGGATTTTCTGAGACCACTTTCGATATCAACGCCTATTGCATTTGACAGTTCGGGGGAATTCAAGATGTCATGAGGCATCCTTTATCTTTTCAGGGAAGCATCTTATCCTCGGCCTTCACCTCTGAGTACTATAACCCTTAGACATAGTTGCTTATAAAAATATCAAACTGCAGGTCAGAAACTACACCCTTGCCTCAATAAGTGCATATAAGAGAAGGGTAGTTAGCCCTGCTGTAAATAATGGGACCCATCGACTTAGGCATCTGGTCGGTGAGAGCAAAAGTAGAGTATAGCCATTTAGATTTCACACATTCAACAATGAACGGTATCCCTCTTTTTATAAAAGAACTAGGAAATGATGAGTTAAACTACTTTTGTCTTATATTTTTTTACAAAATTGTGTACATTTCAGCATGATTTCTCCATACATGATCACCATTTAACATAGATTCATAATGCATAATTACATCTAATCTCGAAGTGGATCTTGTAATCATCAGACTCCTGTTTCCAATCAGCCCTCTCGGGTTTCTTGATTGGACATTTTCTCTCAAGCCTCTAATTTTTGCCCATAGTGCCTTTTTTTGGTTTTCACCCTAACGAGGCACCCAATTTTAGCAAGGCTGCCTTTTTTTTCGATTTTCAACCCGCAGGGCATTTATTCTCTTCTTTTGAATTTTAGTCTTTAGCCATGGACCTTCTTGTGTCTATTGATGCTAATCTGTTATCCGAGCTCATCATCATTAATGTCCATTAGAACTACTGCCCCTTTGGACAAAATTTTCTTAGCAGCAAATGGGTCTTCCCATGTCTGACTGAATTTTCTTAGGAGCAAATGGATGTTTTTATGTCCAAAGGACTATTTTGTAATATGTACATTATTTTATTAATAGTATATGTTTGGCCCAAAAGAATGTTCTTATCTTTATTTATTGTTATCTCTTCCACCTTAGTGTATGCATGTGTACGCATATGTGTGCATTAGTGTGGCTTGTGGCACCACGATATTCCTTCCCAGGGGTATAGGGTGTTACATCTAGTGGTATCAGAGCATAGGTTAGAGGTTCTGGTCTATAAGATATAGAGTATAGATTGAATGTCAGAGTCTTTTAGAGTTGTGGCCTAATGCAGATGTTGTTTTGTTTTGTAGAGTATAGATGGAGTCCAACCCAAGTGAGAATGTCAGAGAGACCACGGGTCATGTGAATCCGATTTGTGTGAATCCACATATGCAAGGCCAAGATAGAGATGAGAGAGCTAGTCCTGTTCAGGAGAACCCGGTACTGATGTAAGGGTTAGTACAGATTATAGATAGATTGATAGCTCCTAAAGCTCCAACAGATTTGATTAGAAAGAGAGGAGCTGAAGAATTCCATGGGGCATCATTGGATCAATCTGATATAGCGAAATTTTGGCTAGAGAGGACAAGAAGAATCTTACAGGAGATAAATTGCCCACAGAATCAAAGGGTAGCTTGCGCCATATCATTGCTGTAGGGTGCTGTTGTAATATCAACGGAATTAAATCACATTAAACGCAGCGGAAAATTCGAAACCCGAAACAGGATCCAAGTATTTTCGATTGATTCAAAAAGGAAGAGATAAAGATTAACTGACCTTTTGAACGAAATAACTCTTTAGATCGGACTGAAGACGCTGCCTTTACACGAACGTCCTCTATCGGTATCCACACGCACGAACAAATGCACAGTAGTCGCAGGGGTGCTAGCTCCCTTGAATGCGAATGGATTTCTTTTCTTTCTTTCTCAAGGAAGAAAGCTGGCTCTGTTTTCTTTTCTTTCTTTCTCAAAGATGAAAACTGGCTCTGTTTTCTTTTCTTTCTTTTTACAAGGGAAAAAGATTGCAGCCACACTAATCCTTGTTATTCTTAATAACGTGATTAGTGTTTTATTTAGGGTTAAACTCCTTTACTACATATATCCCATATATAATTGTATATATATATTCCAAATCCTTTTCCTCTTAGGAAACGATAAATGAGGATATTATCTCTTAATTCAAAATTAAGATATAATATATATATACATATATTTATATATATATATATATATATTTATTTATTTATTATTCAAAATAATAAGAAATAATATATTAATACATATTATTATCTCATATTCAAAACAAGAGATATTTATATGCATAAATATATATATATATATAAATATGTAATTTCGAAATTAAAATATAAATACCTATATTTATATTATATTCCGAAATAACCCAATAAAATCCATTCTGTTCATTTTGCTCTTGGTGTGTGACCCAATAGGTTTATATTATGTTGGCAGTGGGCCTAATCCCATAAAAGCCCACAAGTCATAATTGGTCTCTAGCAAGACATTATGACTACCCAAATAAAATAAGTATCGTTAGTCTGATTTTAACCTTGCAATAGAACATGTTATTATCCTTTTGTCACACGATTTCTTGTTCGAACATAAGTCATGGTCCATGTCAAACTTAAATTGTTCAAACATATAATTTCTCGATCACCAAGTAGACTGATAAATTCAAATGACATTGATCACACTATCAATTCATTTGAGCACGGCCATGCATTTTACAGTCCTACTTATCGAGGGGCCCAATAGATATCTCTCTCATTAGAGAGGGACAAATTCCATCTTGATTATTCACTTTCCTCCGCATAATTCTCACTATGTCCGATCATAAACTTTATAATTATCCGATTAAAGATAACGTTTGATTATGTCAAAACATAATGATCCTTATGTAGGAAACTATGATAATCTCAGGTCAAAGGATTCAATAATATATCTATTATAAGATCACTTATGACATTAACCCATGAAGTGATCTTATAGTGGGTCTATCCAGTACTTTGTTCTCTAGCAAGTACATAGATTTGATTTATATCAACATATATAATCATCCCATGATTATCAATGCAAATCTATACTAGTCTTAATTTATCTTTATGCCCTTTATTGATAAATGACTAGGGACAACATGAATAACATTGTTATTCATAAACATTACAATAATGTAACATGCCAATAATATCAATGCGAAGAAAACCATTATATAAATGAAAAAGTAATGATTACATCAAGGTCCAAATGCTTGGCCTAGGGCATAACCACTAACAGGTGCAGCATGTGATTGGTGGGAATTAGTGTTGAGAAATCCCCAGAGACTAGTGGAATTGTCATGGGATTTCTTTGTTCACGAGTTTAAGGAAAAATATGTGACTAAAGCATATAGAGAGGTGAAGTGGAAAGAGTTTGTGATCCTCAAGTAGCAAAATATGACTGTGGGAGAGTATGAAAAAGAGTTTACCCATTTGAGTAAATATGTGCCCAACATTCTGTTGACTGAGGATTTCAGGTGCCGACAGTTTGAAGATGGGTTACGAGAGAGCATTCGAGGACCTCTATCTGCCATGGTTGCCTTGAAACCGATGAACTACTACCGCTTGGTATTTGCAGCCATTAAATTAGAGGAGCAGAGTTATTAAAGCAGAAAAGAGAACAAAAGAGAAAGTTTTCGAGAGGAGATGAAGGTGTTGGTAAAAGAGCCAGAGAAGTAATGAGAGGAGGAGATGAGCAAGAATCAGTGTGGGTGCCAACATCCATTGGGAGTGTAAAACCCCCTACTAGTAGGGGAAGTATAGCTCAAAAATGTGTTCATTGTGAGAGATACCATTGGGGTGAGTGCAGGAAACTTATCGGAGCTTGTTTTAGGTGTGGCAGTACGAAGCACCTGTTGGCCAAATGCCCCAAGTCGAGAGAGAATTTGGCTGTGCAGGCACATAAAAATAAAGTCAATGCTTTTGGAACCGCTAGGGGTGGAAGAGGAAGAAGTCAAACTAATAGAGTGCCGTTGGAAACAGTTGAGAGGCCATTCCCTACAGAGGGACAACGATGAGCCTATGCGATGACTACAGAAGCTATAGCGGCACCGACCAATTCTTCTGGTAAGTCCTTTTAATGATTAATGCAAAGTATGGTATGGTTATTTGTTTGGTATTGGGGGAAATTTTGAGGACGAAATTTCTTAAGGGGGAGAGATTTGTAACACCCCGAGAATACCCTAGAAGTTTTGCTTTAATTTTTGTCGGATTGTATGAAGTTTAAGAGTGATTGTGTGTGAGAGAGTTCTGTCGCGAGCGCGACAAAACCCTCCAGCGGACAGTCCGCTTAATTGGGATTTTTACATGTGGCATCATAGGAAAATGACACATGGAAGCATGAGAGTGTGACACTTGGCAAGAAGATGTAGTTGTGTTGCTTACATTTGTGTGACAAGTGGCATGGTAGGGAAGAGACACTTGGCTTTGACTTGTTTAATTGTGAGTTAATTCTTTTTGTTTATGGCAATTAAGGCTTTTGGTGGCATTAAGTGGGTTTAGTTGGCTTTGGATTAGCATTGACCAGCTGCTCCATTTTTCCTCTTTGTCCCACATTACTTTTGCTTTTGGTTTTGTTCTTCTTCCCTTCTTTCTTGGTTTCTGCCGTGTCCCTCTTGCTTTGCCATTTCTTTTCCTTTTCTTCTTCATTTGCTTTGCTCTTTGAGTGAGCCTCTTGGGTTAGTTGAAGAGAGTGTATTGAAGGGTTAGTTAAATTATGGAGAAGGTAAGTAACGGGATTTTATTAGTATTGGTCTTCTTCTTCTACTTGGATCCTGTTTTTGATTTAAAGATAAAATAGGGTTGATTCAAATGTTCTTGTATAATTTTGTTGAACCTGTGGATAAAAGATTGGACAAAGGGAAAGAGAAGAGAGGAATCGAGTAAAGAGCATTGTTCAAGCTACCTACAGGTTGGGATCGAGTGTGATCTCAGTTAAAATGCATGTGTTTAAGATTGAGTAATTTATGCTTGAAAAGAGATATGTATGAGTTGTATACTTGTTTATGTGTTCATTTTGATTGCTTGAAGTGTCCTTAGGATATGTGGTTGTGATTATGAAATTTGATCATTTGACATTAGATGATTGACATAGTTTTTGAGTGTAAGATGGTTTTGGGGAAACTCTGCTCATTTTTCATATGACCTTCGTGTAATGTTTTTTGTCATAAGTAGAGTTTTAGACCTCTAAATTGAGTGATTCTAAAGCCATTAGAACCAAAACTTCCATATCTATAAAATTATTTGAATAACCTTGAGCAAATTCTTTCTCTAGGACCCTAAAAAGTTACCAAAATAGTAGTGTTCTATTTGGGTCAGGTTACTAGAACAGTATAGGTTGTTTACTTCATATCTAAAGTTATAGATGTCTAATTGACCTGAAACTTGTCCCATTTGAAATTTAACATCTTAGGGAAAAATTTTTAAGAGTATGCTTTATCTAGAAATGTAGTTAGCTATATGTAAAATACGTTCCAAGTATAGACCTGTAGTCTGCCCAGAACCTGTCTCATGTTTTGAGGCAGAATGGGTTTACACGGTGGTAAGGCTTACCCATAATGCTGTGTAACTCGGTTTACATGGCAGTAAGGAAGAGGCATACTGCTGTGTAACTTGCCACTGTCTTTTTTACTTGTTGGCTTTATTACACGGCGGTAAGGGCCTTTCCTTACCCCCGTGTGGGGTGGCTGACACGGCAAATAAGGCTTACCCATACCGCCGTGTAACTCCCTTCTATTTTGAATTTTGGTTTTGAAATGTTACATGGCTTTGAGGGATTTGCATACAACAGTGTAAGTGTTGTTTCCTCCTAACTATTTCTTTGAATTTCTTGCATGATTCTTGTACTTTAATCAATTTTGAATATGCATTTGTTTAACTCCTTTCGTGGTTATGCAAGTGATATGACGTGATAAAAAGGTCTATACATGATTTATATGTTTATGCAATGAATTGATAATATGTATACTTGAATGAGTGATTATGGATAGTGTTATATTCCGAATGTGTGAGTTGAGCCTGAGTAGTCAGAGTAGTGGATAGATAAGCATGCTTATAAAGGGTTAGAGGCGTCTATAATAGTGACCTTAGTTGTGTCTACTTGATGAATACTTAAAGTATTCAATGCAATTGAGTTAATTCTCTAGAGGTTATACAATATCCATAATACCCGTATGCACTGTTATTGAGAATTCAGGCTAATGTAAATATTTTGTAGTGGACAAGATATGAAGTAGAGACTTGTATATGTATATGAACATAATATGAAGTGTTACCGATATCGTTCGCTATGTATGAATTTCTGCATATGAATGACTTAAAGCATGATGGTGTTTGCTTACAAGATTGTGTATATGAGTATTTGTATATGACATGACTATCAATATGCCTATGTTATATTTGTGACTTCGTTCAAAGTCTTTTGCTTCTGTTTATCCCCACTAAGCGTTATCGCTTAGCACGGGTGTTTTTCCCGTGTAGGTTTTCAGGATGCGATTAGAGAGTTAGCATCTACAGGTCATGGCCACTAGGAACTTAATGAAGATCTTTTTATATAAGATAGAGTTTTTAGATGTTTTGAGTAACATCACTATTGTAGATAGAAAGTATAGTGTTTGCATGTAAAAGTTAACTGTTTGGTACATGTACCGAAGACGTATATGTATAAAGCTTTTGTAATATGTATAGTTTACATATGTTATAAGAGAAGGATGTTTTTATGTCCAAAGGACTATTTTGTAATATGTACATTATTTTATTAATAGTATACGTTTGGCCTAAAAGAATGTTCTTATCTTTATTTATTGTTATCGCTTCCGCCTTTGTGTATGCGTATGTTTGCGTTAGAGTGGCTTGTGGCACCCCGATATTCCTTCCCAGGAGTATAGGGGTGTTACACTATGAATGCGCATAGTGCACGGTGAAAAACCGGCAGCATAACACTCTTAATTTAAAGCACATGCTTATGGATTTTGGCCATTACGTATTTGAACACTTCAATTAAATTAAGGTGAACCTATCAGAGCATGAAATCCTTTGATAGAAGACCACTTAATTTGCTTGATTTTATTTAATACGCAATAGCCCACATCACAAGCACTGTATTAAAGAGCATTTCACCTAATGGAAGTTTCTATTTGCCATTACATGAGCTTTGGTCAAGGTGATGATACCTTAGGGCTACCCAAGCATGGTCCCTGCTAATGGGTCTAGCTCATCACGAGCATAGTGACCAATCGGATCTCCATTTGATATACCTTTAATAGTACGAGGCTTCGGCTGGTGATTATCCCTAACACTTCCCTACAATGAGTGAAAGTAGGGTTGTGCTTCGGGAATGCACCAGGGTAAGATAGGGGACCAACTAATATAGTTCTAAGGCTCTAATGTATGCAATGCAAATTTTGAAAAGTGATAGAATTTTAAGTTTTAAAAATCAAATTATATATTTTAACCAAAACACTTTCAGAGCAAAGTCACGGAGTCCTAGTGGAGTCACCACTGTGACGCGCGCCAAACCTAACAAAGGCCACTTTTGAACTCGCTTTTAGGGCTCGAGGTATTGGTTCACATCTTTTTGATCTTGGGTGCCATGAGACATTTTGGAGGCCTCCTTCCCAATAGAACATTGGAAAGGATCATCTAGCCTCATGGCGCCTTTAGGCACCTTTGAGGTATTTTGGAGTCGCCACCCAATTTACGAGAAATTGGGAAAGGTCTCTAACCTCTATTGGTCTAAAATCAGAGATGGCGTCCGGAACTTCACTCTTATTTATGTTTTGGTTAATTATGAATGAGTTTTTAAATTCGTAAAATTCTATCTCTCCTCTCACACGATTAATGCATTTAATTTAAAAGTGCATCGCAAGCATTCAACAGCAATAAATAAAAGCTATAAAGAAAGCGGTAAATAAAGCGATAAAGAAAAGAAGTAAACACGCCAAGCACAAAATTACAAGAGAAATCAGGACAGAATACAATCCCACATAAAAGAAAGCCAATTAAAATTGAAATGGAAATTGGGATAGGATATAATCCCAAGTAAAATCTAAATAACATTGCCCCAAAAATAATTAATTACAAGGGCCCACAAATTATATGAACATAAATTTAAAACAAACACACAAAGTCAAACATAAAAAAATGGCATACAAAAATTTGGACATTCATTTGATTTAGGAATATTGGTTCCTTCACGCTCACATAAAGAGTGATCGAAGAGTTGTTCGATTGTTAGTTTAAAAAAACCGGGATGAGTGATCCCATTTTGGAAAACTTAACTCTTCATTTTATTCGTGATATTTTATATTAATTGGATGAAATGAGGGACATTAGTCCGAATTTTATTAACAAAACTCCAATTTAGTTATAAGAATATTTTCGTGTTTTTTTATCTTACACGTACATAAAAATCGAGGCATTTTATTTACAACAAACAAATACAAACACGCGAGTAAAAAGTTGGTAAGGTCTCACCCAAATGTCGTGCTCTCCTACGTGTCGTGACCCCTCCGTGTGGTCACGGAAATGCTCACACAAGGCAAATCACATTTATATCCCAAACAAAAAAAAGACATTTAACATGTTAGTAACAATTCTAAAATAAAACAAATAAATATAAAGACACAATAAATATAAGACATTAATTCAATATACAAATAATTCACATGCAAAGGAAATTAAAAATAAGTCATGCAAAAACCTAAGAATAATAATAAGAACAATGACAAAGTAATGACAACAACAACAACAACAGCAGCAGCAACAACAACAACAACAACAACAACAACAACAACAACAACAACAATAATAATAATAATAATAATAATAATAATAATAATAATAATAATAGTGGCAACAGGAGCACGTTAATGATAATAATAATAATAATAATAATAATAATAATAATAATAATAATAATAATAATAATAATAATAATAATAATAATAATAATAATAAGCAACCAAATGTCAATAGTGAACACAAATAGCAATAATAGTAGTAATAATAAGGTTGACGACACCAGGGACCAATTAAAACAACAAAAAGTCAAATTAAAAACCACATAATATGTCAACAATAATAATCACATTAAAATGCTAGAAATGAATTATGAATATGGAGATAATGACAGGAAATAATAATATTAACAAGAATAAATAATATACGAAAATAAATGAGGACGGGTCCAAAAATTTTTACCCTCAGAAATTATAAGTCGGAGAAATAGTATCTTGATCCATTTTCTTTGTCGAATGTTGTGGTAATAAATACAAAGAAAACTTGTGAAAATCTATGTTTTTAACAAATAAAAACCCCAGGAAATAATTTAGGATGGATGATCAAGCAAAGAAAATTAAATTTTCTCGCTCAAATACAACCAAAGATGAAATATTTTAGGGAGGAAGAAGATTGAATCTTGAAAATGCCTAGGGGTTGTTTAGTTATAGAAAATATTTTCCATTTTCCTTTTCCGGTTTTCATTTTCACTTCTTATTTTTCTGTTTTTTTATTTTCCGAAATAAAAAATTAGAAAATGAAAATTATGTTTGCTTCTCTCCTTTTATCTGTATTTTCAGTTTCCATCTCCTTTACAATTTTTTTAAAATTCTATATATTCTATCAATATAATTACGATAATTGTTATTTATATTAATAATATTTTAGGTATTGATAAATAAATATTTAAATTAATCAATGTTTAAAATGGTAACATGTATATATGAAAATTTTAGACAAGCTATAAGTAAACTTAAATAATAACTTTCAGTTAATCAAATAAATTTTTAAATTTTTTTACAAAAAGAAAACTATAAGAAATTAATACATAAATAAATAAGAAATCAATGAGAACAATAGTCATAAAAAAAACTTACCTCCTTTTTGATTGTTGCAGAAAGAGATGAACTATTCTATTAACTTTGTATTAGGTCTCTTTTTTATAAATTAGAAAAAAGGTAGTGTAGTTGAATTTGAACTCTCTTTTAATAAAGGAAAAATAAGAAAACATATTTTTTGTGTTTTCTATACAATAGTTTAATTTTTAAAAATTTAGAAAATATTTTTTTAATTTTCTAAATTGGAAAATATTACAACTAATTAGTAATTTCCGTTTTTTAATTTTTTTCGAGTAATTTTCTGAAAAAATGGCTTTATTTTCTAGAACTAAACAGCCCTAAGCTTTTCTTTGTTTCCAAAATACTCCCGTCTGCCTTCTTGAGAGAAAAAAACCCCTTTTGCTTTTGTTTCAAAATCAGCTCCTTTAAATCAAAATGAAGACAAACCCTTTTAATTCATTGAACTTCCAAAATGGAAAAACCTAATTAACTTTCCTAATTTCATTTTTCAAAACCACACAAAAATGTGAAAAATGCTAATATTTTGCAGTGCCAAAATTAATGTTTTGCAGGTAGAAAGTGACAGCACATGAGGAAGAAACGGGCGGGAAGATGCGCCATGGTGGCCGCATGTGGAAAGCTCCATATGCGGCCGCATGTGGGATTCTCACATGTGCCGCATGTGGGATTCTCACATGCGGCCATGAATGGCCACCAAATGCCAATTGCCATTTTCACATTTTATTCTTTTACGTTTTTTTTTTAATTTAAACTTTTTTTTAATTAATTACTTTAATTTCATTTATAAATATCCTCTTAACCAAAATTTTGATATATATAAAAATAAAGCTTCCTAATTAATTTATTTTTCTAATTTAATTAATTTTTTATTATAATAATTTTTTTATAATAATAATTTTTTTTATCATATTTATTTATTTATTTTATTTTTTATTTAAAAAACGAGGGTCTCTACAAGAGAAACATCATCTTCGACATTTTTGCCTGTGAACAGGCGACGCTTTCATCATCGGGTAATCCTGATCTCGGACCGCCTCGGGACCCGGTGTCTACAACTGGCACTTGTCTGACCACTCGAATTTGACCCCTTTACTCAAAGGTCTAGTCATAGGAGCAGCGATGACCGAAAATCCCTTTACAAACTGACGGTAATATCCAACCAAACCCAGAAAACTTCTCACCTCGGGCACATTCCTAGGCACCTTCATTTTCACAATCACTTTAATCTTAGCCGGATCATCTTGAATACCTTTAGCCGAAACAATATGGCCCAAAAAGGACACCTCCTTAAGCCAAAAATCATACTTACTCAACTTCGCAAACTGATGATGATCTCTTAGAACCTAAAGCACTATCCGTTGATGCTCTTCATGCTCACTCTCATTCTTCATGTAAACCAGAATGTCGTCAATAAATAATACAACAATTTGATCAAGATATGGCCCAAATACTCTATTCATCACATCGATAAAGACGCAGGTGCATTGGTCAAACCAAACGGCATCACAAGAAACTCATAGTGGCCATATTGTCTCTGAAATGTAGTCTTAACCACATCTGCATCCTTAACTCGAAGCTAATAATACCCAGACCTAAGATCAACCTTAGAAAAGATTCCTGCACCTCTAAGATGATCAAATAAATCCTCAATCCTAGGTGACGGGTACTTATTCTTCACAGTAACCTTATTAATCTAAGGGTAATCAATGCACATTCTCAACATCCCATCCTTCTTCTTTACAAACAAAACTGGAGCTCCCCAAGGAGATATACTGGGTCTAATAAAGCCTTTATCCAATAGTTCTTGTAATTGAGTTTTAAGTTCTCTCAATTCTATAGGCGCCATTCGATAAGGTGCTTTAGAAATGGGGGCCGTACCTGGCAATATCTCTATGGACAACTCCATTTCTCTCTCTGGAGGTAACCCAGGCAACTCACTAGGGAACACATCCTCAAACTCCCTAACCACTGGGATATCCTCAATCTTAACTTTACTATTTTTAGAGTCCAATACCAAAGCCAAAAATGCCTCCCAACCTTTCCTCATAAATCTCTTAGCTTGCATGGCAGAAATAACATTCCCCAAAGAACCCGAGCCAAAACCTTTAACCACAACTAGAGACTGATCTCTATCCCACAACACAATAGTCTTCCTATGACAATCTACCATTGCATAGTGCTTACTTAACCAACCCATTCCCAAAATCAAATCAAATTCCCGAAAAGGCAAATTAATCAAATCCATTGGGAACTTTATACCTTGAACCAACATAGGACAATTCCTAAACACTCTACTCACATTGACACTATGCCCTAAAGGACTGGTCAAATAGATCTCATAATCTAACTGGTGAACTTCATACAACTTATAAAATAACATATCAGAGCACAAGTATGAGTGTGTGGAACCAGGATCTATTAGAGCATACATCTCAGTATCACAGAGTAAAAACTTACCTGCAATCACATCCGGTGCATCCTGCTCTTCCCGAGCTCTCATAACATAAGCCCTTGCTGGCACCATCTGAGGATGATCTACTGACTCCGATGGAGCACCCTCTTTAGGCCGACCACCTCGACCTCTACCTCTGCTTCTACCTCGACTAGCTTGAGGAGCATTAGACCCCGAATGACTAGCCTCTTGCTGATCCCTAGTGTTCTCACTCAACTTTGGACAATTAGCCAGAAAGTGATCAGTGCTTCCACAACGGAAACATCCTCCAGTAAGCCATCTACACTCACGCTTGTGGTGTTTACTACAGTGAGAACATTCGAGCACCACTTCACCCAGAACTACCTCTACCAGCACACGAACCAACTGTAGATCCCTGCCTCCTACCACTCAAAGCATGACATAAAGAGGACTCATCCTGCGAGTTCCTTGATCTCTTACCCGAGGACAAACCTCTACGAGAGAGATTCCTCCTCTAAGCTCTCTCCCTCAAAATTGACTCAGACCTCTCTGCCCGCATAGCTGCTTGGACAATCTAATAATAACTGATAGAAGGAATACTCATTAGAGATATGAGCATGGCTCTCAAGGACTCATTCAACCCGGCCTCAAAATGCTGACACTGGTACTCTTATGTCAAAATACTTGGAGGAGCATATTACCCAAGTCGATTAAACTCCTTCTCATACTCTGCAACCAACATTGACCTCTGCTTCAGACTTAAGAACTGAGCCCACTTAGCCTCTTTATAAGCCTTGGTGGAATACTTACTAGCAAATTCCCATTCAAAGAACTCCCATGTGACTAGATCTGGCAACTGGGGATGCCTTTTGACCAACTTCCACCAGTCGTAAGCTGACCCTGGAGCAAGGCAACAACACACTCAACTTGCCTTTGAGGAGGGTAACAAATCTCCTCAAGGACTCTCTCCACCTTCTCAATCCACTTCTCTACCAACTCAGACTCATCTGAGCTTGTTCCATAGAAATCTTCTGCCCCAGCTTTCCTCATACTCTCTATTGAGGCTCTCGGAGCAGTAACCCTTTCTAAGACTCGAGCTATGTCCTGAGATATCTTTAACATCGCTTTAAAAGGCATGGCTACAGCCTCAGGCTGCACCTTAGCTGGTTGAGCCAGACCATACACTGATGAATCTTTCTCTTGGGGATTAGCAATCTCAGCTGACCCCTCTAGTGATCCACGCATAGACTCCATCTATAACAAACAAAAAAACAACCGCATTAAGCCAACACAGTCCTAAACATATATATCTATACTCTACAAACACCCAGAAATGCCAAAACCTAGGCTCTGATACCAAAATTTGTAACACCCCTTACCCATGCGTAGGTGAACTCATCCACGAAGGGAGAGAGAACCCGTACAAACAAGGGTGTCACCAAACATAATAAATATAAAAATAAATACATAACATATAGATTACAGCGAAAGTTACAACTTTCAAAGCTCAAAGATCATTCATTGATATCAAATGGTCATTACAAAATATTCTATACATAAATTGATATTACAAAAATTCCATCTTCCAAAATACATAGCGGAAGCATTACAAAAGAATAAATAAAGTAAGAGAGCCAAAAATAGTACAAAAAGAACTTAGATACAAAACTAAGCTATAACACTTCAACCCTTCTGTGTTGGCTGGACCTGTGGAGACTCTCCCAAAAGCTCAAAACCTTCCGTACCTACACAGATGAAACACCCATGCTAAGCGATAATGCTTAGAGGGGAAAACACAAAAAAATATGAACGGCTATTCACAATAGTCGTTAAGGCAGATCATATACAACATGGCACATGCTTATAATCATATATACAAAATCATAGCTTGATTATTATCAATTATATTTAGAAGCTCATAATCAAATTCATAAATCATGCTGATTTCACATGCTCATAAGCACAATAAAACAAAATGCCTGCTGACTCACAATAGCGGATAACGAGTGAACACATTGGGGTACCCAAGGGTAAAATCAAAAAGCAACATCTTTAATTTTCTCATACAAAACATTTGCACATTTGAGGATCTTAAACAAGATCCGAACACATTGAGGATCATGAGGATCCAAACGGGGACCTAATCAGGGTCCGTAACACATTGGGGTTGCAGCTACTGAACTCTATTAGGCATGCCTAACTATCCACTAATTTGACCCTTGCAGGCCATGCATAAATCATCCAATCATATTCATATTGTTCATAAAATAATCCACGCATAAGTCTAATAACATAACAAGTTCAAAAAATAAATATCGAAAGAACAAAAGAATTCTCGTTTTTAAAAGAAGGAGGTGTCGCTCTCGCGATAGGGGCAAAGCTCCCTGAGTGTCGCGCTCGTGACAAGCTTCACGCTCGCGTGCAATAGAATAGATCGGCTTATGTCACACTCATGATAGAATACGTCCGATATCGCTATTGCGCTTGCGTACTCACATGCGCTTACGATATCGCTGCCCTGTCTCAGCTCGGTACTATGCATTCTATCGCGCTCACGACAGCATGCGCACTGCTGCTCGGCAGAACAGAGCTCGACCAACTATGAGATTCTAGAATCATCGAGCTCTGTCACACTCATGATAGACATCGCGCTCACGATAGAGTCGTGTTTTCTAGTTCTCTAGCAATTCTGCAGAATCTCAACTCCTCCAAAATTTACCCAAATTTCCAATTCAACCCAAACCTCAACACAACTCAAATTAAACTTTCAAAACATCATAAAAAAAACAAAACCTAACTTTTATACCAACAACCACAATTAAAACATGAAATTGACCCAATCAAAAACTATAGTTTAATAAACCAGAATTTTGCTCCAAAAGTTCATCCAAATGCATATTTCGATTCAAAAATGCACAATCAAAGCATCTCAACTCAATTTAATCAAAACCCATAACAATTACACACACATAAACAACTATAACCTCATAATTTTTCAGAAAATCAAACCAAGGCCAAACAATCAAATGATACACCAAAATCATAAATTCCCAAACCTTAATCTCCTTTGCTCCAAATCAAAGGGCTCCACTTATACTTGCTTTCTCCTCACCCTTTGGTTTTCTAGGAGGAATTTCTGAGCAAACACAACCCAAGGCACAGAAAACTCAAAAACCCTAACTATAAACATACACTAGCAAAATCAAAGGAAAAATGAAGAATAAAAGGAGAACTGATTAACACTTACCACATAGACCCAAGAATTGCTAAATTCCACCAATTATTGAGGCCATAAGAAGATGAATATAGAAGAACAAAGAGGAAGAAGAATAAGAAAAAGGAAGAAATGGCGTGAGGGGAGAAAAGAACGGTAGAGGGGTAAGGGATAGGTACCTCTCTTTCTCTCTCCTTGGCTTATATAGCCTCCCTCACTTGCCACATGGCATCAACCCATTGGTGGAATTTAACCATTCACACCCTACAACCAACTTCTACACTACACCCAAGTCTAACCACACTAATTCACACACTAACTCCATACATACACTCACACTCTAACAAACCCAATAAACATGCATATAATCCTAACTAAAATAACCCATGACAAAATACACATACACATTTGCATACAATATGGCTCAAACTATTAGGGTGGAAAATGGGGTGTTACAAATATTGTGATACCCGATTATCTATGTCATTGAAATGCAGGCAAGGCTCAATAACTAAATATGCTGCATTGTATATATGGATGCTATGTAATATGATATTGCTAATGCGATGCTTTATGCCTAACATGTATATGTGTGTGTGTGTGTGTGTGTGTGTGTGTGTGTGTGTGTGTCACAACTAATATAACATCCTGATTAGTTCTATGAGTGCCAGTAGCATACTTAATTATGTTAATACAAGCATGTCAAATATAAAATATGAATGATGCCATGTATCTATTGTTTACTTAATGATCCATATATATATATATATACGTATATGCATGAATATTATGAATATTGTTATTGTTTCTCCACTAAGTGTTATCGCTTAGCACGGGTTCTCGATCTATGTAGGTTCAGCAGTGAAGTGATCCGAAGGACGTCCCCACATTTTGGTTGATTCACACATTAGTTTTTCAATTGCTAGTGTAGGTTTTTTGATATTGTGTATTAAAAAAATATGTAATTAGTGAACATTTTAGCATGTAATATTTATTATATAACCAAGTGCTTGGGATGTAATTTAAATGGATTATGTGGGATTATGTATGTGATATGAATGTCTTTCGCTGCATGTGATCGAAATTTATTAGTTTAGGATGTTGTATGATGATATTCTAGTATACGTTATATTGATATGTGTGTCGTGGTAACCATTCTCAACTACCGCAGCGAAGCTATAAGACTGGATGGGAATGGGGTGTTAGAGTTGACCTATTGAGCTGAAATTGTTATTGATCAAGGTATGTAATAGAGTTGTGTTGCTTTTTATCTTCCTCTTCTTCAAATTCTTTGGACTTAATTTGATGTGGAATTTGACATTGGTGTCCAATTCTAGAAATTGGACATGAACTTATAGTTGGGGAAATAAAGAAAAGCAAAGGAAAGGAGAAAGTGGTGGACTAAGGTGCTAGTTGACTTCCTAAGGAGCTTAGGAGAAGAGGTTTGGGAAAACTCTTTACTTGTACTTTTCATGAAATAGTATGACTTAGAATTGGAGGATGAAATGTGTGTGTGTTGCAATAAATGTGAGATGTGTGTCTTGTGTTCTATGAACTGAATTGAAGTAATGAATTAATGAGTTAGTTGTTGAATATAAGTGTGTTGCTTTGTTTTGAATTAATCATGGAATAATTATGTAAATGGTTGTGAGCACCGTGTCCCGGAGCGGTCCGGATCAGAGATTACCCTATGATGAAATCGGTATCCGAGCCTATGCAAATGGTTTGGATTGGGAGGTTTTAGTCCCATGCTCCACGAGAAATGAGTCTTTTCACCTTTTGTAGGCAGAGGGGGGAAGAACGGGTTTTTTTGAGTTAAAAAGTATGTTTTCCTCGACAGACGGCCAGCCCGTCTGTGGGAGGCCAGCCCGTCGCTTAGGGTCACAGACGGCCTGTGTTTTTTTTTCGACGTCCGTCGGACGGATCCGCTTCTTTCGGAGCACGCCAGCTGGTTTTCCGGAGCATGCAACCTCTCCAACGCCCGTCGGTGGAAATGGCAGGGCAGTCGAATGAATCCTTGTTTCAGAAGGATTCTTCCGACGCCCGTCTCCACATCCGACGCCCGTCAGTCGGGCCTGGCCTATAAAAGCTTTAAATTTCTTCCTAAAAAGGGTTGGAAAAATTTTCAAAAGGTGAAACTCTGCCAAATTTTAATCGCGTTTTCTCTCTCTTCCAGCAAACACACACATCAAGAAATTTCTTTCAATTTTGAGGATCAAATCATTAAAAAGAGACTAAAACTAATTAGTTTTCTTTGAGTTTTGATTCCAAAGTCAATCTTTTTAAAGGGTTAAGAAGGAAACAATCTATTTCCCTCTTTCCTAACCTTTCATTTCGTTTCTCGTGGAGTGTACGGGACTCTAATCGACACCAAGAATCTCACTAAAACATTATCTGAGGGTAAATATTCCGGACTTGGGCTGGTGATTATCCTTAACACTTTCCCAAATTGAGTGAAAATGAGGTCGTGCTTCAGGAACGCACCGGGGCTAATAGAGGGACCAAACTAGCATATTCTAAAGCTCTAATGAGATGTAATGCAAATGAGAGAAAGCAAATTTATGAATTAAATTTTAACCATAAATGTTAAACGAGGTATTTTCAAATTGAAATCTCGAACCATATCGTCCCCAGTGGAGTCGCCACTGTGATGCGCGCCGGATGTAACACCCCAAAACCACCCCAGTAGTTTGAGCCTGTCCGTGTCTGTATGTGTGTATTTTTATGTGTTACATGTATGTGTTAATTTGGATTAGTTATTTAATTTATGTGTGTGTGTGTAGTAGTATGAGAAGAGGAAATAGGTTAGTATATGATTTAATGTATGGGAGTAAGGTATGAGCAAGGGATAGATTAGTGTGTATAGAAGTGTATGGGAGTAAGGTGTATTATGGGGCAAGTGTCTTATGGGGAGAATGACATGTGGCATAGATGATAAGTTAGCATTTAATGGGATTGAGAGAGAGAGAAGGCAGCTTTCCCTTTTGATTCCTGTTCTTCCTCTCTTCCTCACGCCACACTCTCTTCTTTTCTTTTTCTTCTTCTTCGTTCTTCCTTTTCTTTGCACAATCTTGCCCCCTCTTCTTTATTTGAGTAATTAGAGTTGTTTAGATTGTAATTTTGAAGCTCAAAGGTGAGTAGGGGTTATTGATGTTTTAGATTCTTCTTCTTCCTCTTCTCTAGGTTTGATATAATTATATATGTATATGTGGGTTATTATAGAATTAATTATAGTTGTTGTGGGTTTGTGGTTCAGAGGAGTCTCCTGGACCGAAAAAAGGGAAAGAAGTCGCTAGCGGGAGCAGACCTCACGAGTAGGAGCAAAGGAAATAAGGTTTGGGAACATTTGTTTCATATGTGTATTTGTGATTTAAGTTGGGTTTTGGCACTTTTAGCTTCGATTAGAGTTATGAATTGAATATATATAGCTTAAATTGAAATTAGTTTGATATGTGATGCTAGAGAATGAATATTGTTGAAGGATTTGCAAGAAATCATGTGAATAGTTGCAATTATTGTTAAAATTGTTGTTTTGGGATTTCTTGGAATTGAGCATGTGTTTGGCTTGATTTAATTGAAATAAATGGTGATAAAGCTGGGTTTTAATTATATTATGAGTTGTCGATGCTTGCGTTGCTTAATTTTGAGGTTTAGAATCAATTTTGGAAGTTTGAATGTGTTTGGTATGAAATTTCTGCAGATTTTGGGCGTAAGAGCTGAAAAACCCGTATCTGTCGCGATCGCGACACTGTCGTGAGCGCGACAGAGTGCGGAGGTTTCAGCCCTCGCGCCGAAGGAGCTCTTTGTTGCGAGCGCGATAACTGTCGTGAGCGCGACAGAGTGTTCGATCTCCGAGCATGTGCTAGGCTCTATTATGTCGCGAGCGCGACAACCCTCGCAAGCGCGACAGAGAGCAGTACCCACGTCCTCTCGCGACCACGAGGTCACTCGCGATCGCAAGATGAGGCGGGGAAGTGTATTTTGGCTTCTGTCGCGAGCGCGACAGGCGTAACTTCCAAACTTGATTTCTTCTCCTTTTTGCTTAATGACTTGATTTCTTTTGCATGCACTCTTTTATTTAAAGCCTTGAATACCTATTTAAATGAATAATATGTATGTTAATTTGACAAGATTTCGTATAACCTGCTAATATCGGATAAGTGGATAGTTAGGCATGCCTAATAGAGTTATGTGTTGCTGCAGCTATGTGTACGATTTTGGTCCCTGATCAGGTCCCCCGATCGGATCCTCGCAATCCTTCTGTTTGAATCTTTCTTAAGATTCTATGTGAAAACAATTTGGTACAAAAATAAAAAGAATGTTTTGATACCTTCGGGTATCTATGTGTTTATAATACGATATTGATACTCTCAAGTATCTATGTGTACTCGTTATCCACTCATTATGATTAAGCAGGTGTTAGTGTGTCCTTGTACAAGAATTTTATGATGATAATATAAATATTTGAATTAACTATATATGATTCTATATCTATATTGTATCTTTATCATGTGCTTTCTGTTGCCGTCACTGTGAGTGGCGGTTATGCATTTGTATTTCCCCACTAAGCGTTTCCGCTTAGAACGGGTGTTTATCCGTGCAGGTGTGGAAGGTTTTGGTACGCATGGTCTGGGCGTGTCGCATCGGGAAGGCCAACGCAACTAGAGATTGAAGTTTTGTAGTATAGGCTTTCCTTTCTTTTGTAATAGATATAATGTTTTGTTAGCCCTTCGAAACAGTATACTTTGGACTTTTGCTTATTGGTCTTTTTTTTTTTAATCTAATGTAAGATGTAAAGACCTCTTTTGTATATTAATAAAAGTATTCACTTTGTTCAGTATCACTCTTCTTCCTTTTAAAGCTTAACTTATTCTTGATATGCCATTTTGTATGCGATGTTTTCATAATTGTACTAGTGGGATGTGACACTCCTATCTATCTGGACCCTTCTTCCCTTAATCTGAGTAGAAGTCTCCATGGTATCGGTTGGGGTGTGACATTAGGTGGTATCAGAGCACGGTTTAGATGTTATTGGGTTTCAGTGTGTTAGTTAGTCTGTTGGAGTTGTGTTGGCCTGATGCGTACTGCGTTTATGTTTTGTAGTTATGGAGTCCGCTCGTGGATCACTTGAGGGGTCAGCAGAAAGTGCGAATCCTCAAGAGCAAGATCCCTCAGTTTTTGGTCCGGCTCAACCTCCTAGGGGACGACCTGAGGTACCTATGGGACCTTTGGAGGCGATGCTTCAGAGTATGACAAGGGTACTTGAAAGGGTAACAGCACCCAGTGCCCCTATTGAGAAGTTAAGAAAGCATGGTGCAGAGGATTTCTTTGGTACTGGCATAGATGAATCTAATAAGGTAGAGATGTGGATAGAGAAGACGTCCAGAGTACTTAGGGAGATTAGATGTCCACCAGAACAAGAAGTGGAGTGTGCGCTGTCTTTGTTGCAAGGCTCTGCTTATGATTGGTGGAGGCTAGTGGTTAGTCAACCGCAGGTTCCTAAACCGATTACATGGGAATTTTTCGAGAGTGAGTTCCAGAACCGGTATGTAACTAAAGCATATAAGGATGCCAAGTGGGCGCAGTTTCTAACTCTCAAGCAAAGAACAATGTCTGTGGCCGAATATGAAGATGAGTTTAACAAGCTTAGTAAGTATGCACCACCAAGGGTTCTCACAGAGGAGTTCAGATGTCAGCATTTTGAATCAGGCTTGAATGAGTCTTTGAAGGTGATGTTAATCTCTTTGATGTCGGCTCCGAATGTGAAGTATTATCAGTTGGTTCAAGCAGCCTTGAGGGCAGAACGTTCTGAGAATATTCTGAGAGATAAAGCTCAAAGAAGGAAGTCTGCAAGAGGTGGCTCTTCTTCAGGCAAGAGGCTGAGGGAATCGCAAGGAAACTTTGTTGATGAGTCTGTAGCTAGTCCGGCCCCTAGAGGGAGAAGACAGGGTTCTTCCAGGGGAGCGGGCACATGTAGAGGAGATAGCACTCCCCGATGTACTCATTGCAACAAACAGCATTGGGGTGAGTGCTGATGGTTAACAGGAGGTTGTTTCAGATGTGGTTCTACGGACCATCCTCCTGCGAATTGTCCAAGTCGGTATGGAGATCCATCGGGGCAACAGGAAGGGAGCCGAGTTGGATCTAATGTATCTCAAGGAAGCCGTAATCGGGGTAGAGGAAGGGGTCATGGTGGACGGCCTCGAGAGAGAGAACCCTCAGAATCAGTAGATCGCCCTGTGCCGACGGCTGGTACGGCCTATGCTATGAAGGCCCGAGAGGAACAGAATGCTCCCGAAGTGATTGCCGGTAAGTTCTCTTTGTTTGATTCTGAAGTTTATGCTTTGATCGACCCGGGCTCTACCCATTCTTATGTGTGTTCTGGTAAGTTGTGGGATAGTTTGGGAAGTGAGGAGAAGATGGAATATGAGATTTGTGTATCTAGTCCTTTGGGTCAGAGTGTTATGGTTAATCGGGTGTGTCGGAAGTGTCCCTTAAAGATTCAGGGTACAGAGTTTGTTGTGGATTTGATCTGCTTGTCGTTTCATGAGTTTGATATTATTTTGGGAATGGATTGGTTGGATAAGCACTGCGCGGTAGTGGACTGTCATAGGAAGGTAATGGTTCTGAAGGATAAAGATCAAGTACCTGTTATTGTGAAGGGAATTGGGAGCAGTTCTCTGCATAACGTGGTATCAGCTATGAAAGCCAGAAGATTTATCAGGAAGGGTTGTGAAGCGTTTCTGGCTGTGGTTTTGGATTCTCGGAGGGGTCAAGTTAAGATTCAAGACATTCCTATTGTAAGAGATTTTGTAGATGTCTTTCCGGAAGAACTACCAGGATTACCTCCCGAGAGAGAGGTTGAATTGTCAGTAGAGATTATCCCAGGTACAGCTCCGATTTCTAAGGCTCCTTACCGAATGGCTCCAGTGGAATTGAAAGAATTGAAGAGTAAGTTATAGGAGTTGTTAGACAAAGGATTCATTCGGCCCAGTGTGTCACTGTGGGGCGCTCCAGTGCTGTTTGTCAAAAAGAAGGATGGAACCCTACGGATGTGCATTGACTATCGACAGCTTAATAAAGTGACTATCAAGAATAAGTATCCACTGCCGAGGATTGAAGACCTTTTTGATCAGTTGAGAGGAGTTGGGGTATTCTCTAAGATCAGGCTATTACCAGTTGGGGGTTAAAGACTTGAGATCAGGCTATTACCAGTTGGGGGTTAAAGAAGCAGATGTGGCTAAGACGGCTTTCCGGACACGTTATGGTCATTATGAATTTCTAGTGATGCCTTTCGGTTTGACCAACGCTCCTGCAGCCTTTATGGATTGATCAACCGAGTTTTCCGACCGTATCTGGACAAGTTTGTCGTGGTATTTATTGACGACATTTTGGTATACTCCAGAGACCGAAAGGAACATAAGGAACATCTTAGGTTGGTATTGCAAACGTTGAGAGATCATCAACTGTATGCGAAACTCAATAAGTGTGAGTTTTGGTTGAAAGAGGTGGCTTTCCTTGGACATGTGGTATCAGCAGAGGGTGTACAGGTTGATCCAAGTAAAATTGAAGCGATTGTTAATTGGATGCCTCCGAAGAGTGTGCCAGAGGTGAGAAGTTTTCTGGGTTTAGCAGGGTATTATCGACGATTTGTTCAGGGGTTTTCAGTGTTAGCCTCTCCTTTAACCAAGCTACTTCGGAAGGATGTTAAGTTTGTATGGACTGAGAAGTGTCAAGCCAGTTTTGATCGTTTAAAAGAGTTATTAGTTAAAGCTCCTGTGCTCACACAGCCGGTTTCGGGTAAGGAGTACACTATGTACAGTGATGCTTCGGGAATTGGCTTAGGTTGTGTTCTGATGCAAGGGAACAAGGTTATAGCCTATGCATCGAGACAGTTGAAACCTCATGAGCGGAACTACCTGACCCATGATTTGGAGTTAGCAGCGGTAGTGTTTGCACTTAAAGTATGGCGGCACTACTTATATGGGGAGACGTGTAGGATTTTTACTGATCACAAGAGTCTCAAATATTTGTTATCACAGAAAGAGTTGAATTTGAGACAACGGAGATGGTTAGAGCTCTTCAAGGATTATGATTGTATTATTGACTACCATCCGGGTAAGGCTAATGTAGTGGCAGATGCTCTCAGTAGGAAGTCTATGTCTGCGTTGCTAGCTAGCCGAAGCAGATGGAGATTTGATTCTGAAGGTGCTCTGATTGCTCGACTTAAAGTTAAGCCAAGTTTGAGATCGGAAATTGCAAGGGCACAGTTAGATGACCATGTGCTACAGCGTGTTTGTCAAGCAGTGAAAGAGGGCAAGCGGACTGAGTACTTGATAGATGGTGAAGGAGTGCTTAGGCATGGTAATCGGTTATGCGTACCTAATGTGGGCGAGTTAAGAAAGAAGCTGTTGCAAGAAGCTCACTCATCAGTCTTTACTATACATCCCGGTGGGGACAAAATGTATCAAGATTTGAAGCAATTTTACTGGTGGCCAGGCATGAAAAGAGATATAACAGAATTTATTTCAAGATGTCTCACCTGTCAGCAAGTAAAAACCGAGCATCAAGTGCCATCGGGATTGCTTCATCCCTTACCTATTCCTCAATGGAATTGGGATGACATCACGATGGATTTTGTATCTGGCTTGCCTATGACCCAGCGTAAGCATGATTCTGTGTGGGTTATAGTGGATCGATTGTCGAAATCCGCGCATTTTCTGCCAGTACGATTGGATTATTCTATGGACAAGTTGGCAGAACTTTATGTAGATGAGATAGTCCGATTGCATGGGATTCTGTTATCTATTGTATCAGACCGAGATCCTCGTTTTACATCTAAGTTTTGGAAAGAGCTTCAGGCGGCTTTGGGAACTCGGTTAAATTTCAGCACCGCTTTTCATCCGCAGACCGATGGTCAATCAGAGAGGGTTATTCAAGTTTTGGAAGATATGCTACGGAGTTGTGTTCTAGAATTTTCGAGAAGTTGGGATCGGTATGTGTCTTTGATGGAATTTGCGTATAATAACAGCTATCAGGTGAGCATTGGTATGGCTCCTTATGAAGTATTGTATGGACGGAAATGTAGAACGCCCATATGTTGGACTGAATTATCAGAAAAGGTTATGATAGGTCCGGATATAGTGCGAGATACTGAAGAGAAAGTGAGGGTTGTACAACAGAACTTGAAAGCAGCTAAGGACCGACAACGTTCTTACGCTAATCTGAAGCGCAGAGATATTCAGTATGAAGTAGGTGATAAAGTTTTCTTGAAAGTGTCACCGTGGCATAAAGTTCTTCATTTTGGAAAGAAAGGCAAGTTAAGTCCACGCTTTATTGGGCCATACGAAATCCTGAGAAAAGTAGGTCCAGTAGCGTATCAGTTAGCTTTGCCTATGGAGTTAGCTAGACTACATGATGTTTTCCATGTATCTATGCTTCAGAGATATCGGTCAGACCCTTCGCATGTGTTACCAGTACAAGATGTCCGAATTCAGCCAGACTTTTCTTATAATGAAGAACCGAAAAGGATTTTGGATAGGGAAATCAGACAGCTCCGGAATAAACAATACCGTTGGTCAAGGTCTTATGGCAACATCACGGTATTGAAGAAGCCACATGGGAACCAGAGGAAGCTATGAGATTGCAATACCCTCAGTTATTTGGAGCAGGTAAGAATTTCGAGGACGAAATTCTGTTAAGTGGGGGAGTATTGTAACACCCCAAAACCACCCCAGTAGTTTGAGCCTGTCCGTGTCTGTATGTGTGTATTTTATTTGTTACATGTATGTGTTAATTTGGATTAGTTATTTAATTTATGTGTGCGTGTGTAGTAGTATGAGAAGAGGAGATAGGTTAGTATATGATTTAATGTATGGGAGTAAGGTATGAGCAAGGGATAGATTAGTGTGTATAGAAGTGTATGGGAGTAAGGTATATTATGGGGCAAGTGTCTTATGGGGAGAATGACATGTGGCATAGATGATAAGTTAGCATTTAATGGGATTGAGAGAGAGAGAAGGCAGCTTTCCCTTTTGATTCTCGTTCTTCCTCTCTTCCTCACGCCACACTCTCTTCTTTTCTTTTTCTTCTTCTTCGTTCTTCCTTTTCTTTGCACAATCTTGCTCCCTCTTCTTTATTTGAGTAATTAGAGCTATTTAGATTGTGATTTTGAAGCTCAAAGGTGAGTAGGGGTTATTGATGTTTTAGATTCTTCTTCCTCTTCTCTAGGTTTGATATAATTATATATGTATATGTGGGTTATTATAGAATTAATTATAGTTGTTGTGGGTTTGTGGTTCAGAGGAGTCTCCTAGACCGGAAAAAGGGATAGAAATCGCTAGCGGGAGCAGAGCTCACGAGTAGGAGCAAAGGAAATAAGGTTTGGGAACATTTGTTTCATATGTGTATTTGTGATTTAAGTTAGCTTTTGGCACTTTTAGCTTCGATTAGAGTTATGAATTGAATATGTATAGCTTAAATTGAAATTAGTTTGATATGTGATGCTAGAGAATGAATATTGTTGAAGGATTTGCAAGAAATCATGTGAATAGTTGCAATTATTGTTAAAATTACTGTTTTGGTATTTCTTGGAATTAAGCATGTGTTTGGCTTGATTTAATTGAAATAAATGGTGATAAAGCTGGGTTTTAATTATATTATGAGTTGTCGATGCTTGCGTTGCTTAATTTTGAGGTTTAGAATCAATTTTGGAAGTTTGAATGTGTTTGGTATGAAATTTCTGCAGATTTTGGGCGTAAGAGCTGAAAAACCCATATATGTCGCGATCGCGACACTGTCGCGAGCGCGACAGAGCGCGGAGGTTTCAGCCCTCGCGCCGGCGCGAGAGGTGTCGCGCCAAAGAACTCGAAGGAGCTCTCTGTCGCGAGCGCGACAGAGTGTTCGATCTCCGAGCATGTGCTAGGCTCTGTTCTGTCACGAGCGAGACAACCCTCGCGAGCGCGACAGAGAGCAGTACCCACGTCCTCTCGCGACCACGAGGTCACTCGCAATCGCGAGATGAGGCGGGGAAGTGTATTTTGGCTTCTGTCGCGAGCACGACAGGCGTAACTTCCAAACTTGATTTCTTCTCCTTTTTGCTTAATGACTTGATTTCTTTTGCATGCACTCTTTTATTTAAAGCCTTGAATACCTATTTAAATGAATAATATGTATGTTAATTTGACAAGATTTCGTATAACCTGCTAATGTCGGATAAGTGGATAGTTAGGCATGCCTAATAGAGTTATGTGTTGCTGCAGCTATGTGTACGATTTTGGACCCTGATCAGGTCCCCCGATCGGATCCTCGCGATCCTTCTATTTGAATCTTTCTTAAGATTCTATGTGAAAACAATTTGGTACAAAAATAAAAAGAATGTTTTGATACCTTCGGGTATCTATGTGTTTATAATACGATATTGATACTCTCAAGTATCTATGTGTACTCGTTATCCACTCATTATGATTAAGCAGGTGTTAGTGTGTCCTTGTACAAGAATTTTATGATGATAATATAAATATTTGAATTAACTATATATGATTCTATATCTGTATTGTATCTTTATCATGTGCTTTCTGTTGCCGTCACTGTGAGTGGCGGTTATGCATTTGTATTTCCCCACTAAGCGTTTTCGCTTAGAACGGGTGTTTATCCGTGCAGGTGTGGAAGGTTTTGGTACGCATGGTCTGGGCGTGTCGCATCGGGAAGGCCAACGCAACTAGAGATTGAAGTTTTGTAGTATAGGCTTTCCTTTCTTTTGTAATAGATATAATGTTTTGTTATCCCTTCGAAACAGTATACTTTGGACTTTTGCTTATTGGTCTTTTTTTTTTTTAATCTAATGTAAGATGTAAAGACCTCTTTTGTATATTAATAAAAGTATTCACTTTGTTCAGTATCACTCTTCTTCCTTTTAAAGCTTAACTTATTCTTGATATGCCATTTTGTATGCGATGTTTTCATAATTGTACTAGTGGGATGTGACACTCCTATCTATCTGGACCCTTCTTCCCTTAATCTGAGTAGAAGTCTCCATGGTATAGGTTGGGGTGTGACACCGGATCCCCGCGGCCGCCCCTCTGACCGCCCGCTCGAGGGCGATCGGGCAATTGTGGGTCCGTTGACAGCTTACAATAAATTGCAAGTGCATCTATGTTGGGCAACAAGGAGGTTTCATGGAGTCGCCACCCAATAGAACATTGGGAAAGTTTCTCTCGCCTCGGAGAGCCTAAGACTGCGCTTAGTATCCATTTTGGGCCAGCCAGAGGGGTCTTGGAAGGTAAACCTCTCGCCCTAAGGAGCCTAGGATTAGCGCTAAAGTCTCGTGACACAAAAAGGTGTCTTGGAGGGTAGACCTCTAGCCTCTTTGAGCCCAAAGACCAGAGCTGGGTCCGGGATTTCTCATCTATTTCTACCTCGATTATTTTATGATTAAATTTTAATTATCATTAATTCGCTCTCTCTCCACACAATGCAATTGATTGAAAAGCGCATTTTATTCACGTATTTAAAACAATAGATAAATAAATGAATAAAATAATAAAGCATTAAATCAAATAAATTACAATAATACTAGGAGCGGAATACAACTCCCATTTGTAAATGTGCTATACATGCATAAAACGGGTTATTCATTTATTTTGAGGACTTTGGTCCCCGCATGTGTTCATTATGGAAAACGATTTTTATGTGATGGTTTTATCGGGTAAAATAGGAAATTGGTCCAGTTTTATTTAGCAAACATTCTTTTGGTAAACAACATTTGTGTGGTGGTTCTTTTAAGCACGGTCGAAAATCATTTTATTATTACAGACCACAAATATATACAATAATATAAAATTACATATTTCTAAATAAATAAATAAATGGATACATAAATAATTGCATAAACAAATAACAATAATAATAACAATAATCAATAATGATAATAATAATAAAACATAACATTAAATAATAAATAATCACAAATCAATAAAATTAAATAGCCAAAGAACTCAATAATAATAGTAATAGTAATAATATTAATAATAATAATTATTATAATAATAAATAAATATAAAAATAACAATAATAAAATAATAAAATAATATTAAAACAGAATAATGAATAAATATAATAATAATAATAATTCAGAAATTAAATAAATATATAATAATAATAATAATAATAATAATAAAATAAAATATAAAGGAAATAGGGATTTACCTCGCCGGAGAGGCAGTGGCCTACACCTCCACCGTCGCACTGTAGATCGTCGTCACAGGGTCTCACCGGTAGTGTCCACGCGCCGGAAGCCGCCGCCGATTAGCCGAAAATCGCGTGCGAAGCCGCTGCCTTTGTCTCGGGTTCTTCTCCTTCACGCGCCGTCTATCGGAGACCTCCTCTCCACGGCGGCGGGGCGCGTGCGGCGATCGGTGGCCGGATCTGGCCGGCGAAGGCGACGCTTCCTCCCCTCCTCTTTCTTCTTTCTCTTCTCTCTTCGGCGTCCCTGTTAGCCTCCCACTGTTTTCTCTCTTCTTTTCTTTGTTTTATTTCCTCTTTTCCTTATTCTTTCACTCTCTCACTCTTTCTATTTTTCTTTTTCTTTTCTTTTATTTGGCTCTCACTTGCTCTCTGTGTTCTCACTTCTTGCTCTCGTTTTCTTTTTCTTTCTTTTTGCTCACAGCTCCTATGGCTTCCTCTTGCTCTCTCTTTCTTTTCTTTTTCTTTGGTTTTCCTTTGGCCGGCTCCCTCTTGCTCTCTCTTTCTTTTCTTTTTTTTTTTCTTTTTCTTTTGCTTGTGTTTTCTTCTTTCTTGATCTGCCGAGCCCCCTTCTTTTTTACTCATCTCTTTCTTTTTATACCCCATATTTAGGGTTAAGGGGCATAATGGTAACTTCCTCAATTTTCATGCCTTCAAATAATTCCTCCCATTTTCATATCTTAATTTTAATTAATTTAACTTAATTCAAATAACACACACATTAATTAATTAAACATACACATTAATTCATTAATTAACTAAACATTACACTAATTAAACATGGATATAATTAATCTACTTAATATATAATTTATCTAATTAATTAAACATTACACCATTTAATCCATTTAAATTATCACATATATATATATTTTATCTAATAAATTATACACTTTAAACATTAATTTTACATGCACTTTAATCACACAATAATATTAATTACTCAAGTAACTAACAACATTAACTAATTAATTTTTAAATTTCACACACACATATTTATATTTATTTTTTTTCGGAGGGAATAATCAAGGATCAAAATCACCATTTTCATTTTATTCCGGACTCGAGACCCGGTGTCTACATATTGCCTGCTAAGTCAAAACGGTGGATAAGCGATTATACGCATAGATACCCGAGGGTATCAACAATTCTTTTATGACGTATGGATACTCGAAGGTTTTTCTTTTTATTTCCAAAAGCATTTTTGCATGGGATCTTAAACAAAATCTAAGACAGAAGGATCGCGAGGAACCAATCGAGGACCTGATCGGGATCCAAATCGCATGGCTGCAGCAAACTGAACTCTATAGGCATGCCTATCTATCCACGACTCGACTAACGCAGGCTAAACACATACTCGTTTCCTTTAATGATGTACATGTTATTTTTTTAATACTTTTTCAAAAGTGCAAAGATTTATTGTAATCGCATAATAATCATACTCATAATTCATTTATAAAATAAAATAATGGCTCATAAAAAATATAACAAGCCATAACATTTAATTACAATCATATCTTAGTTTTAATACATGCTTAAAAATTCATTTCAACTATAGCTTACATGGTATAACATATCCTAGTTTACATAATATGTCGTAAGTAAATCACAAATCAAAACCCATGTTAAATAGCTTAATCAACATACATTTATAGCATAGAAAAGAGTAGATGGCCTCTGTTGCGGTCGCGATACCAGTTGTGCTCACGACAGAGCCAAGCATCACACTCCTGTCACTTCTCAATTAAATACAACTTCACATAAAAACATATTTATTCTTATAATGTCTATAAACAATTTCATAAACATTACTTCCCCAAATTCATGCATTAAAGTCAAGAACTTCAATACAAGTATCTCAAACTATTCAAATCATTAAGAATTATTCATTATTTAGATAGTCACATAAAAACCATTTGAGATACAAAAGAGTCATTTCAATTTCAGTTTATTACACACCTAAAATAATCATTTAATTCAATCTTAACATCACATACAAATTTTAAACTATAAATAAGCCTACTCAAGACTTGAATCATTAATGGCTAAACAAACTTTTATAAATCTATACATACATGCCACATTTATTTTTAACAAACACCAAGGCATTAATAGAGTTCAGTTAATACATTATCTTTCATGTCCGAATAAGTTTCTATGCTTTTGTTCGGACTTGGAAGGGTGTTCCAAGCTTCCTATATATCTCAAAGGATTGGGAATCCGAGCCTCATAGTTCTATTGGTTCAAGATACAAATTATAGAATTTCACTTCAAACCTCCTAACACACTATAGATTATATCAATGTTGGACGAATTTGAAAGTGTTCGACTCATTAAATCTTTAAGTACCTTAGTCCATATTCTTATTTATAACCTTAGTCACTTGAATTCCTAAGTTATAGCCATTTATTTACTCCTTTACAAGCTCTAAACATGTGATGAATATGTCTTAAAAAGTTCGGATGAAGTTCGGGGGTATTTCGGAATGAGAAACACAACAAAATACACATCCTAAAGAAGGGTAAAGAGAGGCAAGGGTTAACACCAACCATGAGGCTCAAAATAAGTGGAAAAATCATCAAGAAGCAGGTTTTGTCGCGCTCGCAACAGAGGCCTTACCCAAGTGCCCTACGAAAAACAGACTTATAAGACAGCTTTTCACCTCCGACTTTTTACTGCCTAAACCAACCTCTAAAACTCATTTTTAGCCAAAAAAAGTCCCCATTAAAAAATGGCTCAAACAATCTACACTGCTCTAGTGAAGCCGCCTAAGTTGAAATGCCTCGGTTTTTACAATTTCTAAGGATCTTATAGCCATAATTAGATTCTGGGTCTTCAGAGACAATTTTAGATATGTGAATTATCTTTCCAATGGCACTGGTTTAATACAATTTGGCTTTCTATAACTCAACCTATAACTAAAACAATCACAAAAGGTCCAAAGAAATCTGGTCATAGTTTCCCCAGAAATTCAATCTCTCCAAAATTAAGCAAACCCACACAACCAAAGTAACACAAGTAACCCAATTCGACAAATAAATATCAAAACATCAAAATATCAAATCATCCATTCACTAACATATATATATCAAAAGGTAGATTTCCCAAACCTGAACCTCCTATGCTCTAATTAGCTTAAATGGTTGCACTTCCTTACTTCCATATTCTTTTTATAGTTTTATTACTCCAATTTCCTCATCAAAAATACATAACATTACTTAGAGTTTCTAATTAACAAAAGATGACTTGTAAAAATTAAGACTCATAACTTACCCTATCATCTCAAATCTTTCATTAAGAGCACTTGAGCTGTAAATTCCATTATACATATCTTGTAGCTTGCAAAGAAACGGCGAGGATGGCGTGAGAAGAAGAAGAAGAAGAGGAAGAAGAGAAGAAAGAGAGGGAGATCATGAGAAAGGAGAGGGGGATGAGCAGAAATCTGCTCTCTCTCACATTCTCTCTCTTCATAAATGCTCCAACCTTTTCAATCTTATCTCTAATGCCACTTGTCCCTTTTCTATAGGTCCTTACTAGATTTTTATGTCCAATTATCCCTTTTAGTCCACATCCTTTCCTTTAATCTTACAATAACCTAATACATAAATATAATTCTTACATTGGCCCACAATTAAATCCTTACCCCCTTTCAATTAAGTCTCAAATTAATACCTTAGAATTTTGAAATTGGCCGCACTTGCCGAAACTTTTGTATTAATACCGAATTCATCCTTTCGGCACACCTGACACAACAACTCACATACATTCGTCATATAACTGATCCATTATCAAAATTAAGCCCTCATAGTTATTTATTCCAGTTAATTAAATCCATGTGTGAAAAATTACCAAATTACCCCTATTTTTTTAATTCTAATAATATCTTTTCTCCTACATAATCACTCTGACCATCAAATCATACATTTTAAATCACCAAAATCTCGAAAAATATACAAATCCTTCTAAGGTACATTCGGGGTGTTACATAGACACTACACAAAACAACATCTGCATTAGGCCACGATTCTAGACAGACTCTCATGCAAGTACTCTATACTCAAGCATCACATAGACCAGAACCGACTAAACCGGCACTCTGATACCAAAAACTGTAACACCCTGATACCAGCTTTGGAAGGATATCGAAGCGCTACACGCATAAATACATATACATATACTCAATCATGTTAAATGCAAATACATATAATCATAAAGATGCCAAATCCATATATAAATGATCATATCATTTTACAAAAGGGGTTTGTAAACTTTTAAAATATAAAAAATCGTTCCTTTACAAAATTACATTTCCAAAATCAAAGTCCATAAACAAAACTTATATCAATACAAAAATACAGCGGAAGACAAAAAGAACTCCAACTATAGACTTCTAGTGGCCAACCTGTAGATGTTCGACTCCAAACTGAACCTGCAACCTACGTGGGAAAACAACCAATGCTAAGCGATAACGCTTAGTAGGGAGGAACAAAACATGCATATACATATAATTCCAATAACAATATATGAGCTTCACAAGAAACAAAGCATATAAATGTATACTACTCATGATTATAACAATATTCATCACTCGCATGCAAATAGGAATGTAACCATCACTTATTCATCATATGCGTATTCACAAGATAGAGGTGTTAATCATTTGTTTCCTAGAAATCAATTTTCATATGCATCTTCACAATATAAACATTTAGCCATTCATATCCAACTACAAGTATCACCTTTTATCTTGTCATATCGCATGTACATAAACATGTAACATATATCCATTTCCCTATCATTGGGAACACATATCATAGTCATATATAATAGCCGCATATACAAATCTAATGTAGTAGCTTGATTACTCACTAACTAGCGGATACGAGTACTAATGATACTGATAGGACACAGTATCCAAGCATATAGAGACAAGAGTCTCAAATCATGTGTAAATATGTATACCCGAAGGTATACCGGAAACTGAAGTCTCAAATCATATAAACCCAACGAGGTCAACATGTAACATGTAACATATAACAGCTGCACTATAATGGCCCAAATACCGATCTAGAAGTATCAGTGCATTATTCCAGTGTTACCATGATAATCGCAGTGTCAAACAGTGTAGAAAGTGAGTTTACTAGTGTCGGAGTTCAGTGTTAAGTATGTTAAAATTATAGTGATTCCCGGTCAGGTGACACCGGGGGTGGCTATACAGCGAACCCGGTTGTCAGGTGCCCGAAAAATTTTAATTTCACAAAAATAATCTGTGGGTGATAAGGAGTTTAGTGGTGAAATCGAAACTAAAAACGGAGCTAAATCGACCTCCGAAAGTCATTTTGAAGTTGTCCCCCCGTTCGGTTCAATTTGAACCGAGGTTTGACTGAGGGGTTATTAGAGATTTAAATGGCCTAATATATATTAAGTGTAACACCCTTAAACTGTACATAGTATCTTAATTGTCTTAAAACTACTCTTACAATTATTGCGAAAATCCGGGTAAATTTTTTTTTTCCAACTGTTCTATAACTATTAAACTTTACTATTCATACAATCATTCTAAAATGTGCTACTTAAATTCTACCGAAATTTCGGCAGAGTCTCCTCTATAATATTGCCTATCCCCCTGTAAACAGAAAGTCTTTACACTTCTATAATCAAATACAATTCCATCCATCCTACTCCAATTCAAACTCCACACAATTTTGCCCATCCTCCAATTTAAATCCAATCACATACTCATATAATAATTCACAATATCATCCACTCACTATTTCAATCAATTATACAAAGTACAAAGATACTATGATAATACATCATCTATCACTATAAATAATTATCTAATACAAATTCTTTGATACAATAGTATCCTAATTATTTAGGTAGTGTACATGCCACAAGAACCAATATTCGAATTATCAAATACAAAAATTCCATTTCTTTCGCTTCCTTTCCATACTTACCATTTCACATTTCTTCTATGAAGCGGTGCTAATATTCACTTGATTCCTGTCTTATACCTGCGCAAGGATAAACCACGAGCTAAGCTTTACGCTTAGTGGTGACTACCAAATTTATTTATCCAAGACATAAACATAATATATACATATAATTGATCATTCATACATTAATATCGCAAGTTACTTTTTCCTTTCATAATCAATATAATAATTTATAATTAATATACCAATTGCTATTTAACTCCAAATTAAATATGAATGATTTGCAAGGTAAAATCATTTTTATGCAATACATTCAATATTCTTTTGAAATGCTGAATTTCCTTAGCATTTTGATAAGGTGCACAACATATTAATCATGCATCACTAATATAATCTCATAGATTGATAAAAAGTCAATATGCTTCTAACATAGCAGTTAATATTTCATCTCTATATGGCAATTATTATGGCTCCCCTCTAGTCACTAATACCTACTAATATATGTATGTATGTAACACTCAATCGCAATTATGAAGTTTATATACATATATGTACATAAAGCTATTTCATCATATTACCAATTTCATGGAATCATTCATTGATATCATTTACTCAATTAAAGTTTTTATCACAGGACCATCAGCTTTATCATACTTCGAAGTCATAAGATACATTAGTTAACTTTCAGCCAAATATATATATACACATATATACATATGTATCAAACTTTAAATTTCACTTTTATCTATTAGTATCCTTCAACTGTATTTCTGTCATTAAGTTATTTTATAGCTTTTTAATCCACAATTACTTTTATACTTGCCATCCAACTTCTTAGATTATACATTTAATATGACTTATAAAATTTATCATTTAAATTCACCAAATTACCCCGCTTTATTTATTCATCATTTAATTTCTTGATTTACACCTTTATTTCACATTTACCAATTGACTTTGCAATTTACTGTTTTCCCCATAGTACAATGCTGGCAGACTCTAAGCACAGGATAAACGGGGTGTGAATCTCTAAGAGTTCACAATAACCTGAAGAGACCTCAGAGGATCACTCCAGTACATTCCAAACCTGAAGAACCCCGAAGGATTACTCCAGTACATTCCAAACCTGAAGAACCCCGAAGGATTACTCCAGTACATTCCAATACAGATACTTTTAAGAATATAGAATAGGTCCATTAATGACCTATAAAAATAGTGAGACATCATGCTCACTCCCGCGGTTTTATGTCCCTATGGCTAGCCACTATATCCTGAACTAGACTTGACTCCCAGCTGATCGAATAGGGCCACATTAATAAATGTTATTTAAACAAATCCAAACTTTGATCTTTACATAATTAAGATCAATATACATTTCAATTCAATTTTTTTCCCAGAATTAATCCCAGTATCATCCATCATCATTTTCTCATAAAATTTCATTTATTTATCACATTTAACTAACTTAGCTTCATAGTAAGCCATTAATCATGTTTATATAATTAAAAGGCATTAACAATTATAATAAATCTTATATATATAATTATAACCCATTGGCCTTTATTTACAAGTTAACATTCTGATTTTATTAGCCATTTATTTGATTTTATTATTACCATTATCTTTAAGTATACTTAACTACATTCGATATTTGTCAAACACACTAAATTTCTCTAATTTACTCACATATCATGAGCCTGCTTAAAATACTTTTAGTCCTTTATTTATCAGTAATATAGTTAATTTATATTTTCTTCTCTAAAATTTAATAAAGTACGATGTTGCCTTCTATTAATCTTTACTTATAAATTTGTTTATTCTCTTCTATATTTTTTTCTTTCTTGTTATACCCCATACTTTTACAAATACCATAAACTCCTATGATTGAGTCTCCTTTTTCTTTATATTTTATTATCCACTCTTACTCACTTAATTTGATTCATTCTCTTCATGTTAAATTCCATCCTATCTTTATAGATTTACAATAAATTTCATTTTATTAAAATGACACCTATTATAAGTCCTCAACTCTATCATATTACTCGTAACATTTAACAAAATTGTACTAAACAATTTTCACAAGTCGACCCATACATAGCGACTAAAATTTATTACGGTAGTAATTCATCACAATATGTATATTATCCATTCTTAGTTTATAAATTCAAATGCACAATTCAAGTGAAATTCCATGATGTACCCAAAAACAGAACTCCACAATTACCAAGCCCTACTTGCTTCTATTTCAATGATTTACCTCAATTCATTAGTTTAACTTAATTTGCTTAATTTATTTAAGCTTTAACTCACAGCTTAAAATAATTGACTAAACTAAATTAAATTCACCATACAGTTTAAAACTTATTACAAACTTACTATTGTATTTATGTTATTTTGCACTTATATAGGGGTACACATATACTTCTAATTTGGTCTTAACAGTAATTTGACTCCTTGAACAATGGCTTAAAACATTCACTTAATATTTTAAAACATGCACTAATCGAATTTTAATATAATAAAATCACATGCCTTCAACCCAAATTAATCCTTAATTCAAACTATCAATAAACGTAATTGGAATTCCCACTCAACATTAAAATTCCCACCAATTCTTTAAGAATTATCAAATACACTACCATTATCAAATTTAATTATTGCCAAGTTATTTATTAGTTTAATTACTAATCTAGTTTATACGCCAGAATTTTATCATTATAAAGATTATATACAATTTAAAATCCTACTACAAATTTATCTATTTTTCTCCTATTTTACAAATGCAGTCCTACTTTCCCGAATATGGAAAACTTTTCAATTCTTTTCATTTAACCCGAAATTTGTAAATCTCAAATTTAATTCTATTCAGCTAAGCCATTACTCTTAACATAGTGCCAGCAAATCAATAAAGTTGTTCACATACTGTATTTAGCAAAATCACTCTTAATAAATTTTAACTTGTGGAAAATCACTTAAGAAAGTAATTCTGGTGGCCACATACCGGATTTTTCTGCATAATTTGGCCTCTTCACCGTCGCTGGAGCCTCACCAGAGTCTCGTCGGAGCTCCGCCGGAGCTCCACCGGAGGCGCTGAGCTCATCGGAGGGAAGCTTGACGCCTCGGGTTTACGGTTCCGGTGGTCACGCGCCGATACTCCCCGTTGTTTCGTCGAAATCGGGGTCGGTAGCTTCTGTTTCCTTCTCCTCCGATCTACTTATCGCCGGCGATTGAGGGAGATCCACGGCCATCGAAAGCTTCGCCTTGCCACAGTGAGTCCAGTCGCACTGCTCGTGTCGCCTCTCGCCGTCGGAGCTCGCTGGAAAATGCAAGAGAAGCTTCAGTTCCTCTCTCTCCGATCTGCTCATCGTCGGCGATTGAGGAGGATCCATGGCCACCGGAAGCTTCGTCTGGCCACCAGGAATCCCACGGTGCCCTTCGTGTCGTCAACCACCACCGGAGTTCGCCGAAAAATGCTGAAGAACTCCCGATTTTTCCTCCCCTTTTTCTGAAACGACGACGTCGCAACGGGGACGAAGACACCTGCAATCAGCAATGGTGAGGAGTCCGGTTGCTTGCCGTCGACCAGCGCCAGCCGCTCGCCCTTTCCACCGTGCTCCGTCGTCCCTCTCTCCCTCTCTCTTTCTCCGGTCTCTTTCTTTCCTTCTTCGTTTTCTTTACCGTGTTCTCCCACTAATTAACTTAATTCTCACAAATTTTAGATCATTTTAGACCTTACTAAAGATTATCATACGTTATAATTATTTATTTATTTTATCTATTAACTATTTTCTTATCCATTTACATGTAAATATGCGTTACACACACATACATATATGCATATATCAAAAATTATTTGAATAATTAAATTACATAGCTTTAATGAAAAAATTCCACTCTTATGCGTTAAAATCAAAATTTGACGAATTTTTAGCGCGTCAAATTAATAAATAAAAATACTGAAATTTTTGGGACATTACATTAAGTGTGTAAAATAAGACAGTGGGAGTGTTATTTGTGAATTTTGACAGTTTTAGAGTTGTATTTTACAGTAGAAGAAAAATTGATTAAATCGAACTGGTTTAAGTGAATCGGTGCCCAAATGAACTCTGATTGAGCTAAAAATTTGTAGGTAGCCTATTTTTGATGTTTTAAGATTAATGGAATTGGTTAGGAGTGAAAATAATTAGTGGAACATATAGATGCTTAAGAAAAGTGCAAATGAACCGAAAAACCAAAATTTTCGTTTAAATCAGTCGGACCACTTCGGTTGGACCAGTTTGGTTCATGAGAGGGCTATATAAGGAAGAGAAGTGGCTAGATTTATCTATAAAAACCCAGCCAAAGTCGGCCTCCCCTCTCCCTTTCAAAACCGAATTATCTTCCTCTCATTTTCCTCCATTTTTCTCTTCTTCTACTCCATTTTCTCATCAAATCTTAGCTCCACACCTAAAGCTAAGCTGCTCTAAAACATTTTGGAAGTGGTTTAAATTCATTTGGTGCACTGGAAGTGGAGAAATCAAGTGAGCAAATTTTAGGGTGAGTTTTTGGGTATATGATTTAAGGGTTTATATATTATTTCATTGGTCCCTACTAAGGTTTTTGGGGCTGTAGAACACGTTTATGAAGTTAGATTTTTTATTTGACATTTCATTTTGATGATATGAATGGTTTTGTATTCAGCCATGGTAGGAACTCAAGGTCCGGAGGGTGTTTCTCAAGCAAAAGGGAAGGAAAAGCAAGTTTGAGGTGATCTAGAGCTTGGAATAGAGGTTTGTGGTTACTAAATATACTTATTTCCTAATGTTTGTGTTGACTTTTAGGTTATGTTTAAGGTTAGGTATGAGAAAAAGATGTGTATAATTAAATCTAACTTGATGTTCATGCTTAAGGGACTAGATATAGTGTATAAGAGTGATTAAAATAAATTAAATCAAATTAGTATGAAAACCCTAAGAGTTGCCGAATTGAACATAAGGGATTTAATTAAATTCTAAGATGATTTAAGGCATGAAAATGATGTTTATAGCATATTTAACAAGTGAAATGCATGATGGAGTGAAAGAAATCAAGAAAAGAAATTAAATAGTATGAGCATGTTAATGACCGAAGAGTATATTGTGTAATAAAGTGGAATATGTGATGAATTATGGTTTAATAATGGTATATAAGGCATGTATAACATGAAATAAATATGATATAGTTATTAAATAAAATTATAGTGCATTGTATGAAAAATGGAAAGTGTGGCCGAATGGTATATCCAAATATATATATGTATATTTTGATGTTATATGGAATTTAATGTTATAGAATGATGATATATTGGTAAATAAGTGTATGTGCAAAATGGTAAGTGATAATGAGATGTATGAAAAAAATATCATATTAACATAATATGATATTTATATGGAATTTGTGAAAATGTTGCCCTTAGTAGTTGTCTGGTAGTGAAATCTAGTCCAGGATATAGATGGCTAGCCACAGGAATTTCACACCACGGTATTAGTCATGGCGACTCATTATTGATAAGCCGATGAGAGCTTATCACACCGTACAGTGCAATTCAGTGAATAAAATAGTGCAATGCAGTGAAAATGGTCCTACTGGGATCGTTTTATAATGAAATGGGTCTGTGGGGACCATGTCCCGCATTTCAGGTCAGTAGATTTTCTACCGGATCCATACTAGGGGCATATTGGTAAATATATGATAAAAATGGTAAAAATAGTGAAATTGATGAAAATGAGTGAAAACAGGACTAAAATGAAGTGAATAGAAAGTTTAGCGGTAGAATGATAATTTTACAAAAAGTTGTAAAAATTGGTGAAAATAAGTTAAAAGTGTAAGTGGAAGGGTAAAATGGTAATTTTGATAAAATATGGTATTAAAATAGTGATATAGTAAAAAAGTGATAAAATAGGGATTAAATTGTAATTTGGCTAAATTGGAAGTTAAAGAGTTGAAAAATAAAGTGAAAAGGGTAAAATGGTAATTAAATAAGTTAAATAAGGATAAATGTGTGGTAAGTGATAATGAGATGTATGAAAAAAATATCATATTGACATAATATGATATTTATATGGAATTTGTGAAAATGTTGCCCTTAGTAGTTGTCTGGTAGTGAAATCTAGTCCAGGATATAGATGGCTAGCCACAGGAATTTCACACCACGGTATTAGTCATGGCGACTCATTATTGATAAGCCGATGAGAGCTTATCACACCGTACAGTGCAATTCAGTGAATAAAATAGTGCAATGCAGTGAAAATGGTCATACTGGGATCGTTTTATAATGAAATGGGTCTGTGGGGACCATGTCCCGCATTTCCGGTCAGTAGATTTTCTACCGGATCCATACTAGGGGCATATTGGTAAATATATGATAAAAATGGTAAAAATAGTGAAATTGATGAAAATGAGTGAAAACAGGACTAAAATGAAGTGAATAGAAAGTTTAGCGGTAGAATGATAATTTTACAAAAAGTTGTAAAAATTGGTGAAAATAAGTTAAAAGTGTAAGTGGAAGGGTAAAATGGTAATTTTGATAAAATATGGTATTAAAATAGTGATATAGTAAAAAAGTGATAAAATAGGGATTAAATTGTAATTTGGCTAAATTGGAAGTTAAAGAGTTGAAAAATAAAGTGAAAAGGGTAAAATTGTAATTAAATAAGTTAAATAAGGATAAATGTGCAAAAAGGAATTGAAATAAGGTTAGTAGTGTAAAAATGGAATAAATAAGGTCATTTTGGTAATTATGTATATTAGTGAGAATATAAGTGTAATTATGGTAAAATATGGGATATAAAAGGTAAATGTGTAATTGTGGGGACATAAAGGTAATTAATGAAAAAGAAAAGGATACAATTGGAATAAGTGTGAAAATGAGGACATAAGTGGCATTAAGTGAAAAGTGGGGATATGAGTGGAATTAATAAAAAAGATAGAGATAAAATTGGAAACCATGGAAAAATTATAAGGGTAAAAATGTAATTAAGAAAATAAAGAAGAGTGGAATAAAAAGATTGAAATGTAATTAATGGAAAAATAAATAATTAAGTGAGATAATGAAATAAATAGTATAATCAAGTGAATAAAAGTGTAATTAAGTGATTAAATTCATAGTTATGTGAATAATTAAATGATGGAATAAATCAATTTGAGATTAATTAAGTGACTTAACAAGTGAATTGAATATAAATAATAATAAGTGAAAATAATAAGAATATGTAATTATAGCATGTTTATTAAATAGAATTACTTAGGAAATTTATAGATTGGTAACCACCACTGGGCATCTTAATGCTCGGCACTTAGTTGTTTTGAACTGCGTGTAGGTACCCAATAGGTTCGGAGCAATGTGCATCAGACAGGGGAGCAAGCCAGGACAATGAGATATATTTTTGATTTTGTATGTGTAACGAAATATTTTGTGGCATGTATATACACCTTATTAGTAGTTGAAGTTGGCATGTAATATTATAATATATATTTTATCTGTGTGGAATTTTATTATGTCTGTGTGATGAAAGGCGGATGGGATGAATGGTTATAGGATGATTATATTGTTGTGCCCTTGCCGGGGCTGTGGAGCTTTCAATTTGCAGGTTTGTGTTGTGCAATTTACAAGCCGTTACACTGCCGAAATTTATACCGAATGAATAGTAAATAAGACAGTTATAGGTCATCGGGTAACTAAGTAAATGCAAATGCAAATGTTAAAGGGTATGTAAAGTGAATAAGTGAATAAAGTGTTAAGTGAACTTAGTGTTAATAAATATGAGTGTAGGAAAAAAAAAATGACCCATAATTTCATAAGTGAATGACAGTTAACCGATCATGGTAATCGCACAATATCGCTAAGACGGCAGTATAAGTATAGGGTATAAGGGTGTTACATGCACTCACACTCTAACCCTTGATAAGCACTTATCTATCCACTAATATAACCATTCCGGCTCAAAATAAAACTCAATTATGTTCTAGTATTATCATTATATGATAGAGATATAATTCAAGTATAATCACATCATTTCATGTATACATGTATCTTGATCAATTTCAAAGACATATAAATCATATACTAATCTTATCATGAACATATCGCCTATTATTTAATAATCCATATATAAGACCAATCATGTACCATGTAATAAAAACCAATGTAAAAAGAGGCTTAAAACCATTTTCAAAAAATAGGGTAGGCGGGCATATAGGTCACTGTAGCGCTCGCGACAGTAGCCAAGGAAGCACGAGTTGTGTTCCATGTGCCGAGTCGTGCACAATCAGCCGAGATGTGCAACATCTGTCGAGTCGTGCACCTCCCTCCGTGTCGTGCACAATCAGCCGAGCGGGGCACTTACTGCTGAACGGGCTCCCACGCCGAGTGGTTCTCATACTGAACGGGTTATCTTCATGACTCGTGAAGAACATCACGTGTCGTGAAGACTCCATACAAAACGGTCTTATGCCAGGTGGCCTCTTCTTCACGACTCGTGAAGGACTTCACGTGTCGTGAAGAACCTCTTGTCGAGTAGGCTATTCTTCATAACTCGTGAAGAACTTCACGTATTGTGAAGAACCTCTTGCCGAACGGGCCATTCTTCATGACTCGTGAAGAACTTCACTTTTCGTGAAGAATTGCAAGCCGATCGGATCTACTGCGAGAGAAAGGATGGCTCGCTTCTATCGTGCTCGTGACAAGCGTCGTGCTTACGATAGGAGCATGTTTTCCTTTTCTGACGCGCGCCGGATGTCCACTCGGCCGCCCCTAAGACCGCCCGCTTGAGGGCGATCGGGGTACTTGAGGGTCCGTTAACAGCTCGCAATAAATCGCAAGTGCGTCTATGTTGGGCAACAAGGAGGTTTCATGGAGTCGCCACCCAATAGAACATTGGGAAAGTTTCTCTCGCCTCGGAGAGCCTAAGACTGCGCTTTTTATCCATTTTGGGCCAGCCAAAGGGGTCTTGGAAGGTAAACCTCTCGCCCTAAGGAGCCTAGGACTAACGCCAAGTTTCGTAACATAAGAGGTGTCTTGGAGGGTAAACCTCTCGCCTCTTTAAGCCCAAAGACCAGAGAAAGTTCGGGACTCCCCATTTATTCATACCTTGGTTAAGTTTATAATCGAGTTTTGAATTTAGTATTTCATGCCTTTTCTCATTCAATTTTAATGCAATTTAATTAAACGCATATCAATCATATAATAAAAGCGATAAATAAAGTAAAATAAATTACAATAAAACTAGAGGCAGAATACAACCCCCATTTGTAAATAAAATGCAAATCATACATAAATCGGGCTATTTATTAAAAATGAGAACGTTGGTCCTCTCATGCATAATTTAAGAAAACAATTTTAAAGTGATAATTTACTTTAGATGAAAAATATAGGACATTGGTCCCATTTTTATTAAATAAAATCCAATTTAGTTTAATAGAAATATTTTTGTGATTTTCTTAATTAACATGCATGAAAATAAACTTATTATTACAAATTACATAATAATCAATTAAACCAAAATAATAAAAAGCAACAAAAATAATAAACAACTCCCAAGTGGATCTTCAAATCTCCATGGGCTCCCACTTGACAAAAACTCACATATGAAAAATAAGTATTGAAAAATGAAAATAAAATAAAAAAAACAAATAAAAATGAAGTTAGTATAAAAATAATTAAACATATGACTTGAAAATAATTAAATTAAGGCAAGCAAAATTGCATCATATATGATAAGCCAATTAAAATGACATAATAAATATGCAATATAACAAATTAACAAAATCAACATGCATAAAAAACATAACATGATAATAATAAAATTCAACATGCAAAAACAAGCATAAAATAATGATGATAGAATTTAACATGCATAAAAACACATAAAATAATAATTATGATATCCAATCATGCATAAAAAGTATAATACATATAAAATTCAGCATGCATAAAACATATTAATAATAGCAACATGTATAAAAGCAAAAGTAATAATAAAATCAACATGCATAAGAAATAAATAATAATAGTAATAATAAAATAAACAAGAATAAGGATAATAATAACAATACTAATGATGATAATAACTACAATAATAATAACACAATAAATAACAAGGAATATGAACAATCAAACATAATAATAATAATAATAATAATAATAATAATAATAATAATAATAATAATAATAATAATAATAATAATAAAAGAAGATGAACAATATGAACAACATGAACAATATGAACAATTAAATAAAAATAATATGACGAAAAGTAATAGCATGAACAATTAAAGAAGAAATAAGAACAAAAAAAATAATAGTATGAACAATTAAATAAAAAAATAAGAAATATGAACAATTAAATAATAGATCTAAAAGAATTTACATGATAATTAATTAAATAAAAAACAAAAGAATAAGAAAATAAGAAGAAAATGATAGAACTAAAAGAATTTACATATTAACTAATTAAACAAAAAACAAAAGAATGAAATTAAAATTAATTTAAGAAATTGAGCCAAGAATAATTACCCTCAAATTTATCTTGAAGAGATGAAGGTAGATGATCCAATTCCTTGTCTTGATTTGATGAATATGATTAGAAAAATAAAATATTGAAAGATGAATTTTACTCAAGAACAAACAATTAATTTGTTTGTCTCAAAGTAGAAAATTATTTGATTGAAAGTAAGAAAATTCTCAAAAACAAAAATAGTTATTTTTTGCCTTAAGAATTGCTGGAAATTTCTTTAGAAATTCAGAAAATTTGTTCTTGAAAGAAGAAAGAAGAAGAAAAATATTTCCTAAAGAAAATCCTCTCTAATTCCACCTAAAAACTCTTTTTATTCCCCCTTAAAATTCAGACTTTTTAATTAAGAAATTAAATTAATTTAATTCTCATAATTACAAAAAAACCACTGAATTCATTGGGTTGGAAGATAGAAGGCTTTTTGAATTAAATTTTGCAAAAAAAATGAGTTAAAAAGCATTTAAAATGAAGAAGTTATGGCCAAAATGGCCAAAATAGGCAAAACGGACGAACAGGGGTGCGGAGGGGCCGACCGACGGCCTGCCCACCTGAAGGCGTTACCGACGGCCTGCCCACCTGAAGGCGTGACCGACGGGCTGCCCGTCCCTCACTCAGAATTTTTTTTTTTTTTTTAATTTAAAAACTCACTTTTTTTTCATCACAAAATAAATTTTAAAAATATTTTTGAAATACATTTTTATTTAATTTTAAAACAACAAATCGACAAGGAAATCGTCATTTCCAACTTCATTCTTTTTGCCTATAGATCGGCACACTTAATTTCATCATTGGGTAATCCTGATCTTGGCTACTCGGGACCCGATGTCTACAGTTGCCCCCAATTTTGGGGAGGCTAGTGTGTGGGTGCCTAGGTGAGCCAAAATTCAGGAAAAGGAAAGAAGCGCGTACCTGAGGCTACCTCCTTCCAGCTGCTCCCTCGAGAACAGTGCTGTGATTCATCCTCTTGAGTTGCACTGAGTCGCTGACAAGACTACAAAGTGCCAAGGAACCATCCTAAGACAGTGATGCGCCGAGTCGCTACCAAGACTACAAAACGCGAGAAGAAGATTGCACCGAGTCTGTTACAGACTACTAAAAGTGCAGATGTCATTCGTAGATGACGCTGCGCCAAGCCTGCTACGGACTACCAAAAGTGCAACTGCCATCCGTAGATGACGATGCGCCGAGCCTGCTACAGGCTACAAAAAACGCAAAAGGAAGATTGCACCGAGTCTGCTACAGACTACAAAAAGTGCAAAAAGAGAACTGTACCGAGTCTGCTACAGACTACTAAAAGTACAGCTGCCATCCGTAGATGACGATGCGCCGAGCCTGCTACAGGCTACAAAAAACGCAAAAGGAAGATTGCACCGAGTCTGCTACAGACTACAAAAAGTGCAAAAAGAGAACTGTACCGAGTCTGCTACAGACTACTAAAAGTACAGCTGCCATCCGTAGATGACGATGCGCCGAGCCTGCTACAGGCTACAAAAAACGCAAAAGGAAGATACTGCACCGAGTCTGCTACAGACTACCAAAAAGCGCAAGAGATGCCCTCTTAAAGGACTGCACCGAGTCTGCTACAGACTACGAAAAATGCAAGAGATGCCCTCTTAGAGGACTGCACCGAGTCTGCTACAGACTACGAAAAATGCAAGAGATGCCCTCTTAGAGTACTGCACCGAGTCTGCTACAGGCTGCTAAAAGTGCAAAGAGATGCCCTCTTAGAGGACTGCACCGAGTCTGTTACAGACTACGAAAAAATGCAAGAGATGCCCTCTTAGAGGACTGCACCGAGTCTGCTACAGACTACCAAAAATGCAAGAGATGCCCTCTTAGAGGACTGCACCGAGTCTGTTACAGACTACGAAAAGCGCAAGAGATGCCCTCTTAGAGGACTGCACCGAGTCTGCTACAGACTACCAAAAATGCAAGAGATGCCCTCTTAGAGGACTGCACCGAGTCTGCTACAGACTATGAAAAGCGCAAGAGATGTCCTCTTAGAGGACTGCACCGAGTCTACTACAGACTACCAAAAATGCAAGAGATGCCCTCTTAGAGGACTGCACCGAGTCTGCTACAGACTACGAAAAGCGCAAGAGATGCCCTCTTAGAGGACTGCACCGAGTCTGCTACAGACTGCTAAAAGTGCAAAGTATAAAGAGATTAGTCTCCTAAGAGACCTCGAAGAATTACCTCTTAAGAAGTCTCAAAGATTTGCCGGCGTAGATTCTATCTTGACCTGATTGCCCAGCAAGGGCAAGTGCTAACGTTGCTGTCCTTGACTAGCTTTATGTGTGTGGTCTTCATTTGGACTTTCCTGCAAAGCTGTGTGCACAGGAATATATACAATAGATTGTGCATGCAAGTGTAAATTACCATATGCAGATGTTTGCTAAAGAATGGTATGAAATGCATGCAAAAATGAATAGACCATGTCCTGAGTGGGTAAGGGTCCGTTGAGGATATGGCTTGGCCGCTCCACCATGCTGAGTGGTTAAAGGTCTGTTGAGGATATGGCTTGGCCGCTCCACCATGCCCCCTGAAGAACTAGAAATGGCATCTCTGCTTAGGGACCCTGACCCGCAAACTCTTCAAAGAGAACCGTCAAGTGTGCATCTTTGCCCCCTGGTCAATGAGCATATGCCCGGGATTCTGACTCATGTCCTGAATTATGTCTTATCTTGCTGAAAGGAAGATCATCCGAAATATGTTGCCTTATTGCTCCAGGCATCGGAAGTCATTATTTTAAAGGTAGTGCGTCCCTTGTGGATTTTCACACTAGCTTTTCTTTATGGGAAATGCGTCCCTTTAGGGATTTTCACATAACCCTATGCCTAATTTTTGCCTGGAATGGACCCAACCCAATCCAGTGGCTTTTATTTATTTATGTTTTTTTATTTATATATATTTTTTTTTGAAGGACAGACTGCCTGTCTCCAGGTTTTCACCCTGCCCTTTGGCCTAACTTTTGCTTAGAGAGCCAGTTACGGTTTTCATCTCTAACGGCCTCTTTTTTTTATTATTTTTTTTTGTCCCAAATTCTTTTAGCTTTTGAATAATGGTCGTATGGATTTTGGCTGACAAATAGCTCGAAACCAATGTCGGGGCAAGTCTGCTGAAGGATCAAGATGAAAATGGCAATGAGGACCACTTATAGTAAATTGCACATATGCGAAAAGAAAACAATGCGCTGCTTTTTATACTGGAACTTAAACCATTTTGAGTATGCAAAATAAAGTGCTTTGCTTCCATTAAAATATTATTGTATATATGCATATGTTCCAGTCTGATTTCATCACACATGATCATCATTTGGCATTAATCTCAAAAATACAAGACCTTATCTAATCTCGAAATGGATCTTGAAATCATCAAACTCCTGTTATCAACCAGCTCTCTCGGATTTTCATGGTCGAAAATTTTCTCTCTGCTCTTAATTTTTTTTTTTTTTTTTTTGCCCGAAAACTCTTTTTCTTTTTAAGTAAATTCTAAATGCAACGTTGGGATGAGACTCAACTCAAATTCATAAATGCATTCGTGGCTCCCCGCTTGAAGCTCAAGAAACACCATATGCCTCTTACTACGTACCAAACCTTATTAAAAGGTCATCTCCGCTAATTGGATAAGATTGAACTAAGAATCAAAAGGTCTTACTTTGGTTGTAACGTTAGGTTTAGGTAAATGGCTATCAAAGGAGGATCAGGTTTCTAAAGAAAAATGGCCGCAACGTTCATTTGGATGATGGAATCATTTTAAAACTAATTTCATGCTGTCCATAAATTCTCGAATTTGGACTCGGTAATACTCTGACTTATCAAACTCAACGTAACAATTAAGCTAAGAAAGATAGCTACTGAACTCATCAAGGGGTATTATCTTGGGCCCTACAATTTTCCTTCTTTTTCCTTCTTTTTTCTTTCTCTTCTTCTTTTTCTTTTTTCTTCTCTTTTTTTTAACAAATTTATGTCTCTAATTACCCAAAAGATTTATTGGTGATTTAAAACCACTTTCCTGAAGTGTAGCCCAAAAATTATTGATGATCGCAAATTCGTTTTCTAAAGGGTAGACCCATCCTTATCAGGGTGATTTTTTTGTAACCCAAAATTATCTATTGTTGAAATTCCCTTCTCCGAATGTAGACCCATTTTCATCTGGGCAAATTTTCTAATGGCCCAAAGGATTGCCAATGGTCAAGCCTCAATGATTAACAATCCCTTTCAGAACTGTAAACCCACTTTCTCTAGGGCAATTTTTGGATAGCTCAAGCGGATATCGTAATGTACATCCATCCTTACTAGAGCGGCCATTCTTCTAAGGGGAAGCCAAAATTATTTTAGGCGAAAGGTAGTTTTAATGCGTGTAACAATAAAATCGGTACGCATTTAGTATACCAAAATAAAGGCTCAACGGGCTAGCAAACGATTTTGAAATGAGGGTAGGAAATGGTCATTTAGAGAGCTATACAAAGAAATAGTGCCTAAATCATTTTCTAGATCCAACCTTATCCAAGAGTCGCTTTGACGGGTAATCAGAAAGGTTCTAGTGCTCTTAGTGAGTTTTCATCCAACTAATTGCATCTAGTTTTTCCTTTCCACAACTTTCTATTTTTATTTTCAGCTCTCAGGATTTTCCTCTCTTCAGGAGTTATATCAGATGCTACAAGATCTCGAGATTACATGAAGGAGTATTCATTAAGTTAATATCAAATGTAAATGACTTGTGATTGTGATCATGCATAATGAAATCATGAGAACATAAACAAAAAGCCATTAATATAATGTAAATAGCACCGCATACATCAAGACTGAAAAAAAAGTTCAAATATGAAAAGCATATCTACTAGAAGGTTTCCTCCCCTATTTCTTGCGGCGCTCTGGATTAGTAATCTGTTTATTATCAATCAGATCTTGAATCTCATGCCTTAGCCTTACACAATTGTCCGTCATATGCCCAGTGTGCTGGTGGAAGGCACAATACTGATCGTCCTTGTGATTGGGTTGTCCTTGGTTTCTGGCAGGCATAGCAGGTAGTGGCTGTAGCTTACCTTCCTTCATCAATCTATTGAGTACCCAAGACAAGGATCTGCCTAAATTAGAGTAGTGCCTCTGACCCGCTTTAATTGCTGATACTTTTCTTGCTCTTTGGGTATCACTGCTACTATCATAGTAACTAACTCCTGGACTTGCGGGGCCAGCAATAGTCTTATTGAGAGGTGCCCGGATAGTTGCAAGCTTGGACTTCACAATCTCTTCTTCAAGATCAGTTAGCTTCCTTTCCGTGTTCGAGGGACTGAGGAGGCCCATTGACTGTAAAGGCTCTAGTCCCTTTGCTCTTCCCAGTAGCTTGATTGGTGAGTCGAATGGGGCCTTGTGCCTAGGCTCGGGAGTGGACGGGAACATTACGGCCATCGTTGCATGAGCCTTCTGAGTCGGGGTCGAGTTAACCTGGCTAATAGAAGTCATCATGAATTGAGCTTGAAGAATAAATGCCATAGCGTCCATCCTCTCCTTAATCACGGCCAACAACTTTTCCTCTAGCTCTTTAAATCTCTCATCTATCTCTTGGGTCATTAGGGCACGAACCTCTTCAATCTGTTGTGATGGATCAGCCATTTCTAATGCCTGTGTATATTCTGATAAAGATATTAGATCGCTGCCAACCAACTTGAACTTTATTTGCCCCTCGAGCAACTCCGGGGACCCCAAAACCTCCCAAGTAAATGGTCTATAGTGGATGAAAAAACCAAGGGGTTAGAATGATGCATGAATGGCATGTAATGTATGATCGTGCTAGTGCAGATGGTCCTCGATGAGTGAAAGATCAATAATTTACAATAATACGATGCGATGCACGGAAAAAATTATGAGGGACAATATGCAGACAAAAGGATATACACACACAAAAATGAAATGCATATTTTTTTATTTTTGTTTTTTTATTAACACATATGAATGACACGCGATACATGAGCATGCTGTGCAGCATCCACAACCACATGCAAACAGATAGATCTCTACAACCTTATCACTCCCGCACACGAGGTCATAGTCTCTTTCCTAGGTGGGATTGGCCCATGGCTCAACAGGGGACCCAATGGACGCGTATGGTGCACGGTGGAAAACCGGCAGCATAACAGCTCTTATCTCATGTACATACATATGGGTGTTTGGCCATTATGTATTTAAACACCTCAATTAAATCAAGATGGGCCCACCGGGGCATGAAAGCCTTTGATGAAAGACCATTTAATTTAACTGATTTTGTTCAATATATGATGGCCCACGTAGCAAGCACGATATTATGGTACATTTCACCTAGTGGAAGTATCTATTGCCAATACATGAGCTTTGGTCAAAAGGTAGTGATACTTTAGGTCTACCCAAGCATGGTCCCTGCCAACGGGTCTAACTCATCATGAGCATAACGACCGATTGGGTCACCATTTGATATACCATAAGGTACGAGGCTTGGGCTGGTGATTATCCTTAACACTTCCCTAAATTGAGTGAAAATAGGGTCGCGCTTAGGGAACGCGCCGGGGTTAAAATAGGGACAAAACTAGCATAGTTCTAAGGCTCTAGCATGGATGCAATGCAATTTTGAAAAGGGATAAAATTTTTAAATTAAATTTTAACTAAGGTACTTTCGAAGGAAAGTCTCAATTTCCCCAGCGGAGTCGCCACTGTGACGCGCGCCGGATGTCCACTCGGCCGCCCCTAAGACCGCCCGCTTGAGGGCGATCGGGGTACTTGAGGGTCCGTTAACAGCTCGCAATAAATCGCAAGTGCGTTTATGTTGGGCAACAAGGAGGTTTCATGGAGTCGCCACCCAATAGAACATTGGGAAAGTTTCTCTCGCCTCGGAGAGCCTAAGACTGCGCTTTTTATCCATTTTGGGCCAGCCAAAGGGGTCTTGGAAGGTAAACCTCTCGCCCTAAGGAGCCTACGACTAACGCTAAGTTTCGTAACATAAGAGGTGTCTTGGAGGGTAAACCTCTCGCCTCTTTAAGCCCAAAGACCAGAGAAAGTTCGGGACTCCCCATTTATTCATACCTTGGTTAAGTTTATAATCGAGTTTTGAATTTAGTATTTCATGCCTTTTCTCATTCAATTTTAATGCAATTTAATTAAATGCATATCAATCATATAATAAAAGCGATAAATAAAGTAAAATAAATTACAATAAAACTAGAGGCAGAATACAACCCCCATTTGTAAATAAAATGCAAATCATACATAAATCGGGCTATTTATTAAAAATGAGAACGTTGGTCTTCTCATGCATAATTTAAGAAAACAATTTTAAAGTGATAATTTACTTTAGATGAAAAATATAGGACATTGGTCCCATTTTTATTAAATAAAATCCAATTTAGTTTAATAGAAATATTTTTGTGATTTTCTTAATTAACGTGCATGAAAATAAACTTATTATTACAAATTACATAATAATCAATTAAACCAAAATAATAAAAAGCAACAAAAATAATAAACAACTCCCAAGTGGATCTTCAAATCTCCATGGGCTCCCACTTGACAAAAACTCACATATGAAAAATAAGTATTGAAAAATGAAAATAAAATAAAAAAAACAAATAAAAATGAAGTTAGTATAAAAATAATTAAACATATGACTTGAAAATAATTAAATTAAGGCAAGCAAAATTGCATCATATATGATAAGCCAATTAAAATGACATAATAAATATGCAATATAACAAATTAACAAAATCAACATGCATAAAAAACATAACATGATAATAATAAAATTCAACATGCAAAAACAAGCATAAAATAATGATGATAGAATTTAACATGCATAAAAACACATAAAATAATAATTATGATATCCAATCATGCATAAAAAGTATAATACATATAAAATTCAGCATGCATAAAACATATTAATAATAGCAACATGTATAAAAGCAAAAGTAATAATAAAATCAACATGCATAAGAAATAAATAATAATAGTAATAATAAAATAAACAAGAATAAGGATAATAATAACAATACTAATGATGATAATAACTACAATAATAATAACACAATAAATAACAAGGAATATGAACAATCAAACATAATAATAATAATAATAATAATAATAATAATAATAATAATAATAATAATAAAAGAAGATGAACAATATGAACAACATGAACAATATGAACAATTAAATAAAAATAATATGACGAAAAGTAATAGCATGAACAATTAAAGAAGAAATAAGAACAAAAAAAATAATAGTATGAACAATTAAATAAAAAAATAAGAAATATGAACAATTAAATAATAGATCTAAAAGAATTTACATGATAATTAATTAAATAAAAAACAAAAGAATAAGAAAATAAGAAGAAAATGATAGAACTAAAAGAATTTACATATTAACTAATTAAACAAAAAACAAAAGAATGAAATTAAAATTAATTTAAGAAATTGAGCCAAGAATAATTACCCTCAAATTTATCTTGAAGAGATGAAGGTAGATGATCCAATTCCTTGTCTTGATTTGATGAATATGATTAGAAAAATAAAATATTGAAAGATGAATTTTACTCAAGAACAAACAATTAATTTGTTTGTCTCAAAGTAGAAAATTATTTGATTGAAAGTAAGAAAATTCTCAAAAACAAAAATAGTTATTTTTTGCCTTAAGAATTGCTGGAAATTTCTTTAGAAATTCAGAAAATTTGTTCTTGAAAGAAGAAAGAAGAAGAAAAATATTTCCTAAAGAAAATCCTCTCTAATTCCACCTAAAAACTCTTTTTATTCCCCCTTAAAATTCAGATTTTTTAATTAAGAAATTAAATTAATTTAATTCTCATAATTACAAAAAAATCACTGAATTTATTGGGTTGGAAGATAGAAGTCTTTTCGAATTAAATTTTGCAAAAAAAATGAGTTAAAAAGCATTAAAAATGAAGAAGTTATGGCCAAAATGGCCAAAATAGGCAAAACGGACGAACAGGGGTGCGGAGGGGCCGACCGACGGCCTGCCCACCTGAAGGCGTTACCGACGGCCTGCCCGTCTGAAGGTGTGACCAACGGGCTGCCCGTCCCTCACTCAGAATTTTTTTTATTTTTTATTTTTTTTTTTAATTTAAAAACTCACTTTTTTTTCATCACAAAATAAATTTTAAAAATATTTTTGAAATACATTTTTATTTAATTTTAAAACAACAAATCGACAAGAAAATCGTCATTTCCAACTTCATTATTTTTGCCTATAGATCGGCACACTTAATTTCATCATTGGGTAATCCTGATCTTGGCTACTCGGGACCCGATGTCTACACCTTTCCTCAGCAAAACACTAGAAAATAGAGCTTGAAAACAAAAACCCAATCTTTATCCAGAACCAAATATCATGCAAAATCATGTAAAATCTTACCTCTAGTGCCTTCAAAACATACTTATAACCGTAACAACTCAAATTACACAATATTAACACACATCTAAACAACATATATAGAGGTTTCAAAACCCAGAAATCCATTTCATGTTCATGTACATACACTTCAAGGTTAACATGCAAAGCATCATAACTCTTATATCTCAATTCATATTCACAAATCTATTAACCTAAGCATTTACATGTATCAAAACACACTAATAACAGCACAATCAAACTCAAATACATGATCTGAACGGAAAAGGGCAAAAACACTCTCAAACCAAACACAAACTTCCAAACCTGGAATTAGAGCTCAACAAATCCATTATCTTCAAGATCTAATCTTTTCCTTTCCTTTACTCTTTCTCTTCTCTTCGGATTCTTGCACAATCCAACCAAAACAAAACCCATTTAACCCATGCAATCAAAACCATATAACCATAATTAACCCAAAGGAAGAAGAGGAAGAAGAAGATGAAGCAACGTCATATAAGTTCTAGCTACTTACCTCTTGGAACAAGTCTTGATCACAAAACCCTAGCTCAAACTTGAAGAACAATGTAGGAAAGAGTAGGGAGTAGAAAAATGAGAGAGATGAGGGAGTGACAGAATGGGAAAAGTAAGAAAGAGGAGCAGCTGGTGGCTTCCATGGGAAGCAACTCTTTTCTGCTCTCCCTCTCTCTTCACTCTTTCAAATCTCCATTAATGCACTCACCTACTAAGCCACATGTCCCTCTCTCATTGGATCCCTTAGTTAGTTTCCTTTACTTTACCTTTTTGTCCTTGGTTTTTCCCCTTATAAATCCTTAGCAAAATACATATCACTCACTAACAACAATTCTTTTATTAAATACTTCAAATCCCATTCAATTTAGTCCTTAATTCATATCAAATACTACTTATAAAATACCAAAGTACCTGTGACGCGCGCCGGATCCCGATGCGCCGCCCGTTCGACCGCCCGCAAATGGGCGATCGGGGCATTTGCGGGTCCGTTGGCAGCTTGCGATGAATCGCAAGTGCATCTATGTTGGGCAACAAGGAGGTATCATGGAGTCGCCACCCAATAGAACATTGGGAAAGTTACTCTCGCCTCGGAGAGCCTAAGACTGCGCTTGGTATCCATTTTGGGCCAGCTAGAGGGGTCATGGAAGGTGAACTTCTCACCCTAAAGAGCCTAGGATTAGCGCTAAAGCCTCGTGACCCAAGAAGTATTTTGAAGGATAACCTCTAACCTCTCGAGCCCAAAGACCAGAGCTGGGTCCGGGATTTCTCATCTATTTCTACCTCAATTATTTTATGATCAAATTTTAATATCACTAATTCGCTCTCTCTCCACACTATGCAGTTGATTAAAAGGCGCATTTATTCACATTTTGAAAGCAATAAATGATCAGATAAATAATGAAAGCGATAAATTACAATAAATACAAGGAGCGGAATACAACTCCCTTTTATAAATGTGCGAAGCATGCATAAATCGGGATATTGCTTATTTTGAGGACTTTGGTCCTCACATGCGTCATTGTTTAAAATTGGGGGTTTTTCATTTGTGATGATCTTTATTTTTGATGGAAATAGGGCATTGGACCCTAATTTTGTATAAACCTCATTTTATTAAATATAAAACCATTGAGTCATTGTCATACATCAACGGGATATGAAAGGAGTACACCCATATACATAAGATAATCAAATAAAAGAAATAAAACAAGAGGGTTAGGAAACTAAACCGGACGAGATCCTCCAAACATGGTAGATAGTCGCTCAAGCTCGGGATAATCCAGGAGGACCGAAATACACTCATAGAAAATTAAGAGAGGTTAATATACATAAAATTAACATATAAGAAGTCAAGGAGATTCGGAAGAGAAAAAAAAAGGTTTAAAAGGAGGGAGACAGAACCCACCGACGGTCTTCCTTGTTTTACCGACGGGCGTCGGTTCGAGTATCCGACATGCCCGTTTGTAACTCAAGGAGGGGCGTCTGTAGGTGGGTGACCGATGGGCGTCGGTGAGAAAGATGACCTGTCGGTCACCTCTGTCTCCGAAAAAATAGAATGGAGAGGGAGATAAAAAAAACCTTTTCAAAATCAAAAAAAAGAATTTTATCCCAAAAAGAGACAAGGGAATCAAGATAAAAGAAAATAATAATAGATATTCAAAAATTCCACAGAATGAGAAATAAATATGGAGGTAAAGTGGAGAAATAGTCCGGAATATTTACCCTCAGATAATCGCTTCAGGTGAGATTCTTGTGTCGGTTAGAGCCCCGCGCGTTCCACGAGAAGCAAAGATGATAGATTAAAGAGAGAAAATGAGATATTTCACCTTCAATCCCTCAGAAAATCGATTTTGGAGTCAAAATCTAAAGAAAACTAATTAGCTCTTAGTTCCCTTTGATTGATTTGATCCTTGATTCAATAGATTTTTTTTAGAAAAAGTATTTTTGGAAGAGAGAGAAAATGTGCTTGAAATTGGGCAGAGTTTCCTCTTATGAAAATTTTTCCAACCCTTTTCAAATGAAAATCCGGAGCTTTTATAGCCAGAGACGACCGACGGGCGTCGGTGTATGGGGGCGGGCGTCGGAAGAATCCTTCTGACACAAGGATTCGTCCGACGGCCTTGCCACATCCACCGACGGGCGTCGAAAGGGTTGCGTGCTCCGGGAAACCAGGCGGCATTCTGACAGGGGCGGTGATTTTCCGACGGGCGTCGGAAAATACCATAAGCCGTCGGTGACTCGGAGTGACGGGCTGACTCGACAGACGGGCTGGCCGTCTGTGGAGGACAAAAAACCCTTTGACTCGAAAAAAACCTCTGTTTTTCTCTCCTTCGGCCCAGGAATGATAAAAACCTCACTTCTCATGGAACGCGGGGCTAAAACCTCTAAATCCAACCTCCCATACAGGCTTGGACACTGATTTCATCATAGGGTAACCTCTGACCCGGACCGCTACGGGACACAGTGCTTACAGTTGCCCCCAGTTTTGGGGAAACTAGTGCACAAGCGCCTAGATAAGCCAAAACTCAGAGAAAGGTCGGAAAGGAAGCGTACCTGTGACGGCTTTTAACCCTCCGTGCCTTTTGCCGGGTGGACCTTATCTCGATCCGCTTGGCTATGCAAAGATATTTCCCTCGGCATTATCTTGACCGGCAGGTACTTGGTGGGATGCGGCATGCTTTGGCTACAATCTCGATTTGGTGAAGGGCAGTGTGCTTTGACCACGGCTTCGATCTGGTGAAGAGCAGTGTTTCTTCAACTGCAGCTTCGATCTGTGAGATGCAGCATGCTTTGGCTACAACCTCGATTTGGTGAAGGGCAGTGTTTCTTCAACTGCAGCTTCGATCTGTGAGATGCAGCATGCTTTGGCTACAATCTCGATTTGGTGAAGGGCAGTGTGCTTTGACCACGGCTTCGATCTGTGAGAAGCAGCATGCTTTGGCTACAATCTCGATTTGGTGAAGGGCAGTGTGCTTTGACCACGCTTCGATCTGGTGAAGAGCAGTGTTTCTTCAACTGCAGCTTCGATCTGTGAGATGCAGCATGCTTTGGCTACAACCTCGATTTGGTGAAGGGCAGTGTTTCTTCAACTGCAGCTTTGATCTGTGAGATGCAGCATGCTTTGGCTACAACCTCGGTCTGGAGTGTGGAAACTCCGCTGGGTTCCTTGTTTCAAAGGAAATCTTTTAATCGATGTCTGTGCTCAGATCGATATTTCTCTGTACCTGTGTGATGAAAGATTTTATTAGCCCGTGCTTGAGTGGTCATCTTTTATCCTGTCTATTGATAGCATGATTTTGCTTTATTTGCTATGCCATGTTTCACCTTTTATTCATTTTTTCCTTATTGAGATGTTATTGATTATCACTTTTTTGTTGTTTTGTTATATTGTCATTTTTATCGACACATAAGTAAATATGAGAACATACACTTTCTGTGATGTGATTAAGCAATTAATAATCGAATAATCATGCAATAATGAAGCAAAAGTTTCACTAGAAATGTCATTTTTGTACAGTGTCTATACAAAATATAAATATACAAAAGATACAAAAATAACTCCCTGAAGCTCAGAGAGGTGTGTAGTCTGAGGGCTCATCGGGATCCTCGTCGTCCGATATATGCACGGTCCCTGGCGGAGGTGGACGGGCAGGAGGTGGTGGTGGAGCCGTGGAGGGTCCTGCCTCATGATCATGGGCCTGCCTGAACCGGATCTGAGCGTAACTGTCCAAGAAGGGCTGGGTGCAGGTGCTCATAAACCCTAAGGTCTCAGAAACCTTCTCTCCCAACTTCTTGAAGGCTTGGCTCAACTGAATGGTCTGCTCGCTGGCGGCCTTTCTCCTCTGCTCCAGGCTCTGCTCCGTCTGCTCCCTAAACTCCCTCATGGTCTGAGAAAGAGGGGGGAGAATCCCCTCCATCGCCTAGATGCGGGATCTCAGAGAGCCAAGTGACTCATCAATCATCTGTAGGGTCATATCAACCCTCTGAGACGCCTGGTCCTGTGACGTCCCCAAATCATGAGTGAGCTGCTGCCTCAACTCCCTCTGCCCCTGAGCAATCTGCTCAATCATCCTCATCTGCTCCCCTCTAAAAGCCTCCAGGATCCGAGCTTGCTCATCCCTAAAGGCATCCATGGCCCGAGTCTGCTCCCGTGTCGTATGCTCAATGTAGCCCGCCTGCTCCCGAGCTAAACGCTCCACTGACTGGGACTGCTCCTGAATGGCAGCCTGCTGGCGATCCAACCTCTCGTGGATAGCTCTGTCCCTCTCATCCTATCGCCGCTCTAAGGCTGTAAACATGGAGGTGAGGAGCTGGGAGAAGTCTGGCTGCACAGGATGCTGCGGTGCTGGCTCTGGTGGCGGTGCCGAAGAGGTGGATGCCCCTGGGTCGCCTCGGGAGTACGAATGGTATCTCTCGGAGGGCCCGTGGATAGACCTCTGTACCCTGGCGCTCGGTGATGGGACTGGAGTCGGCGCTCTGGATGCCGGTGAAGCAGCAAAGAGGTCGTCCATCGTGATCTCAAAGTCAAAGTCCGAGGGGGTCCTAGGTGGCTCCTGCTGCTGTGGCGGAGGCACCGTCTGCGGCTGAGGAGGCTGATGCTCCGGCTGAGGCTGGGGCTGTGGCTGAGGCTCGGGCTGAGGCTCTGGCTGTGGAGGCTGCTCCTCCTGGTGCTCCGGGTGATCAGGATCTGCCCCCAAGGGTGGAAGGTTGAACATCTGCCGGGTCTCATGGATGGTCAATACCTTGTAGGCCTCTGCCTGGCCAGATATCGGGGAGATCATCCCCATCTGAACTGCCGCCGCGGCATCTACATGGATCCCCTCCGGCAAGGGTCCTCTAAACCTCTCGGGGTTAACCCCCAATCTCAAAAGTAACCGGGTGATGACTCCTCCTACCATCACCACTGGCATCATCCCTCTGCTGACTCTGGTCAAGTTGGCCAAGATCTCGTGGCTAATGTTGAGACGCTGGCCTGCCACCATAGCCTAGAGGCTCCAGATCTCGGCCTCGTTAAGCGACCCTGGATTACTAGCTCGACCGAGGTACGAGCTGGAAAGCACTCTGTGTAAATACCGGAGTGCCTGAGACACCAGTACGGTGCTCTTCGCTGTATCGTGATCGTACAGCACTCCTGGTATGGCAATGGCCGCCCAATGGGCGCGTCTCACCGCTCGCCGCGGGATCTCGACCCCCTCCTCTCTAGGGAGCCCCATGGCCTGAGCAAACCTCTGCCTAGTGATGCTGAAATGGTCGCCGTCGAACCAAAACTGAATCACCCCTGGGTCGGTATCTGCACTCTGAAAGCCAGTGTAGCGGAGAGTGGCCAGGACCTGGCGGGTAGCCTCTGGAAAAGTCTGGAAGGCGGGCTCAAGGAACTCCATCCAACCAGCACCCTCGGCAAGTAGATAAAACTCTGGGGCCAACCCAAGGGCTTCTAGAAATGGGCGGATACAAAACGGCTGGCTCGAAACTCTACCTGAGCCAACGCTCTGTACCTCTGAGCGGACTCATCATCCATCCAATCCGGAGCTACAAGCTCGGGCTGGGCCTGTAACACCCCAACCCATACATAGGCGAACCCATCCGCAAGGGAGTAGGAAGCCGTACGAGTAGGTGTGTTACCGGACTGAAGCGAGACAAAGCATACTAAAATACGGAAGAATTTAAAACTTGAGGAGTAGATTTGGACATGCATATTTCGCAAATGCGCATACACTAATCAAAAGCATACAGTTGTGAAAACTTACAAGCATACAATAGAAGTTATTCTCCAAACATCACTATACAAATATTTACATGGCCCAGAATATTATATAATTATCTTTACATATTATTACATATACATATTCATCAGAATTACAAAATCCAGGCTACAGAAATTCAACAAAATACATCACTTCTAACTCCTATGTGGCCGACTCTGCAGATGCGCGACTCGAACAGAATCAAACCTGCCACCTGCACGGGAAAAAGAACCCGTGCTAAGCGATAACGCTTAGTGGGGAAAACAAACATAATAATATGGACGGCCATTCACAATGGTCGTCAAGGCAAAAATACATTCAAATGGCAATTGCGGATATTCAAAACATATGTCTAAACAGATTTGCATAATAAAGGCATTCATTCGGAAACTCACACATATAATCATATACATATATCAGGAATGGGTCAAAACAGTCATAACCCAAAACACGACACCAGTGTTATCATGCTGAGCCACATACCCAAGAAAACATCCAAAACACCACACTTCTGCTGCACACTCTAATACATAGCATATCAAAACCATGCAGAAAGTACAATTACATCTTATATACTTACCCTCACAACCGATCTGATTCACATGCTTGTACACAATAAAACCATGCTTAACCCATATACATAAATACATTGATCGAATCATTTCAAAGCATTCAGAAACTAATAACAAATCACATGCCAAGTTCGGATAATCATGTTAACTGAAAAGTCATGTTTACCAAATACATATTTACTTTCTGAAGCCCGTAGTTATATTCATATACATATAAACTGATTCTGGCTCATTCAGATATCACATTCTGACGACTATTTCAAAACAGAATAAAACAAACCATCAAAATACCTGCTGACTCATAATAGTGGATAACGAGTGAACTAATTAGTACCTTACGGGTACAAGTCGGCCAGAGAGTACCTTACGGGTACTAATCGAAAATCATTTTATTTTGTCACAAAAGCATTTTACTGATGAGGGATCTTAACCCGATCCAAACACATTAAAAAGGATCGCGAGGATCCGCACTGATAGGGGTTCGCGAGGAACCAGTCTTGGGACCTGATCAGGGTCCAAATCGTTCAAAGGGCGCTGCAGCTACAAAGACTCTATTAGGCATGCCTAACTATCCACTAGACTGACTCTCGTAGGTCAAACATAATACAAATCATATTTCAAATCACATACTTTATATCATGGTACATAATCAGCAATAGTTGAGACATATGAATAAGTTCATAAAGTCAAACATGTATCATACAATTTACACTTTGAACATAACATGATAATCTTAGAAAAGATCATAAGTATAAATATACATAATACATTCAATTATATTAACATACTTCATAAAGTAGTCAAAGAATAAACCTACAGGCATCACGAGTTCGGAATTCAAACATTGGGATCACCAAAGAAAACTCATTTAACACAACACATCTGTCGCGCTCGCGATGCCTGTCGCGCTCGCGACAGAGACCATAGTCTCTTCGCTGTGCACGCGCGACGGACTTCGTGATCGCGGGAAGGAGAGAAGGGCCCGGCTCTGTCACGCTCGCGATGTTGTCGCGATCGCGACAGAGGATAAGCATTTCAATCGCGGGGTCGCGACAAGTCGCGTGCTCGCGATAGCACAGGCCAACAATGTGCTCTGTCGCGATCGCGACGGTTGTCGCGCTCGCGACAGAGAGCAGACAAGCTATTGCTATCGCGGGGTCGCGACTGCGTCGCATGCTCGCGATGGCACAGCATCAGAATCACCGGTCTCTGTCGCGCTCGCGACAATGGCGCGATCGCGACAGAGTCATGATTTCGAAAATCTGCAGAATTTTGCAAGATCTTTCCTTCCTCAAACTCACCCACAAACACACGAAACACATCCAAAGGTTTCTTACCTCATCTCTAGCCAGTCACACATTATTGACAACATAATCCAACATTCGTATCAAGTATTTCAATAAAACACGCCATTAACAATATCCATATACACAATCTATAATAACCACGTTATTCGTCAATCATCTCAATCGCACCCACATTAAACGCATTCATTCATATGATACATCATGCTAAGGTTACTCATGAGACCATCACATACTAGCACTCATTCATAAACAATCCTTCATAGGATTATATCTATGATTAATTACTAGTTAAATCACCAATCGTAAATGTACTCCTAAGTTTTCCCAACGATAATTACTTATATAGCCAATTAATTACCCTAAACATGCGTAATAACTGATGGGAAAGATACGGGATTGATCCGGGTCAATCCTAGACTAAAAAATATAGAAGAAAAGACTCAAAACATACTTTTCTGTCGCGAGGTCGCGACCCTTGTCGCGCTCGCGACAGAGGCTCGCTTCAGCTCCCCTAACATACTGCTTTCTACCACCAGTTCGTATCATATAAACCGACCTCTAAACCTCATTTTTAGGAAAGGTTGTCTTCTTAACAAATGTGCTTCTACGTCTTTGCTTTCAAATGAAACAATTTTCACATCAATTGGATGTCTACAACTCCAGATATGGACTCCACAACCCATACTGGTCAAACAACCCGACACAACAGGGACACTACATTTGTAATCAATTTTTCGATGTCTTAGAGCGAGAATTTGTCCAAGGCTATTTCTGAGACATTTAAAGTAATGGCATTCATGGTTCTAATGGTTCAAGAATCGAATGATTTGGAGTTCTATAACTTCCAAAACAGTGTAATAACCGAAGAAAGGTCCAGTGTATTCTAATCCAGTTTTTCACCCAAAAACCTATTCACATGCAACAATGAGTCATTTGAGCCAACACTCACTACCATCATCACAAATCATCACAATATACTCAAGAAGCTTGTATCATACATGAATATACCAAAAATTCTTATACAGATAGAAGAAAGTTTCCCAAACCTGGATTTGCGATTCAAAACCTCAATCTTCAAGAACCCACTCAATCAAGCTTTAGCTCCTCTTCAAATCATCCAAAACTCGCACAACCAAACCCAATAATCACTAAACCAAAACTCTAACTTACTCAAATCGAAAGCAAATTAGAAGAAAAGGAAGTTCAAAGCACAATAACCAAAACCTAACCACTTACCTCTTCAATCTTGCTCCCAAACTCTTCCAAAATAGATCCAATTCACACCCAACCAAGAGAAAGAACTCAAGAAACGGGAAAGGGAAAAGAAAAGAAAGAGAACGGGAAGGAGAGGAGGCCAAACGTGATTCTGCCCCTTTCCATTCTTCTTTTCCTATTTCTCTTTCTCATTTAATGCACACACCAACCATACCACTTGTCACCATCCTAAAGGTCCACTTGTCATAATCCTATTAAATCCAAGATACATCTTTGACTAATTCCAACCTTGGCACCATACTCACTCCACATACAAACATTTCTTGAATAAAAATCTTCAAGGTACCATACTTGAGTCACACCAAATCATTTCCTAAACCCCACTTATACCCTACTTCCATACACAACAAGCACACCATAATATTTCCTTCACTTAACTTATTTAATTAATTTCTTTGCAAATAAATCCTTATTATCCATATTATTCATGTACAAATTACCGAATTACCCTCACTCATTCCGATCGAGCAAGCATATTCCGACTAGGCCCAGTTCGGGGTGTGACAAATCTTCCCTCCTAAAAGAATTTCGTCCTCGAAATTCACATACACCGGAAGAAACTCCAAAACTACACTTCAACTCACCTTCAGACTCATACATTGCATTATAAAACTATTCACTTACTTACACTTATTACTATTGCGGTGCTCTTAATCACCTCCTACTCAATTTACACCAAACGTAGAATACTTTCTTATATTCGCATCAAACACATTTATCGGAACAATCATTACTTAAATGCCCGACTGAAATCAAAACCCGAACACTTTACACATAAACCAACTAACTTCGCCAATTGATACATAAATCCTTCGCTACTTAAAAGATGTCCATCATACTTACGTTTCCCTTTACCATTAACACTCCTATCAAACTTTAAAATCCTTTTTACGGCCCCAAAATACTCTTTCTGTTCAATCTTTAATCAAACACAAAACACTTTCCTAAATGATTGCTGAGCGCGTCATTTTTTTACCCTTAATCTTAATATCAAATAGTACATATATACCCTGTCAGCTTTCTCTCAATCAAAACATACATGCATATGCTTATCATGTATTGTCAAAGGGATGATGATGATGTAATGAAATTGAGATGATTCATGTATGCAGAGTGATGCAATTGATGCTATAATGATGCATTTTGTCCCATCCCCATGATTCAATATGCTTTCATTTAAACACTTTTCTAGAGATAGCTGACAGGCATATAGAGTACTACCAAAACCTTATAAGATCCAAATACTCATCCACTTACTCGATACCTTTCTTTACTGAGGTACACTCTGAACAAAACCTTAAGAAATCCTAGGAGCAGTCAGTCTATCCAGAATTCGAATCAATCCTTGCACTAATATTCTATTATTAGAAGCAGGACCGGAATTCTAACCAAAAGGTGCACAGAAACGAAACACTTGGATCAGTACTAACTGGGTTCACACCTTCTGTCGTCTCATTCACCTTCTCATTCGGGTCAGGCTCCATCTTACATAACACACACAGGACAAGACGCATCTGCATTAGGCCACGACACAAAACTGACTCTCAAACAAAGACTCGACACATAACAAGTAACATACAAAGACCCAATACCCAAACAAATAAGGCAACCAGAATCTTATGCTCTGATACCACTAAATGTAACACCCCAACCCATACATAGGCGAACCCATCCGCAAGGGAGTAGGAAGCCGTACGAGTAGGTGTGTTACCGGACTGAAGCGAGACAAAGCATACTAAAATACGGAAGAATTTAAAACTTGAGGAGTAGATTTGGACATGCATATTTCGCAAATGCGCATACACTAATCAAAAGCATACAGTTGTGAAAACTTACAAGCATACAATAGAAGTTATTCTCCAAACATCACTATACAAATATTTACATGGCCCAGAATATTATATAATTATCTTTACATATTATTACATATACATATTCATCAGAATTACAAAATCCAGGCTACAGAAATTCAACAAAATACATCACTTCTAACTCCTATGTGGCCGACTCTGCAGATGCGCGACTCGAACAGAAGCAAACCTGCCACCTGCACGGGAAAAAGAACCCGTGCTAAGCGATAACGCTTAGTGGGGAAAACAAACATAATAATATGGACGGCCATTCACAATGGTCGTCAAGGCAAAAATACATTCAAATGGCAATTGCGGATATTCAAAACATATGTCTAAACAGATTTGCATAATAAAGGCATTCATTCGAAAACTCACACATATAATCATATACATATATCAGGAATGGGTCAAAACAGTCATAACCCAAAACACGACACCAGTGTTATCATGCTGAGCCACATACCCAAGAAAACATCCAAAACACCACACTTCTGCTGCACAATCTAATACATAGCATATCAAAACCATGCAGAAAGTACAATTACATCTTATATACTTACCCTCACAACCGATCTGATTCACATGCTTGTACACAATAAAACCATGCTTAACCCATATACATAAATACATTGATCGAATCATTTCAAAGCATTCAGAAACTAATAACAAATCACATGCCAAGTTCGGATAATCATGTTAACTGAAAAGTCATGTTTACCAAATACATATTTACTTTCTGAAGCCCGTAGTTTTATTCATATACATATAAACTGATTCTGGCTCATTCAGATATCACATTCTGACGACTATTTCAAAACAGAATAAAACAAACCATCAAAATACCTGCTGACTCATAATAGTGGATAACGAGTGAACTAATTAGTACCTTACGGGTACAAGTCGGCCAGAGAGTACATTACGGGTACTAATCGAAAATCATTTTATTTTGTCACAAAAGCATTTTACTGATGAGGGATCTTAACCCGATCCAAACACATTAAAAAGGATCGCGAGGATCCGCACTGATAGGGGTTCGCGAGGAACCAGTCGTGGGACCTGATCAGGGTCCAAATCGTTCAAAGGGCGCTGCAGCTACAAAGACTCTATTAGGCATGCCTAACTATCCACTAGACTGACTCTCGCAGGTCATGCATAATACAAATCATATTTCAAATCACATACTTTATATCATGGTACATAATCAGCAATAGTTGAGACATATGAATAAGTTCATAAAGTCAAACATGTATCATACAATTTACACTTTGAACATAACATGATAATCTTAGAAAAGATCATAAGTATAAATATACATAATACATTCAATTATATTAACATACTTCATAAAGTAGTCAAAGAATAAACCTAAAGGCATCACGAGTTCAGAATTCAAACATTGGGATCACCAAAGAAAACTCATTTAACACAACACATCTGTCGCGCTCGCGATGCCTGTCGCGCTCGCGACAGAGACCATAGTCTCTTCGCTGTGCACGCGCGACGGACTTCGCGATCGCGGGAAGGAGAGAAGGGCCCGGCTCTGTCGCGCTCGCGATGTTGTCGCGATCGCGACAGAGGATAAGCATTGCAATCGCGGGGTCGCGACAAGTCGCGTGCTCGCGATAGCACAGGCCAACAATGTGCTCTGTCGCGATCGCGACGGTTGTCGCGCTCGCGACAGAGAGCAGACAAGCTATTGCTATCGCGGGGTCGCGACTGCGTCGTGTGCTCGCGATGGCACAGTATCAGAATCACCGGTCTCTGTCGCGCTCGCGACAATGGCGCGATCGCGACAGAGTCATGATTTCGAAAATCTGCAGAATTTTGCAAGATCTTTCCTTCCTCAAACTCACCCACAAACACACGAAACACATCCAAAGGTTTCTTACCTCATCTCTAGCCAGTCACACATTATTGACAACATAATCCAACATTCGTATCAAGTATTTCAATAAAACACGCCATTAACAATATCCATATACACAATCTATAATAACCACGTTATTCGTCAATCATCTCAATCGCACCCACATTAAACGCATTCATTCATATGATACATCATGCTAAGGTTACTCATGAGACCATCACATACTAGCACTCATTCATAAACAATCCTTCATAGGATTATATTTATGATTAATTACTAGTTAAATCACCAATCGTAAATGTACTCCTAAGTTTTCCCAACGATAATTACTTATATAGCCAATTAATTACCCTAAACATGCATAATAACTGATGGGAAAGATACAGGATTGATCCGGGTCAATCCTAGACTAAAAAATATAGAAGAAAAGACTCAAAACATACTTTTCTGTCGCGAGGTCGCGACCCTTGTCGCGCTCGCGACAGAGGCTCGCTTCAGCTCCCCTAACATACTGCTTTCTACCACCAGTTCGTATCATATAAACCGACCTCTAAACCTCATTTTTAGGAAAAGTGGTCTTCTTAACAAATGTTTTCCTACGTCTTAGCTTTCAAATGAATCAATTTTCACATCAATTGGATGTCTACAACTCCAGATATGGACTCCACAACCCATACTGGTCAAACAACCCGACACAACAGGGACACTACATTTGTAATCAAGTTTTCGATGTCTTAGAGCGAGAATTTGTCCAAGGCTATTTCTGAGACATTTAAAGTAATGGCATTCATGGTTCTAATGGTTCAAGAATCGAATGATTTGGAGTTCTATAACTTCCGGAAAAGTGTAATAACCGAAGAAAGGTCCAGTGTATTCTAATCCAGTTTTTCACCCAAAAACCTATTCACATGCAACAATGAGTCATTTGAGCCAACACTCACTACCATCATCACAAATCATCACAATATACTCAAGAAGCTTGTATCATACATGAATATACCAAAAATTCTTATACAGATAGAAGAAAGTTTCACAAACCTGGATTTGCGATTCAAAACCTCAATCTTCAAGAACCCACTCAATCAAGCTTTTGCTCCTCTTCAAATCATCCAAAACTCGCACAACCAAACCCAATAATCACTAAACCAAAACTCTAACTTACTCAAATCGAAAGCAAATTAGAAGAAAAGGAAGTTCAAAGCACAATAACCAAAACCTAACCACTTACCTCTTCAATCTTGCTCCCAAACTCTTCCAAAATAGATCCAATTCACACCCAACCAAGAGAAAGAACTCAAGAAACGGGAAAGGGAAAAGAAAAGAAAGAGAACGGGAAGGAGAGGAGGCCAAACGTGATTCTGCCCCTTTCCATTCTTCTTTTCCTATTTCTCTTTCTCATTTAATGCACACACCAACCATACCACTTATCACCATCCTAAAGGTCCACTTGTCATAATCCTATTAAATCCAAGATACATCTTTGACTAATTCCAACCTTGGCACCATACTCACTCCACATACAAACATTTCTTGAATAAAAATCTTCAAGGTACCATACTTGAGTCACACCAAATCATTTCCTAAACCCCACTTATACCCTACTTCCATACACAACAAGCACACCATAATATTTCCTTCACTTAACTTATTTAATTAATTTCTTTGCAAATAAATCCTTATTATCCATATTATTCATGTACAAATTACCGAATTACCCTCACTCATTCCGATCGAGCAAGCATATTCCGACTAGGCCCAGTTCGGGGTGTGACATGGCCTGCGGTGCTCTACGTCTAGGAGGCATCCTGCAAAAGGAATAGGTTAAATATCGGATATCGGAAATCGTAAAACAAATATTCTTAAATCTATTTTTCAAGGTGAAGGCCGATTTAGGCCTCACCGGGGCAACGGCGACCCAAAAATAAGATAGAAAAAAGATAATAAATTTAAAGGGCAAAGGTTGCCCACATGCTTTGCACGTATCAAGGCAAAAACAATATGCAATTAGCATACGAATAATTTGAAACGAGTAAAGGAAATGGGCCTTCCAGGTCCCGAGGCATGCATTATACAAGAAAAAAAATATTCCATTCTAGAATAAATAATAAAAATTTGGGCAGCACCCCGGCAGGGATAGGCCCAACCTCCTGCACCAAATGATAAAAACATAGGCCTCAGGCCTCAACAATAGTGTACACATGTAGATGGGACGCACCCCGGCAAGAGTGTGCCCCCAACAATACAAAATAATGGCCTCAGGCCGCAAAAGCAAAACATGCACAGAATGGTGCGCTAAAAAGGATGCAATTCTAAAGCACCGAGATTATGGAAAAATTATGGAAAAATTCTACTTCTATGTGATCATGCAAAAAGTTCGGATTTAATTACAAAAATAATAATACAGAAAAATGGGCAGCATTCTCCCTAAATTCCTAAGGCATCTAAGGCATCCTAAAGTCAAAAGGAAAAGAAATGAAGAGATAAATCGAATAAAGTTCAAAAAAAGTAGTTATTTACTTACTTGCAGTCGCAGGAAGTGTAGAAACTGGAGAAAATATGAATATCAAAGTGCCCGGTGGGTAGAAAATGCGAAAATATAGAGAAATCGCGAAAAAATAAGGAGAAAAGCTTTAAAAATCGCTAAAAAACGCTAAGAAACCGTTTGAGAGAGGAAGAAGAAAGGGACAGCAACGTTTAAACCGTCTGTCACTCGCCCTTATATAGAAATTCCTGACCGACGGGCAGGGCGTCTGTACAAGCGACCGACGGGCTGGCCGTCTGTCATGCAATAAATGCGAGTTAATGCGTGTGATGAATGCAATGCTGACGTATGCATCTGCCAGGTGGATCTATACCGACGGTCAGGCCGTCTCTGTGGGGAGGCGGGCAGGCCGTCCCTGTGTAAAGGCGGTTAGGCCGTCCCTGTGAAGAGACGGGCAGGCCGTCTGTGACGCTTGCCTATAAAATCTTGCAAAATTTTTGTCTCTTCATTTTCCCACATCTTGAGTCCTTCATTTTTCTCAAAATGTCCTCTCCTCTTGCCCAAAGGATGCACCGTATTTTAGATGACAAACACACTTGGGGAGAAGGCGCCCTTTCCTCTTTGTCTGGGCTGAAATATCTGTGCCGGGTGAAAATCGACCAGAACCTCCTTCTGGCAGCGACCCACTTCTGGAACCCCCGGTTCCACGTTTTCCAATTCACCTATCAGGAACTGTGCCCTTTGCCTGAAGAGTTAGCTTCCATTCTGGGAGCACGGTTCCCTCCTAGCGCTCTGCCTTGCGTCCCCCGCTGTGGCCTATTCCAGACCCGGGACTTAGCCCTGGCTCTGGGCATATCTTCCTCGGAGGCCAACCGGCTGATTCCTCTGAGCTCTTCCTTTTCTTTGGAGCCACTGATCGAGGCTCTGGATCGGTTCACTGACATCCCCACATATCGGGTAAGCATCACATTCTTATTCTGCATGGTGAACTTCCTTACTATTGCTCCGGGAGGTTTGACAGGTGACTCTCGTCTGTTCGGAGTCCTGAGCGACTTTCATCTGGGACTGTCACCCCTACCACTTGTCCTGGCTGAAACTATCCTGGGTTTGGACGCTGTGAGCTCTGGGTCCACTACAACCTTTGCCGGCAGCCCCTTATTACTCCAGGTACGTCATTATTTTAAAGGTAGTGCGTCCCTCATGGACTTTCACACTAGCTTTTCTTAGCGGGAGGTGCGTCCTTTCGGATTTTCACACAACCCTGTGCCTTATTTTTGCCTGAAGTAAACCCTACTTACCCCAGCGGCTTTTTTCTCTTTTCTTTTTGTTTTGTTTTTTTTTTTTTTTTTCAGATCTGGCTACAGGAAAAACTGAAGATGCTGTCTGAACCACCCCCTCGCGTTACCCCCCAGTACTCGCCGAGCCACTTCTTGCCTCGTCGACGATTGCATGGGTGTGTCACCGCTGATGGAGGCATTACCAGATTCGGCGAGCTGTCAGATTACCATATCAGTTTTACATCTGCCTGGCTCCCACTGTCTCATGTGGTCACCGATGGCCCATCGGGTTGTGTTCCCCTCTGCGGCCTCCGTCAGGCCACCTTCTGCATCACCTCCCGGTGTACACGACAGCTCGGGATGACCCAGGATATAGTGAGGGTTCCCCTGTCCTTCCGAGGAGGAGATCTCTCGGCCGCATTTGCCTCCCGGTATCATGAGCTGTGGGGTAGATTACCCGTGAAGACCGTCATCCCGAGGTTTGGCAACCATTCTGCATCTTCGACTAGCGGGTACAAGAAGTGGATCCTTAGTTCAGCCTCTGATAACAGGACCCGAGGGCTCAAGCATCTGATCGGTGAGAGCGGCAGCAGGACTTAGCTTAGCCTATGTGTGTATCTCTTTTGGTACTACATTTCTTTTTAATGCAGAACTAGAGAATGACGAAAGTGAAAAGAATAATATTCATCTTATTTCACGAGTTTTTGTGTACATTTCCATATAATTTTAGCATACATGATCAGTTTTGGCATTTACTCAGCTGCTTACGCGCTGTCAATACATGAAACCAAATTTTAACAGCATCAACTCCTGTTACCAATCGGCCCTCTCGGGTTTTCACGATCGGACATTTTCTCTCACGCCTCTAATTTTTGCACAGGATGCCTTTTTTCGGTTTTCACCCTATCGAGGCGCCCAATTTTAGCATAGCTGCCTTTTTTCGGTTTTCGACTTGCAGGGCATTTTATTCTCTTCTTTTTATTTTGGTCTTTAGCCGTGGAACCTTTTGAGTCTGTCGACATTGATCGGTTCTTTGAATTCGTTCCCATCGCTATCTGACAAGATTGCAGCCCCTTTGGACAGCAGCTTCTTAAGGATATACGGCCCTTCCCAGGTAGGTCTGAATTTCCCCCTGATGTCTGGTATCCCTGGCCTCATCTGTTTGAACACCAAGTCCCCTTCTTTCAGCGGGTGCTTCCTCACTTTCTTTTCGAAAGTTCTCGCCAATCTCTTCTGGTATATCTGATTATGATAATAAGCTTTCAGCCTACTCTCATCCAGTAAGTTCAAGTGCTGCAACCTCTGCTGCGCCCATTCGGCTTCCGGGATTTGGGCCTCCATGACCACCCTTAGTGATTTAAGTTCTATCTCTACTGGCAATACTGCTTCTGTTCCGTATACCAGGGAAAATGGTGTAGCGCCTGTAGATGATCTTACCGTTGTTCTGTATCCCCACAGGGCAAAGGGTAACTTTTCAGCCCAGTCCTTGTAGGTTTGGCCCATCTTGGACAAGATCTTCTTCACATTCTTATTGGCGGCTTCTACTGCTCCATTCGCTTGCGGTCGGTAGGGAGAGGATTTATGATGCTCAACACCGTATCTCTCGAGAAGTTTTCTGGTTTCTCCCATGAACTGCACCCCATTATCAGACACTATGTGATGAGGGAGGCCATATCTGCAGATCAAATTCCTCTCTATGAACTTGGCCATGTCCCTTGCGTCAATTTTCTTGAAAGATTATGCCTCGACCCATTTGGTGAAATAGTCGATCGCGACTATGATGTATCTGTGCCCATTGGACGCCGTAGGGCGAATCTCTCCAATGATATATATCCCCCAAGCAGCAAACGGCCAAGGTGATGTCAGGTTATGTAGTTCTGATACTGGCAGGTGTCTCAGGTCTGCGTACTATTGGCACAACTGACACTGTTTGACATACTTCGAGCAATCAGTGTCTATCGTAAGCCAATAAAAGCCTTGCCTCATGATCTTCTTGGCCAAGGTTAAACCATTCATGTGGGCCCCACAGACCCCTGCATGGGTTTCTTCCATTATCTTGCGCGCTTCTCTTTTATTCAAGCACCTGAGCTGGATCCCATCTGACCGTCTTTTGTACAACACCCCTTCTAAGGATATGAACTGAGTAGATAACTTACGTATCATCCTCTGGTCTTTTTCAGTGGCTTCTTCTGGAAATTTATCGTTTTCCAAGTAATTCATGATATCAAAGTACCATGGCTTCCCATCTGATGCCTCCATCTCCATTACTGGCTCGATTTCAAAACTAGGCTTATCAGAGCTCGAAATTAGCACCGATTTCATGGCCACTCCTTCAGGGTTATCCCACATTGACACTAAGGTTGCCAACGCATCAGCCAGACGGTTCTCATCTCTGGGCACAAAGTGGAAAGTGCAAGTCTTAAACTGCCCACACATCCCTTTCAGATATTGAACATAGGGGACCAGTCGTTCTTCTTTAACAGCCCACTCACCTCGGATCTGGTTTATTACCAAGGACGAGTCACCAAATACCTCTACGTTCCTTGCCCCCAACACAGCTAGAGCTTCTAACCCGAAGGTGCACGCTTCGTATTCAGCTTCATTGTTGGTTGCTTTGTATCTCAGCTTCTTAGCAAGAGGAAGTTTTTCATTATCTGGGGTTGTCAAGATGATTCCGACTCCGGCTCCCCTGTTATTCACTGCCCCATCAAAGTGCAACTGCCATCCTTGAACAGAAATCGTGCCTATGCTCTCGTCAGGAAAGGTAAGCTCGGGGGTGTCCCCTTGGATAGGATGTTCAGCAAGAAATTCGGCTACAGCTCGCCCCTTAATAGTCTTGCGGGTGATGTATTGCACATCGAACTCTTGTAGCAAGAGCAGCCACCTCCCCATCTTTCCAAGCAAAGACGGTGCCTCCTGTAAATATCTTAACGGATTTTGCTTGGCTACTGCCTGAACTTTGTATGAGTGGAAGTAATGTCTCAGCTTCTTTGATGCCCAAATCACTGCGAGGCAGATCTTCTCCCCTTCAGCATATTTTATTTCATAAGGCAAGAACTTCTTACTGAGGTAGTAAATCGCAAACTCCACCCCAAATTCATCCTCTTGAGCCATCATGGCGCCCACTGAACCGTCTTCTACTGCCAGGTACAGAATAAGCGGTTTGACAGGTTGCGGAGGCCTTAGCACTGACGGATTTAACAGATATTCCCTGATATTATCAAAGGCTCTTTGGCAGTCTTCGTTCCAGACTACGGGCTGATTCTTTCTAAGCAGCTTGAAAACAGGTTCGCATATCGAAGTGAGCTTGGCAATAAACCGGCTAACATACTGCAGCTTGCCCAGGAAACTCCTTACATCCTTCTCTTTTTGTGGCACAGGCATCTCTCTGATAGCTTTCACCTTGTCTGGGTCGATTTCTATCCCCCTCTGGCTGACGACATGTCCCAACAGCTTTCCTGAAGTCACTCCGAAAATGCACTTCTTGGGGTTAAGTCGCAGATTATACTTATCGATCCTGGTGAAGAACTTCTCTAGAGCTTCAAAGTGTCCCTCTCGGGTGGCTGACTTGACCATCATGTCATCGACATACACCTCCACTTCTTTATGAATCAGGTCACTTAAGATCTTAGTCGCCATTCTCTGGTATGTGGCCCCTGCATTCTTCAGGCCGAAAGGCATGACCCGATAGGCATAGGTGCCCCACTCTGTGATAAAAGCAGTTTTAACCCGGTCAGCTATCTTGTTCAGGATCTGGTTGTAGCCCACATAACCGTCCCCAAAACTGTACATCGCGCAGTTGGCGGCACTGTCTATCAATACATCAATATGGGGTAGTGGAAAATCATCTTTAGGGCAGGCTTTGTTAAGATCTCGATAATCCACACACACCCTGACCTTTCCGTTCTTCTTTGCTACAGGGACCACATTTGCCAGCCATGTAGGATACTGGACTTCCACGAGGAACTTGGCTTCAATCTGCTGTCGAATTTCCTCCTTAACCTTGTCAGCCCATTATGGTCTTAGCCTTCTCAACTTCTGCTTCACAGGCTTGCAATATGGGTAAGTCGGGATGGCATGCTCCGCCACGTCTCGGTCAATCCCCGGCATGTCCTCGTAGGTCCAGGCAAAGACTTTTTCATGTTTTCTTATTATTCTCTCAAAATGTTTTCTCTCCTCAGGAGTTATGTTTGATGCTATTAGAATTTCTCTCGGATTTTCCGAGGTCCCAAGATTAAAAGGCGTTGTGCCAGTGGAGTCAATGTCAAAAATTGATGGAATATGATCATGTTCATGCATGTTGAAATCATTAGAAACATCGCACAAATAAGTGAAATTGTTCATCTTATTAATAATATTATAGTTATCATTTACATCATAAAAGAGTTCTGGAATAAAAAGATAATCTAGGCTAGAGTCTTCTTCCGCCGCTCCCGAAGTTGATATTGTTGCAGCTTGCTCACTAACTTTCTGATTTAGCAAAGGCCCCTCAGGCGCGTCGGGGGAAATCATCAAGTCTTCAACTTTCAGCCCTAACTCTGCTATCTTCTCCTTCCCTTTTAGCCTGGCAGTTACCATCTTTTCAGTAACGACCTCCTCAAGCTCGCACTTGTCCCAAGTGATACCCTGAGTCATGACTTCCTCATCCCAAAAGTCTTCAGCAGTGTTGATGAACCCGACGTCCCAGTCATACACATCATTAAAGATCTCAAAGCCAGGGACAATCCTCCCATCTACCCATTGTGGCTCATCTTCACCAGTATACGCACAAACTGAGGATGCTGGCACAAAGTTCTCTGAAATGTGGGGGATCTTGTCTGTCACCCTCTTCTTGCCGAAGCCACCTCTATACCCCAGGCCTTTCCGGTTCTTCTGCCCTCGAGTGGTGATCGCGGTCTGTAACCCTTGGGAGTTTCTGCCCAATCCAGCCCCGGGAAGATAATGCATCTTCCTCATCATACTAACCACAGCTGGGCTATCCACTGATCCGCGCTCTTCCCTTATCATAGACACATGGAAGCCGCTGAATGGCTGATTGGCAATTTCCAGCGCTGAGACCTGGTTTTCCCTGGCCGCTTTGATAGTCACCACCTCCCCTTCATGTGGGAACTTTATCATCTGATGCAGTGTGGATGGCACTCCTCCTAATTTATGGAACCAGGGTCTCCCAAGCAAAGCCGAGAAATTAGCAGGGATGGGCAGAACTACAAATTTAACCTCCACTTCGATAGGTCCTGTCTTGACCAAAGTCTTGAAGGTTCCCGAGGCTTGCCTCCTCGAGTTATCGTAGGCTGTGATAGTCAGATCTGATCCGCTGAGCATATCCTCACTTAAACCAAAAGCTTGCAAAGCTATCAAAGGGCACACGTTGATAGAAGACCCGTCGTCCACCATAACGCAAGCAGTGTGCTTACCGTTAATCTGTGTTTTAATGTACAAGGGTCGGTTGTGGTTGCATCCTTCAACAGGTAGGTCGGCGTCAGAAAAGACCAATCTCTCCTCGGATCCTCCCTTAATTAAACCCAAAAGTTCTGACGGGGAAATAGTGGTGGCGACTGTGGCCTCAACCAAAGCTTCTACTACCTTCTGCCTATGAGAGGGGGATTGCCTCAACAGATCCCAAATGGATATCTGAGCCGCGGTCTTCTTCAATTGCCTAACAATCTGCCCCTCCTCTGGCTCTTTCTCTGCTGATGGCTGTACCGGCTCAGGTAGCTTCGTAATCTCGGGGATCACCCTTCCACTCCTTGTCACAGTGCTTATCTCTCCCTCGTCTCCATCGGAGCCCCACAAATCAAGGTTCAACCCTTCTTCATCCTCGGCTTCTCCACCGCTTTCACTGCTAGACCAGCAATCAAGGGTCGCCACAACTGCTTTCTCCTTCCTATCCTCGGAATTACCAGCAGCGGACTTCTCACTCCCATACAAATCTTGTAGCACGTACCACTCTGGCAGGCTAGATTGGATCATAAACACGGGTGGTGGTACGGCATTGTAACTGGGCTTCTTCTCAGTTTCTCTCTTCTCAGGGTCAGAGATCTGCTTGCTATCAATCAAGTCTTGGATAGAGTGGCGGAGCGCCTTGCATTTATCTGTGATATGGCCTGAGTGCTGGTGGAATGCACAGAATTCGTTATCCTTATGTCCTGGTTTCCCTTGTGTCAAAGCTGACCTAGGAGTCAGAGGGCGCAATTTTCCCTCCTTCATCAACCTCCTCAGGACCCAGGATAATGGTCTTCCCAAGTTCGAAAACTTCCTCTGGGTGGTTACCTCAGTAGCAGACACTTCACCCATTCTTCTAGTGCTGTTACTGGGACCCGCCGGCCTGCTGGTTCCTTGACCGGGGTTAGCCCTTTTGGCAAAATTGTCATTGTTAGCTTTCCGGGTTAAGAACTCTCCCTCTGCTTCGATGGCTATATCTTTGAGAGACTCCTAGTCCTTCAACCCCTTCATCCTCAATCCCTCCTTTAAGTACGAGCTTGCGTTCTTAATGAATAGACGAATCTGATCCTGGGTGTCAGGCTTTCGGCGCATCTCCATTACTCGGTTCCGCTATCGGGTAAGATAATCATGGAAAGACTCCCCGGTCTTCTGCTGAAGTAGCTCAAGATCTTTCAGAGTCACCTCCATTCTGGTATTACAGTCATACTGCTTCAGAAACTCCTCAGTGAGCAGATCCCAATCTTCTTTAGTGCGGCGGTCAAGGCCATGATACCAGTCTATGGCATGAGAGGTCAGACTCCGACAAAAGTATTCCACTTTCTGCTTCTTTGACAATGTGGTCCCCTTCATGACCAGAGAATATTGCTTCACATGTGCGGTGGGGTCAGAAGTACCATCAAACTTCGGCACATCCGGCATTTTGAAGTTATAAGGGATCGGGTCCTCTCCGTCCAACTCCCTATCCTCCGGATTCATCCCATGAGCTCTGCCTATCATACGAGCCATAGCCTCGAACCTCTCTTCCATCTTCTTTAGAATAAAGTCATCAGCTTGAGGCGCCTTCCCCTTCTGAGATGCCATGCTCAACCTATCATCCTCGATATCTCTATCGTCGTCAATTCTCAACACTGGCCTTCTTCTCAACTCTCCCGAGGCCACTGATCTTAACTCTACCGGCGGCGGCCTAACGGGCTCTTCTCGCCTTTCAACCCTTTCTTCTTCAGGCTCATTCTGTCTCACTGGAGGAGGAGGAGGATTCTGTGGAGCGTTCTGCTGAGCGTTCTGCTGTGTCAAGGCGGCCAACATATTCATCATCCTTCCCCCGAATTCCTCAAAACGGCGGCCCACTTCTTCCGCAATCATGGCCCTGGTGGCATCTTCCCCCCTAGGCAAGTTTGCCATCTGAGATACTGTACTACTGATTTCTGATAAGATCTCCGGTAGGCCCTCTCTATCTGACAGCTCAGGAGTAAGAACTCGGATCAGTCGCCCGGTTGGTGATCTAGTCCACCTGGGCAGATCTATGATGGCTGCAGGGATAAAAGTTAGAATGATGCATGAAATGCAGGTATAATGCATGATCGTGATATGCAACACTTACAGAGCACAAGCAAGCAAGTAGGTCCTTCCACCCTTATTTCTCCCACACACGGGGTCGTGCAGTCTCTTTCCTAGGTGGGATTAGCCCAAGGGTCAACGAGGGACCCGATGGATGCGCATGGTGCGTGGCGAAAAACCGGCAGCATGACACTCCTATGCTAATGTACAAGCGGATGGATAATGATCGTCACGTATTTGGACGTTCCATAAATTTCGACATGGCCCTACCGGGGCATGATAGCCTTTGGCTAGGTTACCAAGCGAGACAATCGGACTCATCCAATACATGAGGATCCATACAGCAAGCATGAGATTAAGGTTCATTTCACCTGTGGAAAGTAACTACAGCCATTACATGAGCTTTGGACAAGGGAGATGTTTCTTTGAGGCTACCCAAGCATGATCCCTGCCGACGGGTCTAGCTCATCACGAGCGTAACGACCGATCGGGTCACCATTTTGATATACCATTGAGGTACGTGGCTTGGGCTGGTGATTATCCTTAACACTTCCCTAAATTGAGTGAAAATGAGGAGGTGCTTCAGGAACGCACCGGGGCTAATAAGAGGGACCAAACTAGCGTATTCTAAGGCTCTAATGATATGCAAATGCAATTTTGAGTGAAAGCGAATTTATGAATTAAATTTTAATCATAAATATTAAACGAGGTATTTTCAAATTGAAATCTCGAACCATAAACGTCCCCAGTGGAGTCGCCACTGTGACGCGCGCCGGATCCCGATGCGCCTCCCGTTCGACCGCCCGCACGTGGGCGATCGGGGCATTTGTGGGTCCGTTGGCAACTTGCGATGAATCGCAAGTGCGTCTATGTTGGGCAACAAGGAGGTATCATGGAGTCGCCACCCAATAGAACATCGGGAAAGTTACTCTTGCCTCGGAGAGCCTAAGACTGCGCTTGGTATCCATTTTGGGCCAGCTAGAGGCGTCATGGAAGGTGAACTTCTCACCCTAAAGAGCCTAGGATTAGCGCTAAAGCCTCGTGACCCAAGAAGTATTTTGAAGGATAACCTCTAACCTCTCGAGCCCAAAGACCAGAGCTGGGTCCGGGATTTCTCATCTATTTCTACCTCAATTATTTTATGATCAAATTTTAATATCACTAATTCGCTCTCTCTCCACACTATGCAGTTGATTAAAAGGCACATTTATTCACATTTTGAAAGCAGTAAATGATCAGATAAATAATGAAAGCGATAAATTACAATAAATACAAGGAGCGGAATACAACTCCCTTTTATAAATGTGCGAAGCATGCATAAATCGGGATATTGGTTATTTTGAGGACTTTGGTCCTCACATGCGTCATTGTTTAAAATTGGGGGTTTTTCATTTGTGATGATCTTTATTTTTGATGTAAACAGGGCATTGGACCCTAATTTTGTATAAACCTCATTTTATTAAATATAAAACCATTGAGTCATTTTCATACATCAACGGGATATGAAAGGAGTACACCTATATACATAAGATAATCAAATAAAAGAAATAAAACAAGAGGGTTAGGAAACTAAACCGGACGAGATCCTCTAAACATGGTAGATAGTCGCTCAAGCTCGGGATAATCCAGGAGGACCGAAATACACTCATAGAAAATTAAGAGAGGTTAATATACATAAAATTAACATATAAGAAGTCAAGGAGATTCAGAAGAGAAAAAAAAAGGTTTAAAAGGAGGGAGACAGAACCCACCGACGGTCTTTCTTGTTTGACCGACGGGCATCGGTTCGAGTATCCGACATGCCCGTTTGTCACTCAAGGAGGGGCGTCTGTAGGTGGGTGACCGACGGGCGTCGGTGAGAAAGATGACCCGTCAGTCACCTCTGTCTCCGAAAAAACAGAATGGAGAGGGAGAGAAAAAAAACCTTTCCAAAATAAAAAAAAAAGAATTTTATCCCAAAAAGAGACAAGGGAATTAAGATAAAAGAAAATAATAATAGATATTCAAAAATTCCACAGAATGAGAAATAAATATGGAGGTAAAGTGGAGAAATAGTCCGGAATATTTACCCTCAGATAATCTCTCCAGGTGAGATTCTTGTGTCGGTTAGAGCCCCACGCGTTCCACGAGAAGCAAAGATGACAGATTAAAGAGAGAAAATGAGATATTTCACCTTCAATCCCTCAGAAAATCGATTTTGGAGTCAAAATCTAAAGAAAACTAATTAGCTCTTAGTTCCCTTTGATTGATTTGATCCTTGATTCAATAGATTTTTTTTAGAAAAAGTATTTTTGGAAGAGAGAGAAAATGTGCTTGAAATTGGGCAGAGTTTCCTCTTATGAAAATTTTTCCAACCCTTTTCAAATGAAAATCCGGAGCTTTTATAGCCAGAGACGGTGTATGGGGTCGGGCGTCGGAAGAATCCTTCTGACACAAGGATTCGTCCGACGGCCCTGCCACATCCATCGACGGGCGTCGGAAGGATTGCGTGCTCCGGGAAACCAGGCGGCATTCTGACAGGGGCGGTGATTTTTCGACGGGCGTCGAAAAATACCATAAGCCGTCGGTGACTCGGAGCGACGGGCTGACTCGACAGACGGGCTGGCCGTCTGTGGAGGACAAAAAACCCTTTGACTTGAAAAAAACTTCTGTTTTTCTCTCCTTCGGCCCAGGAATGATAAAAACCTCACTTCTCATGGAACGCGGGGCTAAAACCTCTAAATCCAACCTCCCATACAGGCTTGGACACTGATTTCATCATAGGGTAACCTCTGACCCGGACCGCTCCGGGACACAGTGCTTACAGTACCCTTAAGAAATCCAATTAACATGAAATTTTTGACTAGGCCATTTTTGGGATGTTACAAAGAGAAGTTTCAAGTATCTCTTCAAAATTGGGTTCAAGGATATATACATAATCTTTTTATCTTGTATTTATTGCCTTTTTTAGTTATTTTTGTGTGTTGTTAATTAGATTTCATTTTAGTATTTTGGATTTTAATGTTATTAACACAGTGTATTTCTATTTTATAGGTACATTTGGTAAGTAAGATTCGTGGTATAGTTTAAATATTGAGTGTCTTCTTAAAAAGAAAATTTTTGTTGAGTTCTTCCCCTCTGTCGCGAGCGCAATAAATGAAGGAGGTTATGGTTGTCGTGATCGTGATAGTTATCGCGAGCACGACAGAAGAGGGCTTTTGATTTTAGAATCTTACTGTAGTCTGCGCGGTTATGATGCGAGAGCGACAAGAAGCTAAATTCGTTTCTATCACGAGCGCGACAGAATGCAGAGTTTCAAAAGTTTTTGAAAATTTGACAGTTGGAACCCCACATTAACCACCCCTATATATAATTTTGAGGCCCTAACTTACCATTTTACTTTACTTTTTCAGTATTCTTTCAATTTTTCTTAGATTTTCTCTCAAATTTCTTCTTCATCTTTGATTTTTCTTTGCTTCCTTCTTGATTTTTCTGGTTTTTGTTCTTTGTTGTTGCTTTCTTCTTGAGTTTACTTTGAAAGTTCATCCTGTTCATAATAATTTTCACCATGGTGTATACTAAGGCTTTGGCTAATAAAGGAAAAGGGAAGCAGGCAACTGGAGAGTCTAGTTCCCAAGCCCCTGACTCGATGTCTCTTCAATTATAGTACGCTTGCCCATTTCCCATTTAAACAAAAGAAGAAGGTGAGAAATTTATGTATTTTTCTAAGAAGACATATGTAGGTATGTGGCATTTGCACTTTCCCTTGTTAAATGACTTAGGCATAACTGAGCAATTTGAAAAATACTTAAAGTATATGCATTGGGGGTAACTTTGTGCATCTAAATTTGCCTATTAGAAACAAGTGGGCTGTTGAATATTTTGTAACCCTTGAATATGTATATAAGAGAAAAATCAGTTTCAAATTTAGGCACCAAGGAACAAAATATGTAATTGGTTTTGATGAAATGCATGAGTGGTTTGGTTTTCCCTTGACTGGCAAACGCTTTGATTTTCACACTTTTAATCCTACTCCAGTTTAAAAGAAATTAACTGGTTTGGATGTATTCAATAATAAGAATTCCACTAATCATCAATTTAAAGCTGATGTTTTATTGTTGTTTCATAAATATATATGTCATGCTTTATTTGGGCGAGTGGAAAGTAACAAAGTTCAAACTAAGGATTTATTTGTTTTAGACCTTATACAATCTAGAAAAACACCATGCTCTATCGATTTCTTTTTATGGTCTCTACCATGCTTCAATTGTAAAAACTAAAACAGTATGTATGAGCCATTTAGTGACTGGGATTCTACTAGGGTGTTTGGGGGAATTGCATAATTTTTTCATGGATGAGCATGAAAGTGTTGCTTTGCTTGATGCCAAATATTTAAGGAATGCTAACGTATTAACAAAAGGCGGTTGGCCTCCAAAGTTTATTAATCGTGGTATGCAGGTTAGCGGCCTTAGTATGGATAAGGGCAAAGCACCTGAAACTTTCACTACAACTGTTGAAGGAGAGGATTTTGATACAGAGGATTCTACTGAGGACGGAGCTGGGATTTCTATTGGTAAAGGGGATGATTCTGCTGGTTGGCAGCAAGTGTTAACAAGTTTGGATTGGGTAGAGGCTGCCAACCAAAGCACAGCAAGAATAGACCTGATGGAGACCACAATGAGCAAAGTGCACAAGAGCCAAAAGAGTTTGAGTCATAAACTTCTTTCTTTCTTCCGCCAGAAAAATTTGCATTTTAAACTGTCTCCACCGAATTCCCCAATGGGAATTGAGATTAGTTTTCTCCTTCACTTTTAACTTTTAACTTTTCATGTTTATTTTGTTTATTTTGTGTGTGGTGTTTTGATAGTTTTTATCTTTAGTGTTCGTTTGTGTTTGATTTTCTTACACAATGAGGACATTTTGTCCTTTAAGTGTAGGGGAATGCATGTTATATTCGTGTAACTTGTTTGTGTGTTTAGTGTAGCTTGTGGATATGCATGAGATGCTAGTTTTAGGTATAGTTTTACATGTATATTTATTGTTAGTATATTTTTATTATAGGTTTATATGTGTCGATTGTTTGTGAGTTTATTTAAGTTTGGAGCTTGTATATTTGATGCCTATTTCGAAATATATATATGCTATAGCTTGAATTTTTTTAATTTAGTCTAGTTGGGCAAATTTTTTAGGAATGTAATTTTTATTTTACTTTGACAATTTAATGTACATAGTGAGGGTCATGACTTAGCAAAGCACTTTAGTGTAGGTTCTTTTTAAGTTGGGTATCTTTTCACATGTAAAAAGGATTATTTTGGCAAATCATTGCTTAGGGTAGTTTGATCTATAACCAAGTGAGCTTTTGAAGCCTTTACATTGAAAATATTTTCTTTATATGAGAGCCTTAATATGTCAAATCCTCTAGAACTTATTTTTGGTAAATTTTGAGATTACATTTAGTATGAGATGTGCATGAAACATGATAAGGGCACCTAGATTAAACCATTTTGGCTTGCTTAAATAACCTACCCTTTTTGACTTTAGGTAGCCAATTTTGAGCCTTTAACCTATTTTTGCTGTGAAGCACTTAATTAGCCTAAATCCCTTACTAAACAAAAGACTACTTCTTTTTTGTTACCCTTTTTGTGGAGAGAATTAGGATTGCTACATCATTGGCGATAAATTGTATTCAGTGTAAGCATAATGTTAGTAGAATTCCCTTCTTTTTAAAGTCTAATATAACAAAAAGGCTAGTTTTCAAAAAAAAATTAGTAGAAAAAAAATGGCCATTAAGAAGGGAATTAGAATAGTAAGTTAAATGTTATGAAATCATGCTATGCTTAGATGTTAAGTCTCTTATGTTATGGTGATCCTTTTTCTCTACACATTATGAGCTACTTAAACTAAATTGTCCTACCTTAACCTAAGCCAAGCTACAACCTTTAATAAGACCTTTTGATTTTATATACTACCTTATACTAGTAGTGGAGATTTTTACTAATTACAAGCTTATGGTATGCAATGGCATATTTATGGAATGAGTGAAACACTAACCCATAAACACATTGAGTGATTGAAGAATGTAGTGTTTGAATGAGAATTATCTTAGGCAATGTTCTGTATGAAATAATCTATATATGTGTTAAGATATTCAATTTGTTGGGTTCAAACATTTTTGTGTTTTGCAACTTCATGATTTTCCTAATGTACTTGGTTGTTCAAGTTTAATGGACAATGATATTGTTTGGGAATTTGCACATTTAGACTAATGTATTAAGAGATGAAAGCTATTTCATGTTATTTCCAAATGTTTGTCAAATATAGATACAAGATCCAAAATTGTGTGAATGTTTTTTTGTGTATGTGTTTTGTTTGTTCGGTTTGTTATGTTTTGCTTGGGGACAAGCAAATGCTTAAGTGTGGGGGCTTGATATGAACCTAAATAGCTCATATTTAGTCCATGTTTTGTGATTAAAATAATGTTTATTTATAGTTAATTGTGTTAGAATTAGGTATGTTTTATGTGTTGTTTTATGTTTTGTGAAAATAGGAGAAATTGGAGAAAACAATGGAAAAAGGAGCAAAATTGTGAAAGAGAAGATGATTCTGTCGTGAGCGCGACAGAAGGTGCCAAAGAAGAGGGAAGAGAAAAGAGAAAGAGAAGAACAAAAGGAGAAACCATGCACATTTGCGAGCGCGATGAGACGCAGAGGATAGAGAAACAGCCAATGCAGCTTAAAAGAAGGATGGGAGAGAGAGCAATGCTCTATCGCGAGCGCGACAGAGAGATCCATTGGGTATTTATTTTCAAAAAGTCACTTGAAGGGTCATGCTTTCTCACCAACTTGTGCAACCCTTTGAAAAAGCTTATTAAAGGACACGACTTTTAGAACATAATATATATTAAATTCAACTGTAATTTGAAGGAGAGGAATTATTTTTAACTAAGTATTTTTTTTTAATTAGAATTGGGAGAGAACGATTGCTTTAGTTGAAGTTCTAAATTAGTTTTTATGTTCTGAAGAGAAGGCAATTGCAAGGAAGAAGATTATACTTTATCAAAGGAAAAAGGGCTAAGAGATCTCCTTCTTCTATTTCTATTCTTTACTTATTGTTTGTAAATATTAAATGAATGTTATTTAAGAAACTTGAATTATGTTAATGTTATTTCTATTTCCATCAATATTAATAGTTTTTGAATGCAGAATTCTCTATTGGTATATTTGCATGATCGTTATAAGTTAAAGTAGAGTTGAGAGATTCACTTTATCTTACAACTAATAGAACTTCATTATCAAAACATAACTTGTGAGATCAGTATGTCAAGATAATTGCTATAAATTAGTAATTAATCTGAGAATATGTAATTAGAATTAACTAGTTCATTAATGAGAGTTAAGGATTAGCATTGTAACTGCATGTTTTAGGCACTCTAATTAATGTCAAGAGAGTGAATTAGAATATTATTCCAATTTGGCTTGCTGATAAGAATATAATTATAATAAAAAGATGGAATTAAGTCTCATAATCATTAGTTCTTCATCATCTACATTGTCTTCTTTGATCATCATTAAATAGGTTTAATTAATTTGCATGACACGAGTAGTATAGAATTAACTTACAAATTATTGAACATTTTAAACAAGATAAAATCAAGTAGTAATAGTGAGTGATATTTAATCTACATTCTCTGTGGGATCGATATCTTAAGTACTATGAGTGATTAACCGTGCACTTGCGGAGTTAGAATTTTTAGCACCTAACAGGAAACCTTGGGTACCGATTATGTACATGTTAGCATATTTTGAAGTGTTAATTCTGCAAGTATACGGTATACCAGTTATAGTACAAAAGATGTCGATCCCACGAGGAATGTGCTAATTATTACACACTATAACTACTTAATTTTAATCTTGTTTACAATGATCATAAATTTGTTGAATGAAAGTGGAATAACTATGCCTAATTCTAGTTAATCTAGTTATAGATAATCGGAAAAGATAAAAGATTAATGATTATAAAAATAATAAATAGAACTTGAATTAATTATTCTTGATTATGAATATATTATTATCAATCAATCAAGCCAAGTTGAATAAGATTCCAATTTACTCTTTCAACATAAATTAGAGTGCCTAAAACATGCATTTATAATTCTAATTCACAATTTTCATTAATGAATTAAAGTGTTATTCATGCAAATTTCAGGAATAATAAACAACCTATAGCAATCATTTAATATTATGATTTCTCAAATAATACTTCAATGATGAAATTCTATTAGATTTAAGTAAAAATTTATCTTTCAATTAAATACTTACTTATAATGATCATGCATAAAAATACTATTAGAAAATTCTACAAGAAAGAATAATTAAATTGATATGAATAATAAAATATAGCATTAAATAATCAAGTTCATAAATTCATCATGAAATAATTACAAAGAAGAAGTAAAGATGAGAAATAAGAAAGAGATCTTTCAACCCTTTTCCCTTCCACAAAAGATATCTTCTTCCTTGCACGTAATCTTCTCTTAAAAACATAAAATTCTAACTTTAAACTTTAACTAAAAAATGTATTTCTACTTACAGAATTCTTAATAAAAAATAATCAACTAAAACTATTCAACAACTAAAATTACAGTTAAAACTAATATTTATAAAGTTCCAAAATATATGTCCCTTCAAGTGTCCCTTAGGAAGGTTGCAAAGCTTGGTGGAAAGTCATCCCTTTTCAAGGCAAAATTTGAATTTAACTTCCAACGGTCCTCTTTGTCGCACTTGCGACAAAACACGCCTTGCTCTTCGCTCCACTTTCTTCGCGCTGGCTTTCCTCTGCGCCATGCCGCGACCTCACGATGGGCAGCCTTGCTCGCGACCATACCCGCTAGCTCCCTTCCTCCTTCTCTTTGGCTCCCTTCAATTGCGCATCCTGTCGCACTCGCGACCACTGTCACGCCGCGACGGAACACTTCTCTCCTTTGCTTTCTTTCTTCCTTTCTTCTCTTCTTCTTGGCTTGGCATTCCCAGTCGCGCTCGCGACGCCTATCGCACTCGCAATGCTTGTCGCGCTCGCGACATATTAATTCTTCCTTTGTGACACCCTGATACCCCCATTGGAAGGATACCGGAGCGCCATGCGCACAAACTCAAATACATATACATATACACAAATAAGTTAAGAAAACAAATACATATAATCAAAAGATAACAAATCCATATATATAACCATATAGTTTATTACAAAAGGGATTTGTAAATCATAAACATATACATATACAAAATGATTCTTTATAAAAATTACATTTCCAAAAATTAAAACTCTAATACAAAAATACAGTGGAAGACAAAATAAACTCCAACTAAAGACTTCTAGTGGCCGACCTATAGATATCTGACTCTAGAATGAACCTGCCACCTACACGGGAAAGGAGCCCGTGCTAAGCGATAATGCTTAGTGGGGAGGAACAACACACGCATATACATATAATTGCAATTAACGTATATATAAGCTTAATAATAACAAAAGCATATAAACATATACTACTCATACTTATAACAAGTATTCATCATACACATGTATATCGGAAAGTAACCATTCATATCCAAGTAGTCAATATTCATATATCAATCTCATGTAACAAACTCAAGAAATAGCCTGATTACTTGCTAATTAGTGGATATGGGTACTAATGATATTGATAAGACACAATATCCCAAACATATGGAAACATGGGTCTCAAAACATTTTATAATCATGTATACCTAAAGGTATACCGGAGACCGAGGTCTCAAACATCTTATATGACCCAACGGGGCCCGCATATAGCAAATAACATATAGCAGCTGCACTCACACCCTGACCCTTGATAAGTGCTTATGTATCCACTATTATGACTATCAGGCTCAGATAACCACTCAATCATGTTCTAAAATAATGATCATACAATAGAGAATATAACAAGCATAATTTTACAATTTCATGAATACATGTATATTGATCAATTTTGAAGACATATAAATTATATACAAAGCTAATTAACAACATGTAATTTATCATTTAATAGGCTATATAAGACAAATCAAGCATCATGTAATGAAAACCCATGTAAGAGAAGCTTAAAACAGGTTTTCAGAAAATAGGGGAGGCCAACAAGTGGGTTACTGTCGTGCTCGTGACAAGAAGTCGCGATCGCGACAGTAGCCGAGAAACTACGCAGGAGAAGAGGACCAGCACAAGTCATGCGCCAAATGCCGACTCGTGCTTGACCAAAAATCCCACATTCATGAGTCGGATGCCTTACTCCGACTCGTAGACGTCTAGCTAAGAGGAGCACAACTCGTGCTTCACATGCTGAGTCGTGCTCTTCTTGGCTGCTGGGTGGAATTCCACCGCGACAAGGAGAAGAGCTGATTCTATCGCGCTCGCGATAGGATCGAGTCTCCTCAATCTCCAGGAAACGCAAAAAATAGAGCTTGAAGGAAATCAAAACCCAACTTCACCCAAACCCATATGTCATGCAATTTCATGTAAAAGCTTACCTTTTTGGCCTCCAAATCACGTTCACAATCATAATAACTCAAATCACACAATATTATTACACATTCAAAGGACATTTATAGAGATTCCAAAAACCTAGAATTTCATCTTACATCCATGTATATACACTTCTAAATCAACATGCAAACCACTGTAACTATCTCATCTCAAATCATGTACACAAATCAATTATACTCATGCATTTTCATATAACAAAACACACAAACAACAGAAACATTTGAATTCAAAATAGGATCCAAAATGAGAATGGACAGAACACTCCCAAACAACTCCCAAACCTGGTATGGAGTTCAAGCCGCTAGCTTCAAAATCCAATCTTTCCTTTCCCTTTATCCTTCCTCCTCTGTTCAGATTCTTGCAAGCAACCAACCAAAACAAAACCCAATTAACCCATGCAATCAAAACCATATAACCATCAAACCCATTACAAATCCAAACGGAAGGAGAAGAAGAAGATTCAAACCAAATAACATAGCCATTTACCTCCTAGAACAACTCTTGATCTCAAACCCTAGCTCAACTCTTGAAGAACACTCACATGCAAAGCTTGAGAGAAGAAATGGAGAAGTGAGGAAGTAAGAGAGAGAAAACGTGAGAGTGAGTCAAAGGGTTGGCTTCCACGGGAAGTTTCATTTTCTTGCTTTCCCTCTCTATACTCCCTTCAAATCACATTCAATGCTCTCAACAACTCATCCACATATAACTCATTCATTGGACCTTTTTTCATCTTTTGACTTTATTGTTCTTTTGTCTTCTAGCAACACACAAATATCTTCTTACCCTCAACTAATTCTTATAATTCCTGACATAAATCCCAATTCATTTGTCAATTACCAAAATACCCTTTTTAATAATCCAATTACACATACAATTCTACTAAGCCATATTTGGGATGTGACATCCTTGGCTCATTTCTGCTCCTTTTCTCCAATCTTCTCCATTTTCTCCAATTTCTCCTACACACACAAAACTCAAACAAAAACTTAAAACATACCTATTTCTAACACAATTAACTATACATAAACATTATTTTAAACCTAAAACATGGATTAAATATGAGCTATTTAGACTCATATCAAACCCCCACACTTAAACATTTGCTTGTCCCCAAGCAAAACATAACAAACACTCAAACAACAAAATGCATACAATTATGGAGCTTACTTATATGTTTGATAAACATTTGGAAATGACATGTATAAGCTTTTATCTCTTAACAAATTAGTCTAAATATGCAACATCTCAATCAATACCATTATCCATCATACTTGAACAATCATGCACATTTTGGAAGACCATAAAGTTGCAAAGCACAAGAATGTTTGACCTAAAGATTTTAAATTTCTTAACACATGTAAAGATTATTTCACACAAGACATTGCCTAAAATAATTCTCACTCAAACACTATTTTTTCTTAAGCACTCAATCACTCAATGTGTTTCAAGGTTAGTGTTTCTCTCATTCCCTAAATATGCCATTGCATACCATAAGCTTGTAAATAGTAAAAATCTCCACTACTAGTATAAAGTAGTACATGAAATCAAAGGGTCTTAAAAGGGTTGTAACTTAATTTAGGTAAAGGTAAGATAATTTTTGTTTAAGTAGCTAATATTGTGTAGAGAATAAGTATAACTATACCACAAGAAATGTAAAACATAAGTATAGCATGATATTCAAAGTTTATATTCTAATTCCCTTCCTAATATCCACCCTTGTTCTCTAGTTTCATTTGCTTTTCTTTTTTTTATTATTTTTTTATTTTCTTTTCTAACTTTTTCCTAGTGGGTGCATTTTATGCTCCATCCCACTTATTTTTTTTATTTTTCTTATTTTTTTTACAAAGAAACTAGATTTTTTCTAATAACGGACTTTTGATACATGAATAAGGGAATTTACTTATACATCACTATAATCATGCTAATACTAACAAATGTATCCCATGGTATAGTAATCCTAATTCTCACCATAACAAGGGTAACAAAAATGAGTAGTTATTATTTAGCAAAGGATTTGGTTAAATAATATGTTTAACAACAAAAACAGATTAAGGCTCAAAATGGCTACCTAAAGTCAAAAAGGTTAGTTTTTTAAAGCAAGCCAAAGTGGTTTAATCTAATTGCCCTTTTCGTTTCTCATGCACATCCCATACTAAATGTAATCTTAAAATTTACTAAAGACAAGTTCAAGAGGATATGGCATACTAAGCCTCTCATACAAGAAAAATTTCAAAGTATAAGGCTCAAAAGCTCACATAGCTATAGGTCAAGCTACCCTAAGCAATGAATTGGCAAAATAATCCTTATATACATGTGAAAAGATACTCAACTTAAAAAGACCCTACACTAAAGTGCTTTGCCAAGTCGTGACCTTCACTAGATACAATTAATTGTCCAAATAAAAATGAAAATGACATTTTTTAAGATATGACATATATAGACAAAATTAAAAGAAATACCAGCTTACTCATACATATATTCCCAAATATACATCAAATATATAAGCTCCAAAATATAATGCACAAAACAACCTATACATAAAAACACTAACACATATATTTATAAATCTAACTCAACATACCTAACATTAACAACCTAAAGCTAGCAGCACATGCACAACACAGGCTACACTAAACACAAGAACTAAATACAACAACAATAATGCCCCCACACTTAAAGGACACAATGTCCTCATTGTGTGAAAATAACAAACATTATATATATATAAGCAAACACAAAACACTATAAAATAAAAACAAAAATAACCTTAAAAATAAAAAGTATGTGGAGAAAACTTATCTCAATTCCCACTAGGGGAATCAGGTGGAGATGGAGAAAAATCAACATTTTTCTTTCTAAAAAAGGAGAGAAGCTTGCGATTCAAGCTTTTATGGCCCTTGTGGATAGCCTTCATTGTGGTCTCTAAGGAGTCCATTCTTGCAGCCATACTTTGGTTGGCAGCCTCCATGCCATCCAACCTACTAAGCACTTGCTGCCAACCAGCATTTGCACCTTCACCAGCACCAAATGGGGCAGCTTCCTCTTCCTCCTCATCATCATCAGCATCATCATGCGCTCCAACTATTGTGGATGACTTAGGGGCATTCCCTTTTCCCTTGTCAAGGCATGAACTGTCACCCTGCAAACCTCTATCAACAAACTTGGGCAGCTAACCGCCTTTTGTCAAAATATTAGCCCGCCTCAAGTAAACAACATCAAGCATGGCAACTTGTTCACCCTCTTCTAACTGAAAATTGTGTAAATCCCCTAGACATCCTAAAATAATCCCTATCACCATGTGACATATCCCAACAGTTTTACTTTTTGCAGTGGAGGCATGATATAAACCATCAAATATGAAATCTAGAGAACAGGGGGTTTTCCTAGATTGTAACAAATCAAGAACAAACAATTCTTTGGTCTGAACCTTAGAACTCTCAACACTACCAAATAAGGCATGATACAAATATTTATGAAAAATCATTAAAACATCATCCTTAATTTGCGATTTGTTGAATTCTTATTATTAAATGAATCAAGACTAGACAAACATTTCCAAACAGGCCTAGGATCAAATAAATGTACATCAAATCTTTTCCCGTTAAGAGGAAACCCAAACCAATCATGCAATTCAGGGAAGCCAAAGGAATAGTCTTGCCCTTGATGTCTAAATTTCATCCTATCTCTACCATTATCAACATAATCAAGAGTAACAAAAAATTCTAAGGATCAATCACGCTTAATCGGTAAATTTAAGTGCATAAACTCCCCCCACTTCATATATTTTAAATATTTTTCAAATTGATCATTGATGCCCAATTCATTTAACAGAGAAAAATGAACATGCCACATGCCCACATAGGTTTTCATGTCAAAATACATAAATTTTTCACCTTCATCCTCATTAAAAATAGGGAAAGGACATTCAAACCTGTTTTGCAGGCGAATAGGGTCTTGGTTTGCACTGGATCCCTCAGTAGCCTTCTTTCCCTTGTCTCCAACTAATTTTGTTCTAACCATCTTTATATTTGAGTGAAATTTAATGAAACTATGATAAAGAAACTCACAAAGAAGAAATAGATGAAGAACAAAACTGGAAACTTAAGAACTTTGAGAGAAGAAGAAGAAGATTTGAGAGATTTTGGAGAGAAAAACCAAAGAAAAGTGAGAGACAACTTTAAAGTGAAGAGGAAAGCTGCAGTTAGGGCTTTAGGATATATATAGGGGAGTAAAAATCTAGTGCTGTAACGGTTTAAAATTAAAAAATTTTCAAATTCCGTGCTTTGTCGTGACCTTGAGACGTTGTCGCGCTCGTGACAGAGATGAATTTTCAATTCAACTGCTCGCAAACCCATCGTGATCACACGATAAACTTTTTTCTCACCTCTCTGTCATGCTCGTGATGCTGGTCGCGCTCGCGATAGAATGGAATTGCCCAAACTAGCATTTTCCTGTCGCGCGCTCGATGCCAGGCATAATCGCGACAGTAACTTACGAAAATAACTTCCCTCCACTATCGCGCTCGTGACAGTGAGGAATTTTCAAAGAACAAAATTTTCTTTTTTGCAAAATAACACTGTAAATTAAATAAGTTGAATGCCTCACTATCTAAGACACCTTATAGAATCAAAAATAAACAATATTAGTAATATCTTAATACAAAAATCACACTAAAATCGAATTAACAACATACAAAATAACTTAAAATCACAATAAGTAAAATAAAAAGAAATGTAAGTAACTTTCAAACCATTTTTAAAGAGATATAGGAAACCTCTCTACCATGAAAAGTTTCCTCTAAATAGACCTTGCATCTTTGACCATTTGTTTTAAATAATTAACCATTACTATTTTTTAACTCCAAATACCCATGATCAAACACTTGGTTGACCTCAAAGGGTCCACTCCACCTAGATCTCAATTTTCCAGGAAATAGTTTCAATCTAGAATTATGTAATAGGACCTTATCCCCAATTTTGAAACTTTTGTATCCAATATGAGCATCATGCCATTTTTTGGATCTTTCTTTGTATATCTTATCAGTTTCATAAGAAACGAGTCTTCACTCATTATGCTCATTAAGTTGTAAACACCTTTTAACACTTGCATCTTTAATGTCATAATTTAAAGTTTTAATAGCCCAATATGCTCTATGCTCTAACTCAACAGGCAAATGGCAAGCTTTTCCATATACTAACCTATATGGTGTCATTCCAATAGGTGCTTTAAATGCTGTGCGATATGCCCATAATACATCATCTAACTTGTGTGCCCAATCCTCCCTAGAGCTTGAAACTATTTTTTCTAAGATCCATTTTAGTTCCATATTAGATACCTCTACTTGACCACTAGTTTGTGGATGATATGGAGTAGCTACCCTATGATGCACACCATATTTATGCAATAAAGAATCAAAAGAGCAATTAATAAAATGCTTACCTCCATCACTTATAATGGCTCTTGGCACTCCAAACCTTAAAAAGATCTTCTTTAAGAATTTGATCACCACCTTGGAATCATTAGTTGATGTTTCTTTGGCTTCAACCCATTTTGATACATAATCAACACCAACCAAAATGTAATTTTGGCCAAATGATGTAGGAAAAGGACCCATGAAGTCTATGCCCCACACATCAAATATCTCTACTTCCAAGATATTGTTCAAAGGCATTTCATCTCTCTTCCCAATGTTACCAGCTCTTTGACACTTAGCACAATGAGCTACAAAAACTCTAGCATCATGAAATAAAGTAGGCCAAAAGAAACCACATTCTAGCACACGAGAGGCAGTCTTAGTACTACCATTATGACCAGAATACAAAGATGAATGACAATGTGTTACAATGTTTGCATACTCACCCTCACTAACACACCTACAAATAATACCATCCCCACTTATCTTAAATAAATAGGTGTAATACCCCCATACCCCCTAGAAGGATATCGGGGCACCACGCGGACATATACGTGTACATATACATACTCTAGCGGAAGCGATAGCATAATACACATCCATTTAAGAGTAATAAAATAAAATAATACCACACTAGGGCCCAACATGTATTACATATATCTATTATACATATTACAAAACTATTGTCGTTTTACTTTACATATTCATTTCAGTACATATATTACAAAACCTTTACATGTTACAACTATACTCTTTTATCACATAATGATGTTACTCAAAACATCACCACTATCTATTTCTATCTTATACAAAAAGAGATCATAATAAAACTCCTAGTGGCCTTGACCCACAGATGTCCTCTCACTGATCTGAACCTGTAAACCTACATGGAAGCAAACATCCGTGCTAAGTGATAACGCTTAGTGGGGATGAAAATAATGCAAAGGACTTCTATTCGAAGTCACAAATAAATCACACATTTCATTTGACAAAATCAAATAGCTTAGGCATATAGCTCTTATACGTATATCGGTTGTATGCTCAAATATCAAATATTCTGAGCCCACATATAAGTAACGTTCACTCTTATGCTAATTCATGCACACTATAACTTGTACATCTCATTTATTCAAATACAACAATAACCATGTGTCCACATCCATGTAAACATATATTTGTATATGAAACTGTAAGCATGTACGGGACTGAAATGTACTTAAACATTACTCTCATGTACTATAGTATCTATTCAGAATAATACTCTTTAAACATCTCAAATACACTACATAACATTAACAAGACAAGCCTGAATTCCTTTCATGGTGGATACGGGACGCTATATAAAAAAACATTTTCGGTAGACCGAAGTCACAAAACATTTTCATGTATCTTTATTGACCATTCTTGGAGGTCGACCCGCTTGGCCCAAACGGGGCCGAACATGTACGCAGCTGCACTTGTAATCCCTTTACAAGCATGCTTATCTATCCACTGCTATGGCACTCAGGCTTAACATAAAGACTCTATGCACTATATCATGTACATTACATCTCTCAAGCATTATAAAATGATTCAATCATATGCATATCCAATATCACACGACAAGTCATGTTCAATCATCACAAAGCATGTAGCATATAGGTTCCATTCATAAACTCATATATCATAACATCGTTTACATATAATTCAATATCACATGGCATATCAAGTTCAACAACTAAAAAGCATGTAACATTTAAATTCCATGCATAAATTCTTATATCACATCATCATATACTTGCACTCATAGGTTCATACATTTTTATCATGCTATTTACAATCCTTAATACAATTATACATTGTTACTTTATTAGTTAAATTACCAATTTAATCATACTCATGTGCATTTCCCCGTTGATAACTACTTTATATTCATTTGCTAACCCTAAACATGCATAATAAGCTAAGGGGAAGGGTAAGGGGTTGACCCATGCAAACCAGGGGCTCAAAAAGAAGAAGAAAAAGCTTTATATGTGTTGTTCTATCGCGAGGTCGCGACCTATGTCGCTATCGCAACAGAAGCTCGCCTCTGGTGCCTTACGAGACTGCTTTTTGCCCTAAAATTGTATCGCAAAAAACCACCCTCTAGACCTCATGTTTAGGCAAAGTGGTCTTCATAAAAATTGTTCCCTAGGATGTTAGCTTTCAAATGGAACATATTTAAGGTCATTTGAATATTTATAACAAAAGATATGATCTAAACAACCTATACTGTTCAAATAACCCGACTCAAAATAGGGACACTACAATTTTAGCTAATTTTCAGGGTATTAGAGCAAGATTTTGCTCAAGGTCATTTTTGAGACTTTTATAAGTACTGAAGTCATGGTTTTATTGGAACAAGAATCACTCAATGCAGAGGTCTATAACTATACTTATGACAAAAACATCACACAAAGGTTATATGACAAATAAGCAGAATTTGCCGACTCAAACTTTATCATCAACACACACACTCAATTGATCAATTCACATATTTATAATCATATATACAATTATCATAAGCCCCACAAGCAATCAAAATGAACATCTAACAAATATATTCTAACAGAATAGTTCAGCTAATTAAAGCTCAATAAGCATCTCTCTATTCAAATATGTCTTTATTCAAACATATTTCGTGTAAACACATGCAAGATTAATAAGATCACACTCGATCCCTACCTTAGGTGGCTTGAACTCTATGCTCTATACTTATTTCCAATCTTCTCTTTGCTTTTATTCCACTTCTTATCCACAACTTTCATGCACAAATCAACCAATATAACACTTAATCCATAGACTTCACTTTAAATTAAAAACAAAAATTTAACAGAAGAAGAAGACCAATACTAACTAAATAGCATCACTTACCTTCTTAGGAGACCATCTCAATCCTATATCCACTCCCTCTTCAAACCAAATCCAAGTAATTCTCTTAAGGGAATAATTTAAAATGAAGAAGAGAAGGAACAAAAGCAAGAGAAAAGGCAAAACGATAGTAAATGGCAAACTAAAGGAAAAGAAAAGAAAGTCAAAATGGCCCATAGCACTCCAACGTGGGAAGGGAAAAGAAAGAAGCAAATGGTCAATGTAAATCCAAATATTTACTATGCTAATAAATGCCATCTACCCAAATAAATACATACTTATCCCCTTTTTCTCCTCAACTCTTTTTTTAATATACTTTAGTCTTGCCACATGTCACTCCCCTACAATGCCACTTGTCAACTTCCTATGCCGCCACGTGTATGGTACACATCAAATAATCCAACTTCCTCTAGGCTTCATGGGAAACATTCTATCATGCCCGCGACACTTTCGCGCTTGCGACATAACCCACACCCAACTACTAACTCAAATACACTCTCTTATACCCACAAACTCTTGAATTCCCGAACAAAAATTCCGAAATTCTACTAAGGCCAAATCGGGTTGTTACAATAGGGTTCTTCCCAAAGATAATTTTTGACATCACTAAAGAATTTTTTCTTTTGTTGTCATGTCAAATCAATAGGTATAATTCTTGCAGCAAGAAAATTAGCAAAATCTGCAAACCAAGGACCATTTACTTGCTCAATAGACATAAGAGATTCATCCAGAAAGGATTCATTTATTTCATTGTTATCTCCTCTAGGTCCTTCTTCATTTTCTAACTTTCACAAGTGATCAGCTACTAAATTTTTAGACCCCTTCTTGTCTTTAATTTCAAGGTCAAACTCTTGCAATAAAAGAACCCAACGAATTAATCTAGGCTTAGCATCTTATTTAGCAAATAAGTACCTTAATGTAGCATGAACTGTATAGATGATTACTTTAGATCCTAACAAGTAAGGCCTAAACTTATCACATGCATAGACAACCGCTAACATTTCTTTTTCAGTAGTTGTGTAAATAACTTGAGGTGATGATAATGTATGGCTAGCATAGTAAATCACATGTAAATTTTTAACTTGTCTTTGTCCTAACACACATCTAACAGCAAGGTCACTTGCATCACACATAATTTCAAAAGGTAATTCCCAATTAGGAGAAGTAATTATAGGTGCACTTACAAGAGCATTCTTTAAAGTATCAAAAGCTTGCATGCATGCATGAGAAAATTCAAAAGGTACATCCTTAACTAACAAATTAGTTAAAGTCTTAGCAATTAAAGAAAAATCCTTATAAACCTTCTATAAAAACCAGCATGTCCCAAAAATGACCTTACACCCTTAAGTGTAGTTGGTGGAGGTAATTTCTCTATCAATTCTATTTTGGCTCTATCTACCTCAATCCCTTTACTTCAAATTTTATAGCCTAGAACAATGCCTTCTTCAACCATAAAATGACATTTCTCCCAATTTAGTACCAAATTAGTTTCCTCACATCTAGCCAATACTTTATCTAAATTACTTAAACATAACTCAAATGAGTCCCCATACACAAAAAAATCATCCATAAACACTTCCATAATGTCTTCTATCATATCCCTAAAATTAGAAGTCATGCACCTTTGAAAAGTTGCTAGTGCATTGCATAACCCAAATGGCATTCTTCTATAGGCAAAAGTCCCATATGGACAAGTAAAGGTGGTCTTTTCTTGGTCACTAGGATAGATAAATATTTGGAAATATCCTGAATAACCATCTAAAAAGCAATAATGAGAATGGCCAGCTATCCTTTCTAACATTTGGTCAATAAATGGTAAAGGAAAATGATCCTTTCTAGTGGCTAAATTTAATTTCCTATAGTCAATACACACCCTCCAACCGGTGGTGGTTCTAGTAGGAATCAATTCCCCAATCTCATTTCTAACTACTGTCATGCCTCCTTTCTTTGGTACACAATGAATAGGACTTACCCAAGAACTATCCGAAATTGGATAAATAATCCCAACATCTAATAGATTAATGACTTCTTTTTTAACAACTTCTTTTATATTAGGATTAAGTCTTCTTTGTCTATAAGCTTTTGGTTGACATTCATTTACCATATTAATCTTATGCATTACTACATTAGGACTAATTCCTTTCAAATCAGAAATTTGCCAACCTACACGCTTTATTCTCTTTCTAATAACCTCTAACAATGAAGACTCTTGTGCACTAGTGAGTTTGTTAGGTAAAGTATGATTTGGACCAAGAAATGCATACCTCAAATGACTAGGTAACTCTTTCAATTCATCATTAGGAGGACTTACAATGGATGGTGGCAATGGAGCTTCATTTCTATTTAGAAGTTCAGGTCTTGAGCTCTCTTGCTTCACATCTTCATTGACTTCCTCTCCAAAATCAACCTCTTCTTGAACTGCATTGTCTAACACTTCCAAAACACAAGCATCAATGACATCTATTTTCATGCACACATTCTCATCCATGGGATATTTCAAGGACTTATGGATATTGCACACTATCTTCCCCCACTCTTAAGATTAAAGTGCCCTCATAGACATCAACCAAAGCCCTACCAGTTCTCATGAAAGGTCTTCCTAATATCAATGGACATTTCACTTCATATGCAAAATCTAAAATAATAAAATCAGCTGGTAGAATGAATTTAACAACTTTCACAAGCATGTTTTCCACTATGCCATATGGTTTTTTAATAGATTGATCAGCCAATTGCAAAACCATGGAAGTAGGTTTAACATAGTCCAATCCTAACTTCTTAAAGATAGTCAAAGGCATAAGGTTTATACTAGCCCCCAAATCACATAAACATTTAGGAAAATCAACATCCCCTAAAGTGCAAGGAATAGTAAAACTACCATTATCCTTAAGCTTAGTAGGCAAATTATTTGAAATTATTGAACTATATACTTCAGTCAATTCTAAAGTAGATATATCCTCCCAACTTCTTTTCTTTGAAATCAAGTCTTTAAGGAATTTTGCATAGTTAGGAATTTGTGTAATGGCCTCCATAAAATTTAAATTTATGTGTAAGTATATCAATATATCAATAAAAGATTGGAATTGCTTATCTTGGTGTTGCTGCCTCAAGCATTGTGGAAAAGGAGGACGAGGTTGAAAAACTTGTGGAATTGGGTTTTTGGTCACTCCTTCTGTCGCGCCCGCGACAGGTGTCGCGATCGCGACAGTAGGCGGATTGCTAGTCTTCACGCTCACAAAAGGTAGTGTGCTCGTGATGTCTGCTCGCCCCTCTTCTATCGCAGGTATCGCGCTCGCGACAGAAGGTTAATCCTTCTGAAAATTTTTCTATTTTTCCTGCACATTCTCACCCACATTAGTAGAAATAAATTCATTGTTATAGGATTTACCTGACCTCAATTTAATGGCTTTAAGATGTTCTCTTGGATTCTCCTCCGTTTTACTTGGTAAATTCCTTGCATTCTTGAAGGTAAAGCCTTAGCTATTTGCCCTATTTGCACTTCCAATTTATGAATGGATGAGGCTTGATTATTAGTGATTTGATCAAACTTTGTTTCGAGCCTCTTTTGGTTCTCTTCTTGTGAACTAAATTTTAGATTAATCCCTTCTAAGAATCGATCAATTTTTACCTCTAAAGCTCCAAACCTATCTTGAGGTGGTTGAAATCCTACACCCCTATTTTGGTTACTACTATTACCCCAAGAAAAATTAGGATGGTTTCTCCAACCAGGGTTATATGTGTTTGAGTATGGATTACCTCTTCCTTGCCCTTGGATAAAACTAACTTGCTCTTCAGAATTACTTATTCCCAAAATGCACACCTCACTTGTATGACCTTATTGGCCACAAATAGTGCATACCTTTTGTGAACTACCCCCCATTCCTAAACTACTAACTTTTTGAGTTAAAGCTTCTATTTGGGCTTGTAAGGCTACAACAGAATCTATGGCATGAACCCCCTTAGCATTAGAATTAGATTCCCTTACTTTTTCGGTGGGCCACATACAATTGTTCATAGCCATCTCCTCAAGCAATTCAAAGGTAGCTTCTATTGTTTTCCTCATCAAAGAGCCACAAGCTACAGCATCAATAGTACCCCTAGTTGTAGGGTTCACTCCATTATAAAAAGTTTGCATGAGCAACACCCTTGGAAGATTATGGGGAGGACACATTCTGTGCAATTCTTTAAATCTCTCCCATGCTTCATACAAAGACTCATTGTCATTTTGCACAAAAGTTGTGATATCTTTTATAATTTTTGCAGTTTTAGCTAGAGGAAAGTATTTTCATAGAAATGCTTGGGCCAATTGGTCCTAAGTGGTTATTGATCCTCTAGTTAATGAATTCAAGCAAGCCTTGGCTTTATCCTTCAAAGTGAAAGGAAAAAGTCTAAGCTTAATCGCATCATTAGAAACTCCATTAATTTTAAAAGTATCACATATTTCTAGAAAATTTGCCAAATGAGCATTAGGATCCTCATTTGCCAAACCATAAAACTGAATGCTATTTTGAATCATTTGCAAAAAAGAAGGTTTAATTTCAAATTGGTTAGCATTTACCGTATGCCTTACCACACCTTGTTGAGCACCACTCATTGCGGGTGTAGCAAAATCCATCAACCTTGGTGGATTTTCCTCTTCAGCCATTATTGGTCTCTTATTCTTATTCTTCTTTTTATTAGATTTTCGTTACTTGACAAATATCTCTCTATTTTAAGATTCAAAGGTTCAAGCTCTTCTTGAGAACTTCTTATACTAGGCATGAACTTATCAAATCCTGTAAAAATAACACAAAACAAAAATAAGTCAATTAAATAAACAAACAAGCAAAATAAAATAAATTTTGTAATCCAAAATCATAAATCAAGTTTCAAAAAGGCAATAAATAAAACATCAGTCCCCGCTGCAGCGCCAAAATCTTGTTAGCGTATTTTGAAGTGCTAATTCCGCAAGTATACGGTGTACCGGCTATAGTACAAAAGATGTCGATCCCACGAGGAATGTATTAATTATTACACACTATTACTACTTAATTTTAATCTTGTTTACAATGATCATAAATTTGTTGAATGAAAGTGGAATAACTATGTCTAATTCTAATTAACCTAGTTATAGATAATCGGAGAAGATAAAAGATTAATGATTATAAAAATAATAAATAGAACTTGAATTAATTATTCTTGATCATGAATATATTCTTATCATGCAAGCCAAGTTGAATAAGATTCCAATTTACTCTTTCAACATAAATTAGAATGCCTAAAACATGCATTTATAATTCTAACTCACAATTTTCATTAATGAATTAAAGTGTTATTCATGCAAATTTCAGGAATAATAAACAACCTATAGCAATCATTTAATATTATGATTTCTTAAATAATACTTCAATGATGAAATTCTATTAGATTTAAGTAAGAATTTATCTTCAATTAAATACTTACTTATAATGATCATGCATAAAAATACTAATAGAAAATTCTACAAGAAAGAATAATTAAATTGATATGAATAATAAAATATAGCATTAAATAATCAAGTTCATAAATTCATTATGAAATAATTAGAAAGAAGAAGTAAAGATGAGAAATAAGAAAGAGATCTTTCAACCCTTTTCCCTTCCACAAAGGATATCTTCTTCCTTGCAAGTAATCTCTCTTCAAAACATAAAATTCTAACTTTAAACTTTAACTAAAAAATGTACTTTCTACTTACATAATTCTTAATAAAAAATATTCAACTAAAACTATTCAACAATTAAAATTACAGTTAAAACTAATATTTATAAAGTTCCAAAATATATGTCCCTTCAAGTGTCCCTTAGGAAGGTTGCAAAGCTTAGTGGAAAGTCATCCCTTTTGAAGACAAAATTTGAATTTAACTTCCAATGGTCCTCTCTGTCGCGCTCGCGACAAAACACACCTTGCTCTTCGCTCCACTTTCCTCGCACTGGCTTTCCTCCGCGCTATGTCGCGACCTCGCGATGGGCAGCCTTGCTCGCGACCATGCCCGCTAGCTCCCTTCCTCCTTCTCTTTAGCTCCCTTCAATTGCGCGTCCTATCGCGCTTGCGACCACTGTTGCGCTCGTGATAGAACACTTCTCTCCTTTGCTTTCTTTCTTCCTTTCTTCTCTTCTTCTTAGCTTGGTGCTCCCTATCGTGCTCGCGACCCTTGTCGCACTCGCGACAAATTGATTCTTCCTTTGCTCATTTCTGCTCCTTTTTTCCAATCTTTTCCATTTTCTCTAATTTCTCCTACACACACAAAACTCAAATAAAAACATAAAACATACCTATTTCTAACAAAATTAACTATACATAAATATTATTTTAAGCCTAAAATATGGATTAAATATGAGCTATTTAGACTCATATCAGTACACATGTGCAATTTATAGATATAGATAAAGGGCATTACAGGTCAAGCCCACTATAGGGATATAGACGGCATGGCTGGCAACCGTTACATGAGAAGAGCTAGGGCCATGAAGGTAACGAAAGCATCAATACAACACCCTATCCACTCGATCCCATCCTCAATCCTAGTCAGGAATAACTTTACTTGGCACATCACAAAATGATGAGGGGCATAGTAATGCAGTATCCGGTGAAAGGAGTCATTCAATACCTGTAGTTTCTTCTACAGCCACATCTAAAAAAAAAACAGAAAGGAAGTCAAAATAATAATAATAATAATAATAATAATAATAATAATAATAATAATGATAATAATAATAATAATAAAGCTGTTAAATCTGGTTAGGTCCAATTTAGGCAAAATATTAAGGCATAAGGCCATGTGAAAACTCCGTAAGGGGCACATGGTTAGCGAGGAAAAGGTAATGTGAAAACTCACAAGGGGTGCATTACCATTAAATAATTACTACAAGTCAATATGTAAGATGGTCAGTGTGCAAGATAATTAACATGCCAGGAAGTCAGCCTTCAGGATTATACAAGATATGATAAAGATGGGATGATTACCTATAAGGGTAGTTGTAATGGCCCAAAATTGTAATTTTTATGAATAGTAATTTTTCGGTTATGAATAGTGATATCGGGATGAATAGTACTTTTTCGGGTCAAAAAATATTTTATTTGATTATTGGAAAGGGAAGGTCAGCAGGAGTTCGAATATAAAATTTGGGGACAAACGAAGGTCAAATAGGCCTTGAAAATGCAAAAAGAAGTGAAAAAATCAATTTCGGGCATCAATGGTTGAGGGATGGGCATCCCTGGATGAAGGACGGGCATCCCTAGTGAGGGACGACCATCGGTAAACTCTGATGGTGTCACACCCCAAAATAGCCCTGGTCGGATTATGCATGCTAAGTCGGGATCGGAAGGGTATTTCAGTAAATTGTGTTTGGGAATTTGGAGTGTTAAGGACCTAATTGAAAAGATAATTAAGTTGGTAAAGAAAGAATTGTGTAAGTGAGTGAATTGTATTTTGTTTAAGGACTAAAGAGCAATTTTTGATTGGAAAAGTTGAGTGGGTTTTGAGGTCCTTTTAGGAGCTGCCAGGTGAGTTTGTTAGGTAGGCATTAAATGAAGAAAAAGAGGAAGTAAGAGGATGAGAGAGAGAAAAACACAGATTCTAGCTTTCCCGTTCTCCTCTCACGCTCCTCCTTCTTCTTCTCTTGTCCCTTCTCTGCTTTTCCTTTCTTTCTCATTTGGCTTGGAGTTGTGTTTGGCTTGGTTGAGTTTTGGGTCAGCTTTGAAGAGGTAAGTGGGAGTTAACGTGTTCTTCTTCTTCTTCTTCATTTTCCTGGTTTTGGTTGAATTAGGGTTTGAACTAAAGATTTTGTGGGTTTTGTTTGTGCAAGCTTTGGGTGATAAGAAGAAGGTTAAAGGCAAGGAAAAGAGTGAGGTTTGATCTTGAAGTTGGAAGCCTGATTTTGGAACGTGATTTTGAGGTTTGGGAGCAATTTGAATACATGCAATGTTTGAGCTTCTGTGTTCTTCAATCTCAGCATGTCTCTGCCCTATTTCTCACTTAGATGTATGTGTGTTTTGCATTGTTTGATTTCTGGAATATGGTGTGCTTCAGCATGTGAATATGTTTAATGTTAGTAAATGTGTTAGTAATGCATAATAGGAATTGAATTGGAGTTACTGAGTTTTGGTTTTTGAACTTACTGTATTTTTAGGGTTTATGCTCTAGAATGGATTAAATGTGTTTAAGCATGGTTTTAATTAGTTGATCGTTGAATTAAGTTGCAATTGTCTTGTTTATGCTGTTTGGGACATCGATTGAAAGGTAAGATGAGTTTGGTGGTGTTTTGAATGAGATTGAAAATGAATTTATTGAGTTCTTGGAGTTCTGGGTAACTGGGAATGGAAAATCGCGTCTCTGTAGAATTTCCAGTTCCAGTTTGTGTTCTGTGAGAGGAGAGTCACGTCTCGTGACTTAGAGTCACGACGTGACTCATGTGAAGGGCAGCGTGACTCCCAGTTGCGAAGCGTGACTCTTCTCTCTGTGAGAGGAAAGTCACGTCTCGTGACTTAGAGTCACGACGTGACTCTGGTAAAGGCATGGCGTGACTCCAAGACATGAAGCGTGACTCCTCTCTCTGTGAGAGGGAAGTCACGTCTCGTGACTTAGGGTCACGACGTGACCCTTGTGAATGGCAAAGCGTGACTCCAGTTGCGAAGCGTGACTCTTCTCTCTGTGAGAGGAAAGTCACGTCTCGTGACTTAGAGTCACGGCGTGACTCATGTGAAGGGCAAGGCTTGCGAGGCGTGACTATTTCTCTCTGTGAGAGGAAAGTCACGTCCCGTGACATTGAGTCACGGCGTGACTCTTGTGAAGCCAGGCGTGACAAAGAGTCACGTCCCGTGATTCTCTAGGAGAGTCACGAGACGTGACACTAGGTCACGCCGTGACCCTCTTGTGTGGTCAGTCATGAGTCGTGACACGACTCGTGACCGACCCCTCTTCAGCTCCTTTTTCCGATTTTGCCCAGTTTAACCCAAAATGAATTTCCTATTTCTTCTGTATGGGCCTTCATTGCTATGTAAATTATGTCATATTATTATATGCTCCTGTATGGCTTTTCTGTTTTGATTTGTTCTCCGTGACTGGTTTATTACAAAATGACTTTCAAAGGCTGTTATTGCTTTTTCTTCTACTGTATGCTATCTTATCTTACTTATCAGAATGATTAGCCTATTTTAGTTGTGTTCAGTATTATGTTATGCCTGTCTTTGATCGGATTCTTACCTAGAATAACATGCCATGTTTAAGAGTATTGTATCATTTCATGATACAGATTATACGTTATTGATCATAGGCATAATATGATTCCACATGTGTTCTTGATATGCTTCAGTAAATTGAGTAGTGATAAAATGCAATTGATTGACCTATTGCATGCTTCAGAATATGACTTGAATGAGGTATGATTGATATTATGCTATATTTATTTGAATAATATGTTAAATGTAATCGGGACTATGCATGGTTTATGCTTAGTATCTGCACCTAATGCATGATTAAGATTTTGTATTGGTAACCATTGGCCTGGTAGTGCTTCTTTACCTATTTCTCGGCATGCTTTAAAATATTGTTTAATATTAAAGTGTATGGACTGTAATATGTTTTGCAATGCGAATTGCATGATATATGACCGACTTTATGAGCATATCTATATGTCTATTGTACTCTGGCTTATGCATGATGTATATATATATTTATGAGTTGTGCGATTCGTAATGTGAATTATTTTATGCATGACCTGCGAGAGTCAGTCTAGTGGATAGTTAGGCATGCCTAATAGAGTCTTTCAGTAGCTGCAGCGCCCTTTGAACGTTTTGGACCCGTATGGTTCCTCGCGAACCTCCCCCTCAGTACGGATCCTCGTGATCCTTTTTAATGAATTTGGATCGGGTTAAGATCCCCCATCAGTAAAATGCTTTTGTGATAAATAAAATGGTTTTCGATTCGTACCCGTAAGGTACCTTCAGTCGACTTGTACCCGTAAGGTACTAATCAGTTCAGTACACTCGTTATCCACTATTGTGAGTCAGCAGGTGCTTTACTGGTTTGTATTACTTTGAAATAACTATATGAATGTGATATCCGTTTGATTATGATAAAGATCTCAGGAATCAGTTTATGTGTATATGAATGTGATTATGGGCTTCAGAATGGATATCTGTACTAAGTAAGCATGACTTTATATTTAATATGATTATCCGTACTTGTCATGTGATTTATTATCAGCTTCTGAATGCTTTGAAATGATTCGATTGATGTATTTAAGTATATGATTTCAGCATAGTTTTGTTATAAATATTAGCATGTGAACCGAAGCAGCTGCGATGGTAAGTATGTGATGATTACTGTACTTTCTGCATGATGAGGATATGAATGTAATACTATTTGATTATGTCTTCAGTCTCCGCTATCGGAGTGTTGTGGCATGATGCTTAATATATATTAGAGTTGCGCAGCGGTATTGTGATGCTCTAAATGTTATCTCTTGGGTATTTGACTAGTGTATATGTTTGACATGTTTAAGTATGTTGGTTAACTAGCATGCTTAACATGATGGTTTGATTGTCAGTTCATGCATGGGTACTTAGTTACGTTTATTGCTTGTGTAAAGCTCTTGTGGCGCCGCACGGTAAGATATTGTTATTTGATACCCATGTAGGTTTATGCATGTGATATAATATGTAGTTCAGCATGATGATGCTTGTAACGTGTATTGTATTATATCTGTATTGGTCTATCCTGGACATGAGTTTATGGTTGGATTGTGAGTTATCGAATGAATGCCTTTGCTATGCAAGTATGATCATATATGTATTATGAATATCCGCATTTGTCATTTGAATGTGTTTTGCCTTGGCGACTATTGTGAATGGCCGTCCATACTCTTGTGTGTTCTCCCCACTAAGCGTTTATCGCTTAGCACGGATTTCCTTTCCGTGCAGGTGGCAGGTTTGGTTCTGTTCAAGTCGCGCTTTTGCAAGGTCGGCCACGTAGGAGTTAGAAGTTCTGTATTGGGTTCAGCTTCTGTATTTCAGCTCTTGTAATTTAGTAGTATTGTATATGTATTTAATTATGTTTTAAGCTTGAGTTTTCTTTTGGGAATGTAATAGTTAGTATGTCCTTCTTCCGTTGAATGGTCATATGTATGCTTCCGTGTATGCTTCAGTTGAGTGCCTGCGTGTGCGTGAGTTATTGCATGATCAGTCTGAGCCTGCAGGTAAGGTAAGTTTTTAATTAACCCGTATTTCTGTATGTATGTTATGTATGAATGCATGCTTCCGCATTGTGTATGTGCATATCTGTATGAGTGAGCGTCGGTAGCGCGTCCGTCGGCGTCCTTCCAACGGGGACGGCGATGGGGGTGTTACAGATGGGCAAAAATTAGCCCAGTTTAACCAGGTTTGATTAAGTTTGATCGGACCATAACTTGAGTTACAAACCTCAGAAAAATAATTCTAAAACATGAACACACTCATATGAATGACTAGAATCTAATGGTGTTAAAAAATTAATTTTATCGTGACACTGGAAATTCGGCCATCGAACAGATAAATAATTATCGAATTGAGAAATGATCTCGGATTGAGCTAAAAATTTATATATGGCCAATTTAATATATTTCATGAATTCTGGAAGCATTTTTATGGGGAATTGAACTTGAAAAATTAAATTAAGATCACATAAAAGTTAATAAATGCATTTGGGCTTAAGATTGGGTTGGCCCATTTGGAAGGAATTGGAAGAGCCCACCTTGAGTGACTATAAAAGGCAGAAATATCTGCCTTTTCTCTAGATTTTTCAGCAGCTCTCTCTCTCTCCTCTCTTTCTTTCTGTGATTGAAGTCTCCTTCTCCTTCTCTCCATCATTTTTATTCTTCCTCCTTCAATCTCTTCCTTGATCCAAGTGTTATTAATGAAATTCAGCCTCTCTAGATGATTATTACAGCCTTTAACCTTCTATTGTGGTGGATTAAGAGGATGAAATCAAGCGCTCAAGCTTAGGGCTCAAATTTGATGTGAAATTGACGTTTTTAATTTAATTTGATTATTTTTATGGATAGATTTAAGGGTAATAAGCTTGATTAGGTGATTATATTGAGAAAAAGGAGCAAGAAATTGATGGATGTTTATTGTTGTGTATTTGGCTATATTGAGGAATAAGGGAAAGGAAAGAACTTTGATGGTGAAATATTAAGGAAAAAAAGCTTAAAATGTGAAAAGAAAGGTTTTTAGGTAAGCGGATACAATATCTCTCTTTTTTTATTATTTTTGTGTAGATTTTAGTGTATGATTAGTATGTAAATTAAGGGGTTTTACATGAAAAAAATGACATTAAGTGTGTAAGCATGTTAATTGGACTTAAAAGAGAAAATTAGTGTGATTAAAATAGAAAGAAACAAATTGGTCATAAAACCTTAGGTGAAACCGAATGGAATATTAAGGTATAATATAGTATAATTAAGTGTTTAAAGAGATAATTATATACATATGTTGTTGAGTGTCAAAAATAATGGAATTAATGATAAATGAAGAAAGAATAATTTATAAGTGAAAATGTTACCTTGACCGAATGCTTTATAGTAGTATATTTGTGTATATTTTGTTAATTTAATGAAAATAATGATAGAAAATGAATAAGGAGATGAAATATAAGATACATAAATTAATTGAGGATTTTTAAAGTTTAATTGAATGAGAAATTATGTTAGTATTGTATTGTGTCTTAAGTGAAACTAATGAAATATGATGATTTAAATGAAGTAATGGTATAAATAGATATAAAAGCAAACAATAATTAGTATGATAGTGAAATAAGTGGAAAAAAAATTCAAAGTAAGTATAAAGTATGTTGGCCAAATGAAATAATTTGGCAATTAATGGATTAGCTTGATAAGTTAATAAATATAATATTATAGAATGAATATAGAAATTAAAATTAAGAGTATAGCAACTTTATGGAAAACTTTAGAATTTAATCGGATAAATTTTAGTATAGACATATATTATGTCTCAAATGAATAGTATTGAAATATGTGTATTTAAAGAGAATTTATATTGAAAGTAAGGTAAATGAATAATTAGTAGTACTAAACTGAAGTGAAAGGGAAAAAGAAAAGAAATAAAATACAGTGTATTAATAAAGCATAAAGGACTTTTATGTAAATTACGAACTTAATTATAAATTAAATTAATTGATATGGAATATAATATAATATGCTATTGATAATATAATATGGGACAATGTTGATAATGTGATATTGAATAATATTAACAATAAGTGTATTTGTAAATAAAATGTATATGTATATACTTGAGAATAAATGTGTGTTAAAGTGTGTAAATAAAAGTGAATTATGATTGATAATGCAAGTGCCAACAACAAGACATGGTATGTAATTGGAAAGTGTATGATTATATATATAATGCAAAGTGAATGATAAATATTGTAAGAATTGAATGTATAAGTGAATTAACGAATAAATACTAAATGAAATATATGCCTTGCCCTTAATAGTGGTTTGGTGGTCAAATTTAGCTCAGTATATAGTTGGCTAGCCATATAAACACCTACAACGAAGTAGCGAGTCATAACGACTCGCATCAATAGGCCAATGACGGTCTACTAAAGTGTAAAAGTGAAAAAGTGTACACTGAAAATGTTTAAGTGATCCTTTGGGTTCACTTATAATGTATTGGACCTGTGGGGTCCACGTTCCGTGTATCCGGTTCGGAGATTTTTACCGAATTGATACTATTAATAAGAGAAATGGAATGGAAATGGATTAATTGTCAATATGTATAAGGAATAAGGATAAAATGTTAATTATGTAAAAGAATGAGATAAGATAGTAAAAATAAAAAAATAAGTGACCAAATGGTAAATTAAGCAAATGTAGTAATATAAAGACCGCAAAGAAAATTTATTATAAAAGAATGACATTTAGGGACTAAACCGAAATTTTTATATGATTTGTGGTAATTAATGGACAAATAAAAGATAATCGTAACAAAATGAAAGTATAAATACTTGCAAATTGATAGTGTTATTGTTCAATAAAGAATTAAAAAGAAAGTTAAGCTCATATGATGTTAGATGTAATCAAAAAAATTAAATGTATATAATAGATAATAAGTCTAGTATCAAGTATGTAAGGATAATAGTGATAATATCACAAAGAAAAATAGTAACAGTAATATTAATGCAAATATTAGTCAATAGCATTAAGGATACTAATTGTAATAATAAAGTTCATATTAAGATTGTAAATAATCATAATATTCATGTAAGAAAACAAATAATGTTAATGTTAGTGAATTAATAAGAAAATGCTAATGTAATGTTCAGAGAATATTGGAATTTATTTAAAAGAGACATGAAGATAAAATTTATGCCTATATAGAGAAGATGAAAGAATGAATAAAGTCTATTTAATAGAATAATATCAAATGATAATATAATGTTGGTGCTAAAAATTATTATTTATAAAAATAATAATCCTACATTGTTAATAGAGATAGAAATATATATATATATATAGATAGATATATATAAATCTTAATTTTTAATATAGGAACTGTAAATAATAAAGGGAATGAATAATAAGAAGCGCTATAGAATTGTTAATAAAATAAGGATTTAAATTAAGAGCATTCCGCAAGAATATAAGTATTAAATATATATAGGACTGCAAATAAATAATAAGTGTAAATAATAAGCAATGTTAATTGTTGGAAAAAGTAATATTGATAATGATAATGCTAGTGAAAGATAATAAAGTTAATCCTAAAATATTTGATAAGAGGATTAAACTTAAATGTCAACCCATATGATAAGAAAAGAATGAATGTTGTATAGCTGTGACAAGTTAATAATTAATCATTTTTATATTATTGAATCGTTGTACCCATAATGGGCTATGTTATTGTTTGCTTTACAGGAGGGTAGGTAAGATATATAGCTATTAAACTACGAAAGTTTAACTAAATGAATAGTAATTTAGATAGTTATAGGTCAATTGACAAGGATGATAATACAAAATTGAGATGAAATAAACTTGAATGATTAGAAGTTAAGAATAAGAAATGTTAATTCAAGTAAACAATAAGAAAAGATTTGTAACGACTAAAGAACTGTGACCAAAGTATTAATGACATGAAAGAAATAAGAAAGTTAATGTTATAAATTATTCATCATAATAATGTTAAAGTAAAAAGTTAAAGTTAATAATGTAAATAGTACATAGTCTAGTAATTAGAACGAAAATACTAAGTATATTGACATAAATAGTTATAAATATAGTGATAATTGAATCTAGTAATAAAATTAGTAAACCATAAAATAATATATTAGTAATGTAAGAGTTAAAGAATTAATGTTTCTAGCAAGAATAGGAAAAAGATAGATATACATGTGTGTATGTTTGTAGTAGTACAGATGGAAAGCTAGGAATATGTAGCCACCATTAGGCATTTTAATGCTTAGCGCGTAGAATTGTTAATACGTGCAGGTTTCAAGGAATAGAAGATTAGAAGTGGCTGAGATTTCATTAAATGATTGAGGATAGTATTAGATGGCAAGAATGGATTCGTAGACAAGGCATGTATATGATCGAGATGGATAAAGATGAACATACAAAAATAGGTTTGTAATTATATATATGTTTCGGTATGGAATCTTATTAGACTTTTGAATGGATTACTATAATGTTGGTGTTTATTGGTGCATGAATGTTATTGACAAAATTAAAAAAAAAAAATTACCCACTGGACTATCAAGTGCATTATGTCATATAGCAGTGTAGTATTGTCACATCCAATATCCGTACTGTAACACCCTTACCCGTACATAGTCAACCACCACGACCGGTGAAGAATGTTACACGACAAATACCAAACTGAACACGTTTAACCTAAAAACAAAAATAGAAAAGCAGGAATATAAAATTTCTTCAATCCAAAATAATCACATACAAGCTTGCATCATACCTCTTCTACTAATTCTTATTACATACTAATCACTTATTACAAAAACAATAATAAATTACATTACAAATATTAACTATAAACTTCAACTAACAAACTACTATAGACTCATTAGCCAAACTACTGTGGATTGTCTTCATCGACACAACCAACTCCAAACCTACATGGATAAACACCCATGTTAAGCGCAAAGGCTTAGTGGGGAAAACAGGTAATATGGACGACCACTCACAACAGTCATCATTCAATACACACAATAATAAAATATCCAATATAAATTTATGTGTATATAAATACATGTTCTAAGCACACTTAATGATTTTATTCGCTTATTGCATAAAATTTATCATAAATGAATCATATTTATCATATTGATCAACCTAGTCAAATAGAGTGACAATTTAATTAATACATGCTTTTCATGATTCACTACTCATATTTCGAATGCCTCATATATAATTATTCAGCTAATAATCAATTCTCATATTACAACAATTCTTCACACATTAAAAAATCATGAATAAGAAGCTAAAAGTGTAAGTTCTTATCATAACATATCAATGCATGTCACACATATAGTTATATTCATTTAACTACTTGCTTTAAATTAATCCATTACTCTCATGTCATTTACTCATGTTTGTATTCCAAAGGGAAAACAAAACTGAAACTCATAGGCACTCAATGGTGCTATTGTAACACCCCTTACGTCCCTATTGGAAGGACGCCGGAGAGCGCTACCGACGCTCACTCACAAACATGCACATATACACTATGCGGAAGCATACATTCATACATAATCATACATGCATAAATGCGGGTTAATTAAAAACTTACCTTGCGGGCAAAAGCTGGTCATGCATTAACTCACACACTCGTAAGCACTAAGTGGAAGCATAAGCACACACACACACTCATAAACTCTTTCAATCAGCGGAAGCATAAGGCGAATAATAAAACCGAGGAACAACTTTAAACATAAATATAATAAGATTTACAAGGCCCAAATGTTACGTCCAGATCCTTACATATAATTACATATACATAAGACTATAGAAATGCAAAAGCCAAAATACAGAAGCTGAACAAAATACAAAACTTCTAACTCCTATGTCGCCGACCTTGTAGATGCTCGAGTCGAACCAAACCTGCCACCTGCATGGGAAAAGAACCCGTGCTAAGCGATAAACGCTTAGTGGGGAGAACACACAAGCAAAATGGACGACCATTCTCAATGGTCGTCAAGGCATAACACATGCAAATGGCACATGCAGACATTCATATCACATATATAATCACGCTTGCATATTAAAGACATTCATTCGGACACTCATATCCATATCCAAATACTCATGTCGAAAACAACTAAGGCAGATAGAATACCATACACAATACAAGTATTATCATGCAGAACTACATACAATCTCACACGCATATAATTACTGAGGTATCGGATATCAGTACCTTACCGTGCGTAGTCACATGAGATTTACACATGCAATTGTCATATCTAAGTACCCATACCTTAACTGAAAACCCATTCGTATGTTATACGATTACCATGCAATACGCACCCAACTATCATGCTAAGAACACTAGCTATCGAAATATACTTTTGTCATGCCATAGTACACACACCCACTGGCCGAAACCTAAAGAAAGACGTCAAAACACCACACTTCCACTGCGCAACTTTATTAAATAAAATATCATGCCATGAAACGTAGACACATGACAACATGCTGAAGATACTACAATAGTTGAAACCAAAGGGACATATAGCAGAATATTACATTCAAAGCATACACTAGTTCACATGCTACCATAATAGTTAACGGCACAGAATCACATTCATATACATACTAAATAACCATATCAGTCCGTAAATTTAAGCTCACATTCATATAAATATTATTTCATATGCTTATAACCTAACTAGTCAGCTTCACATTCTCATAAGCATAACATAATAAAATATATTCATGGCATTTGAAAGATCATGGTCACAGTCATGCATGTTTTAATTCCAGTACTTATATCCATAACTGATGGTATACAAATACGTTCACAATATGATATACATACATATATATATATATATATATATATGTCCAAATTCACATTTTTGAGTCACAATCAACACATTCAGAGATTCATAATCACATTCAGATACATAACTGATTCACATGTCTAATATCATGCTCATTCAGATATCTCATTTTCTTATTCATATTAGCCAAAACAAATAGAATAACAGCCGACTCACAATAGTGGATAACGAGTAAACGCATAGCGTACCTTATGGGCACGAATCGAACGCATAGGGTACATTTTGGGCACGAATCAAAAACCATTTTATTTTATCACATTTAAAACAATTTACTGAGGGGGTCTTAAACAAGAACCAAATACTGAGGGGTTCGCGAGGAACCAAACGGGGACCTGATCGGGGTCCGAACTTAACTGAGGGCTGCAGCTAAAAGACTCTATTAGGCATGCCTAACTATCCACTTACTAGACTCTAGCAGGTTATGCATAAAACAATTCACGTTTCGAATCGCATAGCACATATACATATATATATATATAACATGCATAAACCAGAGTACAATGGACATATAAATATGTTCATAATATCGGTCATGCCTCATACAATTCATATTGCAAAGCATATAATATAATACAGTCAACACACTTTAACATTAACCAATATTCTAAAGCATATCAGAGTCAAGTATAGTAGCACTATCATGCCAGTGATTATCATTACAAAATCCTAACCATGCGATAGATGAGGATAACTAAATATAACCCATGCATAATCCAAATTACATTTAAGCATAACACATTGAGTTCTACGGCTAAAGCATAATAATACATTCAGACATCAACTATAGTATTCAAATAAATTTGGCATAGCATAAAACCAACACATGCTGAGTTCATAACTTAAAGCATAAGTAACTCATTCCATAATTTAGCATAGCAAAACATACCATTAACTGATATGAGATATGTAAAATGACACAAAATAATGTTTAAAACCAAACATAAGTAAAGGAGGAGTGAAAAAGAAGAGGATCAAAAATCTGCAAATTTGGGGGGACAGTAGCGTTTTACACGGCGGTATGACAAATCCATACCGCTGTGTAAGACACTTACACGGGGGTATGGCATAACCCATACAGCCGTGTAACATGTCCAACACGGTGCTGGACAGAGGCATTTTACACGGCTGTAAGGGAAACCCTTACCGCCGTGTAAAACTCCTAGTACAGACATACGTGGGCAGTAACGTTTTACACGACGGTATTGGTATATCCTTAGCGCCGCATAAAACCACGGCCTTGCATTTTCTGAGGAATTTCCTCGATTCACACGGCGGTGAGCCGAGGCCTTACCGCCGTGTGACTTCTGGAAATTCCAGAAATTGCAGAAAATCACTCCAATTCGAAACCCAAACAACATAACACCAAAATTACACATATATACCATGTTAATCAACCAAAAACTCACCTTCTTTGCTTGCCATTCACAGCCAACATGCAATTTAACATTTCAATCATTAACTTAATTCCATCAATTTAACATACATAATCTAACAATCTTACTTAAACATAACTCACAAAATCACAATCTTAGCCTCATAAAGCAAATTCTAAACTCATCAAACCCAACCTCTAGTCACACAACCATCTTTAAGCATTCAAACAACATGTAATTTTCTAGAATTTCATTAACATATAAAATCATAAATGCACAAATTATTCCCCAAACAAATCATTCATAAACTCATATCAACACTCAAATTTCTGGAAATCACACACAACTACACATTCATGATCCAAGAAGAATTAGGGCAGAGACAAATTAAAACTCTAATGTAGAAATGAAACTCCCAAACCTTTTGTTGCACAATCAGATTCTCTCTTCAAGCTTTAATCTTTAATCTTCTCTTTTCCTTTACTTTGCTTCTTCTTATCACTAATCACTTGCACAAACAAAACCCACAATTCTTAATCCAAATCCTAACTTAAATCAAGCAAAATTAGAAGAAGAAACCCAAACATAGGAAACCCCAAAACCCAAACACATACCTCTTCAAAGCTGACCCAACACTCAACTAAGGCACCAATAATCACCAACCACAAGAATGACAAGGAGGAAGGGCAGAAAATAGAGAAGAAAAGAGAAGGAAGAGCTGAAGAAGAGAGGGGAACGGGAAGCACCCCTTTCCTGCATTCTCTCTCTTTTCTTTTCCCCTTTTCTTTCTTCTCATTTAATGCACAAACCTAACAAATCCACATGGCAAACTCCCATAGGCTCAAATAAAAATATCTTGTCTTATTACTCTTTGGTCCTTGGCAAATCCTACTTAAACCCTTGGCAATCTTACACTTCACTCACTAACACAATAATTCCTCACTAATCCCAACTTAGCATGCACATTCCGACTAGGGCCATTTTGGGGGTGTGACAGCTATCACATTTCCGCATAGGGATCCATACAGGATCCAAGAACACATAGGTGCATGAAGCACTAGTTCAGACAACATATAAGTCACAATAGATAATATGTTCACATTCATATCAAAAGCTTAATCTCATACTTTCTTACAAGTCATCACGCACATTTATCAATTCATAACTTATTATTCCATTTACATCCTTTTGTTCATTTATTGCCTGCTAAGTCAAAGTGGTGGATAACGAGTGAACGCATTGTACCCGTAGGCACAAAAATATTTTCTTTTCTTTTCATTTCAAAACATTTTCGCATGAGATCTTAAACAAGATCCAAACAAATTGGGGATTAAGAGGATCCAAATAGGTACCTGATCAGGGTCCAGAATGCATTGGTGCTGCAGCTAACATAATTCTATACGCATGACTATCTATCCACAGCCAACTGACACAGGCTATACGCATATTTGTTCCCATTTATGATATCTATATCATTCTTATATATATATATATATATATATATATATATATCCTTGGGTAGTCAAAGTCTTTCATGCATACTTACTAATATAAGCATTCATAATAAACAACCCCTTTTCAGTACACACATACGTACTTTTAATTACATATTTATCTTATAACATAAATTACTTGTTACACACTCTTATATTACAATTAAATCTTAGTGTTAACATATACTTAAGAACTTATTCCATTTATATCTTACATAATACAACATATTATAATTTATACCTTGCATCATATATAAATCATAAGTGAGAAACCATGCAAAGCATCTCAACAATGTACATTCATAGTGCAAAGAAGGGTCGCGCTCGCAACCTTAGTCACGCTTGTGACAAAGAGTTAGATGGCCTCTGTCACGCTCACGACTAAAGTCGCACTTGCAATAGAGCCGAGTATCACATTCCGTCACGGTTAAACACAACTCTCTTAATGCAATCAAACATGCTTTCCAATCATATAAATCCTCAATTATTACAATTGTACGTGGGTTCATACTTACTCTCCTTTAATGCAACTATACATATATGCATACTTGTTATTATAATGTCTATATCCATTTCATAAACATTACTTCCACAATTATTCACTAGGAAAAGACAATGATTACATACATTTAAATTCGTCATTAATTTTTATAATCACATAGGTGTTATTAGAGTTTCAGTCAATACATCATCTTTTATACACAAATAAGTTTCTATGGTTTGGTTTGGACTTGGAATGGTATTCCAAGCTTCCTACATATCCAAAGGATTGGGAATTAGAACCCTATAGTTCTACTAGTTCAATAGCCAAAATTATAGTATTTTCACTTAAAATCCCCTAACATATCAGGTCATGCCACTTCTAGACGTATTCGAAGGTGTTTGACTCATTAAGCTTTTAAGTATCTTAGCCATTATTCTTATTTATACCCTTAGTCACTTGTATTTCTAAGTGATAGCGATTTATTTACTCTTTTACAAACTCTAAACATGTGATGGATAAGTCTTAGAAAGTTCCAGTGAAGTTCGGGTGTATTTCAGAAGTAAAAACATACCAAAATACACAAACTAGAGGAGGATAAAGGTCGGCAATGATTCATACCAACCATGGGGTTCCAAATAAGAAGAAAAGCCCTCATTAAGCTTGTTTTATTGTGCTCAAGACCATGGTCGTGCTCGCGACAAAAGCCTCCCTCATGTGTCTTACGAAAAGCAGGATGACAGGACTGGTTTTCACTCTGAACTTGAACAGCCTTAACAAACTTGTAAACCTCATTTTTAGGCAAAACGTCCTCTTATAGAATGATCCCTATGATGATATATTTCATATGAAATAAATTACAAATCAATTGGACACCTAAATCATCAATTATGATCAAACTAACCTCAACTGCTTTAATGAACCGGCCAAAGTATAGATGCCTATGTTTTGGCCATTTTTAGAGCCCTTAAAGCTAAATCTAGCTCAAGACTATTTCCAATACATTTATAGATATGTGTCTTATCTTTCTAATGGCACTAGTTTCATACCATTTTGACAACTAAAACTCAACGTATAGCTAAAACAATCATCAGCAGTCTAGTGAAATTTGGGCAAAGTATTCCCTAGAAACTCAAGCTCTCTAAACCCTAGCGAATCCACACAACCAAATTAACACAAGCAATCCAATTTTAACAAATAAATATCAAAATAGCAAATCATCAATACATATATATATACACATCAAAACATATAAATTTTCTAAACCTTACTTCCTTAGCTCTAATTAGCTTAATTGGCTACATCTCGTTGCCATCATATTCTCCCATGATCATTCTCACCCAAGTTCCTCCACACAAAACAAAACCAAGGCTTAAAGTTCAATCCAAATCACATATAACCTTTACTCATGTAAAAGAAAAGGAGAAGAAGAAGGAAAGAACCGATTACTTACCTAATTGACCCTTAAATTTGCTAGATCATCCAAAAATGACAGCAACTAGGAGACAAAATGAAACAAGGAAGAAGAAGAAGAAAAAAGGAGGATGAGGAACGTGAGAGAGAGAGGAGAGCAGATTTTTGCCCTCTCTCGCATTCTCTCTCTTCCTTTTATACCTCTCCAACTCATTCCTATCCCCTTGCCACATGTCAACTTCCTATAGGTCCATTTTAGATTTTTATGCAAATTATCCCTTTTAGTCCACATCTTCTCCTTTAATTATACAATAGCATAATACATAAAT